>VYXH01010743.1:117840-167660 GCA_013397275.1 Burhinus bistriatus | reverse complement strand
TGCTTTCAATAAAATAAAAAAAAAAAAAAAAAAGGCAGTATGATTTTAACAAAGACTACACAGTGGATGGCTGCCCACTCAACTGGAAGGTTAAGAAGAGGTTCAGAATTATGTTCATACATGTTTTGGACAAATTTAAAGCATATACTGCAGAGAGTGACATCTCGGATAAACAAAGATTTCAATGATGTCACGAAAGAGATGTTATTGATTTTAAAGTAACAGTAGCTGTTGACATATTTTACACCCTCATTGTCTGCATAAGGAAGCTATACTTAAATACAGGAGAGAAAAGTTTACTTTATTTTCCTAGGTGACAACATTTCCATGTTGATACCTTAAATAACACCAGACTGGCCTAGACCAGCTGCCAAAATAAAAGATTAAAAGCTTGCTGCTGGAGACATCAAATCCTGAGGCTCCAGTCCAGCAAAGAACATAAGCAGTTGATTAAGAAGAAGGTCAAGTTTAAGCCTTCTCATCTTTAGCAAGCTGCACAGGTCTGTGCCTGCTGGGATCTAAGTGCACTCCTGCAGTTCAGCATGTGCCTAGAGTCTTCATTTGGCAACGCGTGGGATGTCCCTCTCTACAAGATTTATGCAACCTGTGGGGAAGTCCTTGCTGTCAAGCCCTCGGTGCTATTCGTAGCTCACACGAGCCAGATTTTAACAAGCCACCCAAGCATGGGCTGTATCTTCATGTGCTGTGCACCCGCATGAGTAGGCTTAAAGGTGAACCCGTTACCAGACAGACAGAAGATTTTGTGTTATCCAAGCATGACTGTGGCAAGATCCCAGAGACAAAGAATGAGGCAAAATGCTAAAAGAAGTTGGTAGTACATATAGTCAACAGGAATACTTACAGCTGTATGAGTCAATGCAAATGGTGTTCCTTAAAGGACAGAAGCACTGGTTTAGGGTTTAATCAGTCCCTTATAAGGTGAGCATGACATCTTTTGGGGGGAATAGATTTCCCTCTAGACTAGCAGAAGACACTACCTCTTGTTTTGAGGCCCGAGGACCCTCCTGCAGGCAGGCAGGAACAGCTCTGATCACAGGCTCAGTCCTACATTCCTCAGCATAGGCTAAATGCTGCGCTGGAAAAAATGTGAATGGGCCCAGGGACTGGACGCTGCTCTCATTCTGCAGAAATAGTGCTTGTAGGAACAAGAGGTAGATGCTTTTTTTTTGAAAAATAATAGATCATGTCAATAGATGAGTAAGAAGTTGGGGGCAAATAAACTTTCAAAATCATATTGCAAGATAAAAGGAAAAAAATCCAGAAACTAACTCTGCTTTTTGGAGAAAAACAAGAATTATGATTCAGCATCAGGAGCAAAAAGCTTGGTGGCATACCAGTAAAAATATTTAAATCCCACATTAATATGATACATTTTCTACATGTAACTGGTACACCAATTTTTCTTTCGACCTTCGGTAGCCATAATAATTCATATAGGGTTATTCCCACGTAAGGGGTTTCTGTATTTATGGTAGAGCATTAAGTGCTTCAGTATTTATGCTACAGATGTGTCTAGAGAACAGTGGGTATACGGAAAAGATCAGAAATAAAAAACCCTAAATACCCAGGGAAAAGAGAAAAGGGATGTGTTATTTCAAGTTGTGGCAGTTGTTAGGAAACCAGCACTTGCAGATTCTGACATCTCGTGGCACACCTGGGTAACTGCAAAACTCGTTGCTTTCTTCCTATTTTAATTTATGTGAGGTTTTTTTGTTTGATTTACTTTATTTTATTTTTGAGGAGTGCTTGGAACCAATGTTGATGTAAAGAACAATATTTTTACTAGAAGTTCAAAAGTGGGAAGCCTTGAAAATACAAGAAGGTCAAATATACAGCTCAACGTCAATCTGGGAAAAAAATATCAGGTAACTGCTCCCATGCTTATAGGTGCTGCACAAAATATCTTTAATTTCACTGCAAAATACTTTAATATTAACAATTCATAAAATATCATATGTAGTTTTAGTATTTCCTAACTCCACAGCTTTTTATCCTAAAATCTCAAGTCTGCAAGTAGGAACCTGTATGATCTTTTCTGTGTTCAGAGCATGGTGTTTTAGTTCTGTAGACCTCCTGACTGCAAACAACATGTTGTACTTTGGCAGTCTGCAAAACATTTCCTACCCTTGTCCACAGCATTTATGCGGTTGCCAAACTTTGGGGGCAGAGCCTGCCCATTGCCGGCCACACAGCACAATGTATTTGCCCACGGGTTTCCCATATAGCCTGGCATAGCAACCGTACATCATGCTTATTCATATTATAGCCTGTGTTTGGTTATCTATGGGTATGTTACTCTCCATGGATACCAAGCCATTCTTCTGCCTACTACCACCCAAATTTAATCCAGTGCTCCACTTTAAGCTTGTTCTTAAATACTTGGAGAATTGGGACTTTATATTTCTTGCTCTTGAAAATGCAAAACAGAATATAAGTAATTATTGCTCTCAGTAAAGCATAAACATTTGATTCCTTTAATTTCTAAGAGATTTTCAGTTTCATTATTATTCATTGTTTCACCAGTTTTGTCTTTATTAGGCATTCATAAAAAATACTTCATTATCATCCATAAAGCACAGTTCATTAGCATAGCTGCTTTGTGAAGTCAATTGTTTCTTCATTAGCAACAGCTCCTTAGAAATTCAGGTCTTTGATGTTTGTTTGAATTACTTGTATCTTTTCATTGCCTCGGTTGTGTTTCTGAAATATTTCATTTTTTCTACAGCTGTTCACATTTATGAATATCCTTGTAAGCTCTGCACTTCTAATTTGTGATGTAGTTTGCTTTCAACTACATTAGCTGTTCATACAAATGCAATGGCATAGAGAGTTTATTCATAGGCTTCATCCTGCATTTGTGAGTGCTAATCTATTAACTGTCTCGATTCCTTTAGGCAGGAATGAAAACATTTGTCCTCTAGCATGCTCCAGTGAAGTAGGTATAATTTTGAGAGCCCCACACTTTCACTGCTCTTCACTCCAATGCCTGGCAAAATCTATATCAAGAACTAAATGTGTGTAGGGTGCATGAGACACAGAGGTTGCATTTTGCAAATATTATCAAATTAATCAAATCAAATTACTCCAAAATGATTAAAAAAACCACCTTTCCTTTGCTTGAGTGTTGCCTTTCACCTTGCTAGATAGTGACCACATGGCACTTTCCCTCCCAGATCACTGTGGTGCCCAGATGCTCCTCCTGCTTCGCAGTCAGCTGGGAGCTGGCGGGGAATTCTAGTGCCAGAGAGGACCTCCAGTGTGCTCTGCTGCACCACTGAACCGCCTTGGCCCCCAGCAGCTCTGACCTGCCTCAGCCTTGTTCTCCAACTTGCCGATCACATTTCATTTTTAGTATACCATTTGCTTACAAATGAAAGGAATATTTTCCTGATTGTAAATCCCTGATCTGATACTGATTGGAAATAGATTTCTCTCAAGAACTGCTGACCTCAGGAAAAGGGCCTAAGAAATGTTTCTGAGTGTATTTTTTTTTTATCCCATTGCTCTTTTGGTATTTTCAAAGGCTCATTTCTGAAATGGAGAACATTTCTTATGGGACAGATGGTTCAAAAAATTTGGAATTACATAAAACAGGGAGGACAGATTTGTTGAACCTTCCCTCTATATGCATCTCACTCTTTATAAAGAACTTAGGCACAGTTACAGCTTGTCGTGGTTTGGGCACACATCCTCTTGGCTGTGAGATTGCTCATCTTTTCTGGATAGTACAGTGGTAGGCAGACTTCAAATATATGCTTGAAGCCAAGGACAGCCAAGGCCAAAAGATGTTACCTATGTCCACTGCTTATTATGAATATTTAATATGGGCAATACGTCTACATTCATAACAATGCAATCATCCTCCATGCAAACAGTTAAGAAAATAACACAAGCCACCTATTTTCGCCACAAACTCAGGCCAAGGTAAAAAACCAGAGCCAGCTGGCCAGCCTTCAAGAAGAGCTCACTTGCTGGATGTAAAGAGAAGAACTTTGTTGACATGGAAACCTATAATTTCAATATATATCTATAATTAACAGATAAAAGAACAAGATGAGAAAGATCTCAAAAAGCCCCGATCAACTATAATTGTGAGAGAAAAAAATTCCAAATATTAGAGGTGAAAGAGTAAAAATAGCAACAAGGAAGGTGTTAAACAAATTGTTGTTTCAGGCTGGTGTTAGAGGGCTCAATGGGAATGTGAGAAATGAAACAGTAATCCGATGCTGGAGCATGTTTCCCTATCGGTGCTCTGTTGCTGCTATAAAAAGGAGCTTCGTGTGGATTTTGTCTGTGCACATTCAAATGAGAGCTGCTGCCCTGAAAATTTCCAATCAGAATAGATGGCAGAGAGGGGGAAAAGGGTAAAATATTTAAAATGAGGTGTGGAGACACAAAAGATGCAGCCATAATATAAATGCAGAGGTTGCACAACCACAGTCATATCTGATGACACAGGAGGACACTGAATAGCTCCAATTTGGCAACAAACCTTGGGATAAGGAGGTGGTAACAACCCTTTAGTCATCAGACAAATCCATACCAGAGATGACCTGGACCAAGCAGAGGGAATGAGACTTTCTGGACATTGCTGTACATGATAGGAAGAATTCTTCTACTACGGCTTTTCTCTCTTTCTGGGGCATTTCAAGGCTACCAAAGACCAAGTAATTGTACAGGATGCTTCTACACATTGTTTACATCATTAGTTCAGGTTTTGATAACACCTCAGCAATAAACCTTATTTCCTTGGAGAGAAACCTCTAAATAAATATACGGCCCATGCATCAGTCCAAAAATAGAAGGGCACAATTCACTAGAGCAAGCGAACTTTTTCACGCTCAGCAAATTGAGGCTCAGTCCCTCTACAGTCCCTCTAAAGAAAAAATGACGGTTGTTGTTACACTATTATCTTTGCTGGATATTTGCCGTTAAAATAATTTCTGTTGTTGAATTCAGGTGTTTCACTAAAAGCCCTGGGCATGCAACATTCTTCACAGATAGACAAGCACCGTTACAGGGACGAGGGCAGAGATCTAACTGTCTTTTCCATGTCCCACCTGAAATGAGATGGTGAGATGGTGGAGTTCACAGCAGGCTTCATTTGTGGTAACAAATATTATCTGCGATGCAAAGTCATTTGTATTTCTCCACTCGCCAAGTCTGGGCAGAGCCGGTGATGAAAAAATAATAATAATAAAAAAGAATTCATTCATTTGTATGTAAATAAAGTAAACATAACAAAGACTAGCTGGAGTTACCATCTGCTGCACAGATTTTTCACATAGATATAGTAACTGCATGGGGGTAATGTAACTCATCGCTTGGTGTTTGATGGTTATTGGTCTAGTTCCTTTTCCAAAAGTCATTGCAAATTCGAGGCACTTCGAAACTTGCAGTAATCATTTATTTTTTTTCTATCTATTTTGTGGTAGTATACTAGCGAGAGCCAAGGGAGAAGAACAAGATATATGTTTGAGATCACCCTAAGTATAATAAAACCCGGGAGTTAAATGACAAGCTCTATTTTATTTTGGATCTTTCCATTTTTAACTGCGCCTTTTTAATATTCTCCCTCTTATTTTGTAAAATAAAAAAGGCCAGAGGCTCCCTCCCCAGGAAAAAAAGTAAGTTCTTTGTAACTGGATCGCTGATCTCTTCATCATTATTTTTATGAGCCTTGGGAAATGATAAGGAGATAAAACTGTGGGGAAAATAAAATAACTGCCTTCCTTGCTTTCTGTGCACCTGCTGATCATCAGGAAAGAAAGGCACAATTTGCTGCATATCTGCTCCTGTTGCCCAACTCACTACAGACCCCCAGGTGTGAATCCCTGGGCAAAAATGTAGATAACTGTCAGGCTTTTAAGTGTGGAGGGTGTTTTTAATACAAAACTTACATTAGGAGAAGTTAAACCTCGAGGCATAAATACATCATTCTCTTTCACATCATTTAAGCTAGTTGAATGCTTCTTAGTGCTCAGTAAATATAAATGTATTTTGCTGCAGAGCCAGAACATGCTGCAAAGAGGTATTGTTCTGCTTACGATGAAAATCAAGCATGGATTTAAAAGTCTTCCTCAGACAGACAGTCTGTTTAATTGGTAGAATTTAGGTGAGGCCTAGGTACTTTTCTGCCTTGTTATTTGGCCGTGACCTCCTATGTGCAAGTTTTCTCATCGTCCAGCTTAGAGGCTCTACGTACTATGAAAAGGTGGTACTCATGGAGTTGGCCGTGGCTGGGTGAGGTGATGGAGGTGGTGATGGGACCAGAAGGTGGAGAGCGCTGGCACCATGCTCCACGGCGGGGTTATTAACCTCTCACTGTGTGCCTTTGCCCCTCTGCCTGGGCAGCCCAGCCAGCTAAAGAGGTCAGAATATGATGAGACATATCCAAGGCTAAAACCTGAGATAGTTACAGCTTCCTCAGTTGTCATTAACTATGTCTTGAGTTAATAAACCTTAGTCAATCCCTGGGCCTTAGAAATAGCAGGTGTTTTAAAGTCAATGTCACAGCTATGGGCAAGCACGTACAGCATTGCGCGACTTCTACAAAAAAATAATGGTATTCACACATTGTATAACCATTAAAACATCACAGGCACAAATGTGATCAAGTCCTCCAGTCTGTGCTGACTTTGTCTCCTTTTTCACTGACATGATGGTGATTCATTAGTTGTGCCATTGTAGCCCAACAACTGAAACAGGCATGGACAATGAATAGATCTAGCAGTCCTGGTGGACAACAGGATGACCATGAGGCAGCAATGTGCCTTTGTGGCCAAAAAGGCCGATGGCATCCTGGGGTGCATCAAGAGGTGTGTGGCAAGCAGGTTGCGGGAGATCATCCTCCCCCTCTACTCTGCCCTAGTGAGGCTGCACCTGGAGTCCTGTGTCCAGCTCTGGGCTCCCCACTTCAAGAAGGACAGGGAACTGCTGGAGAGGGTACAGCAGAGGGCTACAAAGATGATTAGGGGGCTGGAACATCTTTCTTATGAGGAAAGGTTGAGGGACTTGGGTCTTTTTAGTCTGGAGAAGAGAAGGCTCAGAGGGGATCTCATCAATGCTTATAAATACTTAAAGGGAGGGTGCCGGGAGGAAGGAACCAGTCTTTTTGCAGTGGTGCCCAGTGACAGGACAAGAGGTAATTAATGGGCACAAACTTGAACGTCGGAAGTTTCATCTAAACATGAGGAGGAACTTCTTTCCTTTGAGGGTGGCAGCCCACTGGAACAGGCTGCCCAGAGAGGTGGTGGAGTCTCCAACTCTGGAGACATTCCAAACCCACCTGGACACCATCCTGTGCAGCCTGGTCTAGGTGTCCCTGCTCTGGCAGGGGGGTTGGACTAGATGATCTCCAGAGGTCCCTTCCAACCCCTGTGATTCTGTGATTCTGTGATATCGGTGCCTGCACGGCAGTGCATGTCTCGGATAATCTCTCTCGTAGGTAAATGAAGTGAAATACCACATCACTCTTCTCTCATGCTAGACAACCTCCTCCTAATGAAAATGTTGAACTGCACTGTCTTTCAATCAGTATAGCTGAAGCCACTGCTGATCATATGTGTCTGAAAGGGCATTTTGCGAAGTCTGGTGAGTTTAGTCAGTGGGTGAAATATGATTAAATCAATTAAAAAAACACCTCTTCTGTTCTTCAGGACTAGTCTTTCTCTGTGCATATTTCAATACAATAAATACCTCAGGAAAACATCCTTTATATTTTCCCTCTTATCTGAATAATTCCCTTTGGCCCTCCCAGGAAAAAGTGCTGGAAAATGTATTCAAAGCCTGATCATATTTTCTATCTGTTTTATACTCTTTAATTAATAAAAGTAGGATTGTAGTTGCCTTAGGAGTCGGATTATGCTTATTCTCACTATCTTCTGGGCCATATTACTCTATCACCTACCACCCCTGAGGACACCAAGGCCTCCCTGTACTATGTGCTGTACAGACTGATAACGTAGCCCCTCTCCGAAGGGTGGCACTCCTTTCCTCTTGGAAGTCTACGGGAGTTTTGTCACTCATTGCAGCAAGTCACAGATCCTCCCTATAACAAGCTAAATGGACAGAGGATCCAAAAAAGGCCTACCCCACGCAAGCACATTTTAAGCTTAGGCAAAAATACATTAACGTCTTTTCCTGATCTATCCAGTGCCATCCTTTCTGTCATATGGTTTTTCACCCACATTTTTAACTGTCAGCCTGGGTGCGTATCGGCAGCCCCTGATGGAAAGCTCCTCATTTAGAATCAGATGGAAAATAGTTTTCCTCAAAGGGGTTATCTGAGGTGCATTTTCTCTTAAATGTCTACCTTAATAAGTGCTTCGGAGAGGGTTTCCTTATCCAGAATTGGAGTTTGATGAGTTACTCTCTGAGCTAGTCAGCAGACAGACATTTCTGCCTGCCATTTGGATCATATTTCCCTCTCCTTATTTTTTTCATTTTGCACGCAGCATTTCAGGATAATCAGTTTTATTTGTTTATTTGTTTGGCTTTGCGCTGCTTTATGCAGAATTCTGTAAGTCCTATTTCTGTGTTGGTGAAATATTGAGCAGGTGCAGATGTGGCCCATCTGTGAAATGTGTAGTTTATATTGGGCAGAGGGAGAGGAAAAGAGGAAAAATAGTACTATTTGCCTTCTTTCTAGGAGGAGGAGATAGAGGCAATATGGAAGGGGAAAGTTACTGCTGCAGCTGGGGCTGGAAGGCATGGATTTGGGCCCGCTTCATCCTGAACATGCGATAGTCATGTGTTGACGTTCTCTGATTCTGACAAAAAATATCAAAACGTTGCTATTCTAAGCGATCTTGCAGAGTGATAAAGAAAGACTGTATTGAAAACTGTATTGAAAATGCAGTTATTCTTAGTTGTCACAGAGAGTGGCAGAGGCCTGAGCTCCCAAATAACCGTGTGCATTCAGCGGACTGCTTTTCCTTTGCTGTGAAAACATGAAATGTGCAGCAAAGGTAGCTAAAGATAAAAGTGTTCATTAATGGTCAGAGACCAAATGTTCCTGCTGTGGCCCTTTTTAGGAAGCACGTAGACAAAATTGGCAGCTTGTTGTTCCCAGCAAGATCGTATATGCTTGCTTTGCACATTTTATCCCAGAACATGTATTGAAGTGGGCTCGGCGCTTTGCTCATCTGCAACTGATGCATCAGTTTATGATGTGAAGAAGCACAACGGCACTCTAGCAGATGGGTCTAAGCACGCCTATGCCAGAAAATCAGCATGTGAAATAAGTTTGAATAAGACAAGTAGATAATCTGAAGGCCAATACAAACCTCTCGGTACTCCCTGCTCAATTAACTTTGAAAGCAAAAGCTGGTGTGTACGATGTGCTCTCTCCTCAGGTAACATGCAATTCAGGCAGTTCCAGTGCTTTCAAGGTTTTCTGTAGCACAGAAAGATCCTGTTGATAAATTCCTCAGCTAAACTTTGTTTTTAACTTCAGTGAGTGTTCAGTTAATTCATAGTCACGCAACAGCCATGTAACTTAGGCAATTCAGTAAACTTTTAGCAAATGCTGGATGCTGTTTGGGTTTTTGACTTGGCTTTTTGTATCTGTCCCTGGCTGCCAGAATAAATGAACCTTAATGCAAAAAACCTTAGGAGAGAGTTTAAGTACTAGGTGGGCTCTCTGAAGAATCTAAAACCATCTGAAGGCTGTCACTTAGAAAGGAAAAAACAACTTACCCAGTTACAGAAAATCATTTTTAGCTGTGACAAATTTGTCTTGCTGCTTTTTATGAGAAGCAAAAAGTGCTTTTTAACAATTTTCTATGATAAAAATGTTTCTCACCCCAAAAACCCTTTAACTTAACTGTAGCTTTTGCCTGAGGAAACATATATAATTTCTGCTAACTATACTCAGATCTTAATTTCATAAAGAGCTTTTTTTGTAATGTATCAGCATGTTAATTTCTTTTAACCGAAAAATATTTCACAGAGGAAATCATTATATAGTCTTCTTTAAAAAAAATCATTTTTATCTGGAAGAATAAAAAAGGGATGCTGGAACTACCCTCGATTCCCTCTTGAAATGACAGTAAAGTGTGCATTTGGATACCATACCACCAGTCTGAAGGTTTCCAGGAGAAATAGTAAGAATATCCTCTTGGCATTGATGGCAATACATATAAATCATGTGTCATATCTGACTTTGATAAAAGAATTTCATTACCAATTAATTCTATTAAGGAACCATTCCATTTTTTGTCAGTGAATTACCTATAACTAAGTTGAAGTCATTACATTTTTCAGGGAAAATCTATTTATAAGTACTCACAAAGCAAACTAATTGAAAACATAACTAAATAGAGGCCAGAATCTTAAATAAATGACAGATGCTTACTCCCTAGATAAGGCATGCTAAGCAGGCAATGCTTCTCACATAACTTTTCCAAATACTCCCATATTACCATTTTGCCCTTGACACTGAGGACTGAAACTGCGTCATCCTCTGATAATAAGTGGTATTTCAGTCCTGCTCAGGGGTGAGAGGAGAGCCCATGTCTGTTATGGCCAGCACTGGCCCCTGGCTATCGCGGAGGTTTCCTGCAGCCCCTTGCCAGACTCAGCCAGCACCCCGCAGGCAGCACGTGCACCCACCCTGGCACTGGCTCACACAAGGTGACGGACAATTTTAGCATGCAGTGTCGAAAGCCTCCCACCCTCGGTTTGCCTCTGGTTATCCTCTGCTGTGAGTTGCCCCACATTGCAGAATTCTCAATTTCATGTGCTTAAAATAATTTTAAATGGCAGATTCCCTTGGGAGGGGCTGGGGATAACAAACCTCCTCCTCCGGCCCCAGGAACAGCCTTGCCACAGCGGCACTGAGTTTGCACCAGACTGCATGCTGGGGTTGGCATGGCTCCGCAGGAGAGTCAGTGACTTAAGGAGATGACAGCTGGGAGTGATGGATTCAAGGAGATGATGGTTGTGAAAGTCATCCCCCACACATACAACCCAGAGGTGGTGCTGTGCTGGATCCTGCTCTCCCCGTGGAGGCTTCCCGGGCTGCGCAGCACCATCACCCCTGCTGGCCCCTGCCATGCCAAGCTGGTCGGTCACAGCCTTGCCTGAGGCTGCCCATCCATCTCTTGGCTTTGGTAGTGTAAGAACTGGTATTTAGTATTTTCTAGACTAAATGCTAAAAATAAATAGTATTTACTAATAAATTTAGTATTTTAAATAATTAATATGTTAACTAATTAATATATTTATTTTAACGAATACATATATTAACTAATAAAAAATACATTTAGTATTTTCAGCCTCCCTCGTTATTTGCTGCATTTCTGAATATTTTCACTGCCTGAATACTTAAGTAAATAACAAAGGCTATTTCTAATAGGGTTAACTTTTTCAAATCAGCTAGTATTAACATCCATCATCAGCTTCCTAAATCCGCTGCCTTTCAGAAATGCTGAACCATGACAGCACCTATTAACTTCAGTCCTAAATGCGGCAATATTGTCCAAAATGCCACACATATCTCTCCAACGTCTGTCGACAAAAACTTTTCCATAAATGACGTAGTGATGCTGCCTAACCAGCTACTTGCTCCAGAGCTGGGAGTCGAGTCCATGGACACCACATCTGCTGTCACCGCAGTGGCACCAGCAGCCATGTCCCTGCAGAACATTTGTGCAGAGATTACATGGGTCACTGTGCAGGAGCTAACCAGTGACATGGTCATAGCATCACTTCACTCCAGTGTGAGTGAATTTCTAAACAATGTCCCTTCTGAATGTTTGTATGTGTCTAATCAAAGAGGCAGAAATAATTGTAGCATATGTTCAAAATGGCACTGCCGTCTAGAATGCCCTATAAGTTCAGCTGGTCTATTATTTTGTGCTCCACACAAATTCATGCTAAACAATTCTCTTTCTCTCCAGCTAATCCAACAGGAATTGAATTAATTGTCTCAGACTAGTGTTGAACAATATTGCGGCTTTCCTCTCCACCTCAGATTCTCTCTCCTTAGCACCGTCCCCTATATACAGCTCACGGGGTGGTGCTGCGTGTGCTGCATCCCCTCCCCAGCACGGAGCACACTATGCTCCTCACTGAACCCCCTTCTGCTCCTGGCAGAGGCTGAGGCTACGAGCACACAGTGAAATCGGAGTGAAGCACTACAGGGACAGTGGAGCCCAGACGAAGCCAGCTGAAACCCTCCCAGAAGACCTGTGCCTGATTCATATTGATTGACTCTAAACTTTGTGAGGTACCAAACAGGCATGGGAAAAAAAGGCTTAGAGACCAAACCTGAGCCTGCATGGGCTCAGGATCCTCAAACCTTTATAAGAAAAGCAGTCTCTGACGTTGTCGCACAGAGCTCTTAGGGACAGAGCCCTGTTTCAGAACCCCTATGGAAACAAAGCTGGAAGTTTCAAAGTAGTCTATTAACTCTCAAATGTGTCAGTATAGAAAAATGAGCAGGTAGACCAAACAATCTCTTCACTTTGCCAAAGCAATCTCTAATTTTCCTGCGATGTCTTGGGATTGCTTCACAGTGCAGACATTGTCCCTAAAAAAAAAAAAATGCAAGTTACCCTGCAACCACTATGCATCCTCTTGTTCCAAGAAGACCTGGTTCTTCTGCACTTTGCAGAAGCAAACATATCAGTGGAATAAATGTTCAGGCAATGGATGTATTTGGGGAATAGAAGAAAGGTTGACTGGTGGTAGAAGTACCACTGTTTGAGCATTTCTATTGCTCAGAGTGAATGTCAGCAGCATCTGTTCAGCTTCTCATTCTGAGCTTGTTCAGAGCATCCAGTAACTGAAAAATAAAATCTTCCACTGGGAAAAATATACACTTGTCATTGCCGATTAGAAGCTGGCAATAACAATGCTAGCAGATGTTTGGGTTTTTTTGGTTCTATCTCTTGTCTGATTAATTTGCTACCTGAAAAAATGTCAACATGAAATTTTCTGGTCTAAAAAAACCCCAGCCATTACAGTACTAAACAGTAGTGTTGACATATCTTCTTAAGTGGAATAACATTCTTTTTCAGATCATAGGCATAAATGTCATTTTAAAGGCTTAACGAGGATGAGCACAAGCACATCAAAATCAAAATGTCCTTGAATCATTGGTTATTTAACAAATAGCAAATATGTAGGTTTAAGTTGATATGACTCAATGGCTACAGTGAAATAACTAAATTTTTATTAATATAGACATGGTAGAGGTGAACTCTAAATTTTCTGTTAGTCGTTTATTTGGGCTTTTTTACCCTGATTTGTCTTCATTATACTAAATAAATCACAACCAGAAATCCACACATCAGTAGCATCGCACAAAGATTACAAAACCATAATCTTCAACTTTTTGTATCCAAATTGGAAGAGGCATTGGAATGATCACTTAATATTAAAATATGCCTGTTTACTTAATTCTTCCTTTTCTGGAGGAGTAGAAAAGCAAAACAGGATGATCTTTTGTGAAATGTAATGATATCAGATGCTTACAAGTCTGGAAGTCAAACGTAGACAGAAACGAGGAAAACATGAGGGTCTGAGTAAGGGTCAAAGGACATTTGTCTAGATCATATTGATCCTGTCAGCAGTCACATGAATAGCTTCCTTCTCCCCTTGTTCCCATTCTCCCCTTCTCCCGTCATCTCTTTTCTGCCCAGCTGAGGTGTCTCCAGCCACCACAATGACAGACTTTGCCCTAGGTGATCTTCTGTGCCATCAGTTAAGCTCCAGTGAGGTTTTCAAAGCCACAGATTTTGGATCACCGTTACCAAAGATCCACTGACCTCTCTCCTCTTCTGTAAGCAAGCATTGTTTTTCCTAGCCATGCAGATCCAAGGAAGGACACTTCTCTGCAGCATGTAAAAGTGCTCTTGGCTGTCTTCTCCAACTGTTTTTTTTTTCCAGTCCTTTGCAACACTGATCATGTACATGGAGATTTTCACACCTGGCTTCTACCTGACCTCAACACCCTATGCTGTGCTAGAGAGCTGTGCCTTGTTGTGGGTAAAAAAATATATTATTTTTTCCACTTGGGATTTATCATGTACAAGAAGACAGTGACGGTTTAGATATTCTGTGGGAAATTGTTTTTTGCTTTAGCATAAGAGGCCAGCATGACATTTTGCCAGATGACTTACACTGCTTGTTCATCTTTATTAGAAAACCACCTCGCTCCACCAAATAAGGTAGGGTTTACTTATTCCCATTTTAAAATTCCATGCTGCAGAATGCTCAGTTAGCCCTCTAAATGCCCTTGACAAGAATTTAAAAATACAATAAAGAAACATTTCATCCAAACAAAACAGCAGCACCAAAACTTTTTGATAGCTATTCAAACCTTTAGTTAGATTAATTCCTGTCTCTTAGGTATACTTCGGTCTTTCACTACATCAGCCCATTAGGTATGAAAAAAAAATAATTTTCTGAGCACTAGTTTTGTTTTCTCCCTATCTTATTAAGGAAATAATTTAGGATTCTTCAGGAAAAAGAGAGATCTTTGCTCTGCAAGGAGGGTATGAGAACATTGAGGCACCCAGTCACAATGGCAGGGGATGCTATCGAGGCCTCAGGCATGTCTCAGACTTTTGCATCACTGCTTAAATGAATCTTTTGGTTTTACAGCCTCCAAATTTCCTCCAGCTGTTCAGACAATGATAATCATTTTGACACATGATTACAAGAATTTGTTTTTACCTTGAGCAAAAGAGATCTCCAGTTTGAATATAATCTTTTAGCTACTGAAATCTGTTTTCTAAACTGATATTGGAATATTTTCATCAAATCAAGGTAGGCTCTCTGGGTGGGATTCAGTTGCTGGAACGTGGATGTCTAGTGCCATTTTAGATGCTCTAGGGTGTTACACCTAGCTGTTGTTCTAGACAGTTCGGGTTTTGCTGTCATATCTGCTGTTCAGTATCTAAAACAACACTAGAAGTCTGTATTTAGGTACCTGAACGATTCATTCTGTCCTTTCCCTTAACATCATCTTGAAAGATATTTAAACATCACTGTAAAGTTATTTTAACTCTGTATCTCTCTATTACTGTTCTCTTTCTTCTGCTCTGCATAGTATTGTTCCATTTTATTTTCAGCATGCCTCTCTGTGAACGGTAAAAACCTGGTCAGAGTTCTCCAGGGGACCTCTAACTGGAGAATGGTTAAAATTTCCCTCCCTTATAAAATATATTCTTCTTAACAACATCACAACACAGGTATCCCCTCTTGAAAGAAAGAATTATTTTTAAACATCATGAAAATCCATTTAAAATAACTTTTTAGGTGTCCAAGAGGCTGAAAAAAATCATAGCTTACCATCTACCTAAATATATGATGATCGTTCCTGAAAGTTTCTACAGAAAGGTATTTTCTGAACCCTCAATTATTTCTCCAAATTCTTGACATCTCATGTGACAGACAATACCTAACGAAGCATGGTCCAAAATGAAGAATTCAAGGATAGTGGCTTAATTTTATATTGAAGTTTTTTCCAGCTTGCAATTTTAGAAATAAATTCCTGCAATTTATAAAGACTGAGCGCAACAGCAACACACCTTCAAACAACGTTCAGATAACCTCATGGCCTCAAAATCAGCTTTACTTAGCAGCATTTTTCCACAATAGCAAATTAATTTATTCTTGGAAGAAGAATGGATAGACATTACACAAAGTAGACTGGCAGAAGAGAATGATGCGTCCACTTGGTTACCTCTACTTTCTAGTTACTAAGCATATTTGTAAAGTTAAATTCAACAGTTGAAAGTAAGGCTGTTTTCTCCAGTAACTGGTGTTAGAATGGACCCTGGAGACAGAAGTTAAATCAAGCTGCTGTTTTGCTGCAGCCAAAGTTACAAACAGCATGTATTGGAATGAGCAGGCGTTTGGCATTACCTCCAGACTAGTAGAAAATGAAGTGTTTGCATTTCTAGAAATGCATAAATCATCCTTGCAAAACCTGCATGAAAACGCATGCACGCCTAAAATGAACAGCAATATTTATGATGCAACATTATCTATAACAAACTACATTCATAATTCATACTTCCCAAGAATAATTTTCAACATTTTCTTACATATTCTTGCCCAAACCAAGCTGCAAGACACATGCATGTTTTCAATATATCTAGATTAAATTAACATTTGTCCATATTTATATAAAAACTCAGAACAAGCTTCAGTATGGCCTGGGAAGTAAGTTTTATGTGGTACTGGCCCATCAATATATATTCATAATTAAAAGCAGTCATTTCTAATTTTGGTTATAGGAAAAAAATCAAAAGCTAAAGATGTAAGCAGAAAAAATATTGTTAAACAGAAATGCAATTTAGTACAAGAAAATATATTTATTATGAAATTTAATTTCTAGGCCCATATCCAAAAGCCACCTTAAACACATAAGTAGAGTGAGATTATACATATGCTAGCAGCTATACATATGTTGTAACACCTTGTCTAACTGGCAACCTCCATTGTTTCATCCTCACATCTCCAAAATTACGTCTCTACGTCTGCACACAAAATTAATGCGCTCATTTTTGTGGTAATAGCAAATAATGCAAATTTATAGTTGCATGTGACTTTGTGAGAGTATTGATCACTGTCCTTATTAGCTGCCTCTATGTTCTGCAGAATAAGGATCAAACATGAATGATGAATAAATATAAACCTACAGAGCAAAGCAGTCAGGTAATTGCCCTTTTTCACCCCTCCACTTACCTTACTTTTAGAGTGGGATGTGGAGGATGAGATGGATGAGGAATACACTTGTCCTGAGGAATTTACAGTCTCAACAGATGAACAACAGGCCGTGAGTAAGACACAAGTCCTTGGTCAATAAAATATATTCACTGCAAAGCTGTGAAACTATTTCTTATGCATATTTCTAGATTCTAGAGGAACTGACACATGCATTTCACCATTGAGCTGATCCCTTACTCACACCAATGCTTCAGGTACTAGATCAAAATAAACTAAGTTCAGCAAAAACATCTGTCCTGTAGTGGTGGCCCAGAGAAATGAAAATATTCCTTCTTCTCTGCCACAAAGTCATATTTAACATAAGAGGGAAGCATGGAAGAAGCAGAGAGAAGAGTAACAGGGGAAACCAATGAGACATGAGGAAGAGAAGACAAGATATGAGAAAGAGAGAAACTGAAACCTCCTCACTCCAGATCAGGCGTAGGATTTTTGGAGCCTTGGCGACAAGGAAGCAGGTAGTATTTTTAAATGAGGTTGTTACAGTAATCCCACTGAAAATCAATGACAACTGCCCACTTAGGATTAATTTAAATGTACCTGTCTACAGTGAGAAAGCCAGTGTGTGACAGAGCCAACGTGAGCAACAATCACAGTCAACAGACTTTAGTGCACAATTCACCTCATCCTAAAGTAAATGTCTACATTTGGTCAGATGAATCTCAAACTCTGTTGACTGTGTAGAGTTTATCTTCCCAGTTACAATGGTAGCCAAGACAGCTGGTTTAAATGTAGACTTCTATGTTGCATAGCTCCACATTTAGTCAGACGAATGCCAAACCTGACCCTGTTAGATCCACTTGAGTAATTGCAATGAAAGAGATTACTTTTGATGTTGAGTGTTAGAGCAAGTAAATTCTTTTTTAAAAATCCAAACTTAGAAATACACGATCAGAAATTTGGAGCAGGAAAAAGAAGACAATCTTAGCTGTCTGCACAGAGTGATGATACACAAGGAGGGAGAAACATCTGGAGACCACAGGAACATCTTGCACTAATCCATAGACTATATTTCACAGCTTTAAACATGCCAAATAGACACCATGTTATTTTCAAACTTGAATAATGTTAGGAATAAAATTAGATTTTCTCCTGAACACTCATTGTCTTGATGCTTGAAGTATGTTTCCTAAATTTAGACTTTGCCATAGATGTTGTACTTACTAAGTTATTTAAGTAATGGCACTAGCGCAGAGTAAAGAAGTAACTTCAAAATAATCAAAGTATAAGAGCCATAATCTTTTCTCCCCCTGCTCCAGCTTCTGGCCATGATTCACTTTAAGCCCAGATGTGGCCTTGTGGAGCAATGTTAGCATCCTTTACTCGCATTGAATCAGTTAGCTCCCATTCCCAAAGGGATACACATGTTCCCTCTGCATTTGGCTTCACACTTGCAGAGTTACTATTTGTTTGTTTCTCCTCCAGCATAAAAAGTGTATCATTTCTGTTTAACTGTGAGTTGTCTTTTTATTCCAAGATCTCAACATCTATTAAAACATTAATAAAAGTGTTACAGAAGCCATGTGAGGAAGGAAAAGGACAAGATAGATTTGTAGCAATGCACAAAACCACAGAACTTTATTCCAGGATGTGAAAACATCCTCTCAGATTGAAACTCATGATATAAGTTTCCTCAGACAAGAAGGATATGTGGATACATATGGATATAGAAGGATATACCTGTTCTAAAATATATTGAATAAAATCTTTCATGGTCACAAGGACACTTTGATTTCTCCTGTCATCCAAAAATAGGGATGTAAATGCTCCTGGTTTAAAAATATCATAAGAAAACCAGATGAAGAAGCAGATCAGTAGTTAAAAAGTAACAATATTTCTCAAAGATTGCAAAGCAATGCAATTCAAACAGTCCTCACACACTTTCTATTTCAACACTTCAGAAGACAGGCAGAAAACTCAGTTTCCAGTGTAATCATATGTTTTATTACCTTCTGATGCTCAGGTAGCAAAAGGGGTGATCACATTGTAAATGAACAGACAGCTAAACTCCTATATGATGTGTACCAAAACATCTCCTTATCTCCTCCTCAAAAGTTATCCTTATCATTTGATTAGGTGGAAAGAATCTATCATTTAGAATACAAACAAATTTTTCTTCATCTGCTGTCATTATCCTTTCTTGCTATCTCTGCTTAAAGAAAACAGAATTCTTCTAAATTAATAAAATGAATCCATAAAACTAACTATAAATGTTTTAAATATTTGTTTCTCAGTCTGAATTTATTTTTATAAATCCATGGTAGATGCGTTTCATTAATCCTTTGCAAAGATAACTATGGGTATTCTTTCCCCTGCAGGATTATGCCTTTGAACATGAAGAAATCGTTGGTCTCTCCATTCATTTTTTATTTTCCACGTTAATTAAAAACTTGTCCAGATGGCACTGTACAAATGTCTTTCATGCAGTTTTCTGGCTTTGAAATGCAGCTACCCACCTCAAAACACAGCATTTCCGTCTGCTTGGGAAAATAGCTCTCCATGGTTCATTTTAGGCATGGTATTGTGCGGAGGAGAGAGTGTGTCACTTGGAGTAAAAGGAGGGGAGGGGACATTCATCTCCAACCTTCCACTTTTCATTAAAATCTCCATGTAATTATTTGTGTGTGCATATGTTTTGTGTGTGTGTATATATGTGTGTGTGCGTACGTGTATGCACACATAGATGCCTCAGAAGTAAGCATTACCAAAAAATTCATATTACCTTAATATAATGTCTACATGCAATCCTCAGCCAGGTGGTAATGAGAGCAGAAACCAGTAGCATCAACTTATTTCACGTCTCTTGAGGCAAATTATTAAATCAAGTTTAAATCCCCACCCAAGAAGTTCCAGAAAATGACATGCCCTCACTAGGTCCAATTTCCCCACTCAGGAGGACTCTGAGAAAGCGTACAAGCAAATAAATCTTTATTCAGGGAAAGACAAAATGGTGATGCATTTAGCACACAGTAAGAGTAAATCCTGCTCCCTTGTTCACCCCCCTCAAGATGCCTCTCGTCCAGGAGAAGCTATCTATCTGCAGGGATCCCTTGGCGCCCGCAAACTGCCCCTTCAGTCTCACCAGGTGCCACCTTGTCCCCCCAGCTCAGGGACTCACCCTTGGGCACTTGGATCACCACAGTCCTCTCCTGGGCAAGGTGAAGGTGAATCCTCCAAGGTGAATCCTGCCATCCTCAACACAAATACTACTCTTTTGACTGCACTCAAGGAGGCCCCACGTTAAGGCATTTCTCACCAAAGAGCCTGCTATGTGTCTCCATCTCTTACACTGAAATCCCATTGCAATGGAAAGAGCATTCAGGGCTGTGTAACCGCTGTGTTCCTGCTTGCCCAGGAACAAGGTATTTGCCACAAGTAAAAATCACCTTCTCTTTTTCAAGAGCCAACCTTCCTGCAGAACCCAACCTGCCTGTGGTGGCTCCCCAGATGTTACCAGAGGAACTGTTGGTAATTAGTCAATGTAAACTAAGGCCTCTGTGGTCCTGCTTTCTGCTTTTCACCAACAGTGCGATAGAGACCTCTTTACTTTCTTGAATTGATAGATTGACATGTATATGTAGTTATTACAAACAAATATTGATTTCCTATAAGTAATGTATTATGAGCTCTTCAACTGCTCGAGTAAGCAGTTGCTTTTTTTCATACTATGCCCGCAGTCCTGTCTGCATGTCACAGATTTTACTGTCATTGCAGTTCTGTTGCATGCATAACACAGTAACCAGATAAAAATGACTCTGATGTGTCAAGAGCAGAAAACCATAAAACATTTTCTTTAGCAGCATGTGACTCTCTAAGACTTCTGTTTGTGAAAGAGTCAAGGCAGTGTGCTATCCCTGTTTGAATATACGGCTTCAAAACACTGCAGTTAAAAGCTATAGGAGAGCTGGTTTAACATAGAGGATGACATCATATTTTCTTCCATGCCTCCTAACTAAAGAAAAACAAACTCATCAGGCCAGGTTTTATTTTCCTCTATTGATTCCAGATATCTCCATTAATCTCAACCTTAAGAAGAGATGCTACTCCCTCCTCCAAGGCTATCAAGGGAAGACAGCAAATAGAAAGTCCTTAGGAATATGAACAGTGGCTGTGTGACAAGGAGAAGAAGGTTAACAGCCTTAACCGTACCTGATGAATTAAATGTTTACTGGTCTGTGGGTGTTTGGTCTGCAGCGCCTGCCACTGATATCAATAGAGGTCTTGTTTGAAAACCTCAGGTTGCATTCTCAAAATTCAGGGGATAGGCTGGACTTTAAAGGTTTGACTGTTGAAAAAGGTGAAATATTTTTCCTTCTACTTTCACTCTGATCACACCCCCTTGGAAAGCAAACAGGATCAAATCTCAACATTGAACTTCAGAAAGGAAAATGCCTAGGTAGATGGTCTAGCTCATTTACATGGCCCTGTGAAGGTTTGCTCCTTACAGTTTATTTTCTGCTACTTTGTTCAAACTGTTTTTCAATATTTGAACAAGAAATGTTGCCCTTTGGAAGAGTTTGACAGATCTGTCAGGGACTGTATTACTATAATTAGTCTTACATTACCCTTTTTGTTCTTCTACCCCAGGTTTTAGGCTGCTGTATCCCGCCAGATTTTTTTTCCAGTCCTTGCAGGAAACATTCTACAAGGAAACTCGTTACTACTAAGAGATGGGGAAAGGCAATGAGAAATCCTGGTCTGCTTAAAGTTGATTACAAAAATGCTAGAGTGACTGTAATGGGGCCAGGACTAGACACACGGGCAAAGCTTTTCTCCACACATATGTTCAGCATGATACTCAGCTTAATGGACTGGGGGAGAGAGGAGTAGAAAGAGGAGGAAAGCTCTGCCTTGTGCCCTCTTGAATCTGGGCTGGTTTTGCTGCTAATTTAGATACAAATGCCACCATCAGCAGTTTGCATGGACCCTAGCACTGCTTTGGAACCCCACTGAGATACCTTCCTGGCATATTTTACTCTGATGCTATGATTTATAAGCTTAATATAGCTCCATGGCTCTGCCAGTGTCTCTCCCCCAGTTGAGTATAAAGACTTTAGGTCCCTCACAAGTCACCACTTGCCCAATTCAGTTGGCTAAAAGGGGTGGCATGAGGAACAAGGCTCAAGCCCCTATTCTTTCATCTTAATTTTGGTGCCTTGGTTTTGGTGGTAATGTGCTGTCTGGCTTGTAACAAATTATACAAGCTCCCCGTGTTCCAGCTTCTTCGCCTTTAAAATGGGAATAATGATTTTGGACATAAACCACTACCAAGAGAAGAAGGTTTTATTATTTTTTTTTATATTTTGCCTTTTTAATACAGGCTCAGTCCATAAATTACCAGCATTACCTCTCTAATACGAACACATTTTCATTGTTGTTGTTGAAGATACTCTTCAACACTTTGCTGATAATATAGAATCTCTGTCTACTGTTCCTGATAATTTCTATAAAACCTCATTCTGTCACCAGTAATATATATTTTACTGAAGGCTGCGTGTCCTTGTCTTGTCAGAATCTGCAGCCTTCACTTTCTTCTTTCACCCACAGTTTCATGTGTACTGCAGCAGTCATGAGTAATTTTTGTTTCCAGATCCAGCATAAAGAAAAATCACTAGTTTATGGGACAAGCTATTATTTCCTTATATTATGTTGCACTCCCTTTTTTTCTGCACTATCCTCTGCCCTTTAAATCCCTTGCTTAAAACCTCTTTGGTGATTTCTTTCTCTCTCCCCTAAGCAGCCCCTGCTTTTCCGGTTGGTTTCCCTGCAGGGTAGTCTATCATCTCACTTTTCCTTTACATTCCTCTGTTCCATAATCAGTATTTTGCAGTCCATGCTGGATATCTGGTGGACTAGACCTCCCAGATCTAATGTGTGATTACTGGAGGTGAATCACTGCCTTTCCATGTAAGTGCACAGGAAGGTGATGAGACTAACATCCAGGAAAGCGCCTGGAAAAGGCAATGACAGGAATCAGTCATGTGCATGACATCTGGCACTCAGCAGCCACAGAGCACTCAGAGCTGCAGTCTCCGATCTGTGGGGTGACCTAGGGAGAAATGTGTCCCTAATGTCTCAGGTGTGGCTGTGGTGGGAAACAAATGGAGACTTTGGCTCTCACAGGTGTGACAGACAGCACAGTGCTGGTATTTCCCCATCAGTGGGCAGACACCTGTGCGAAAATGTGGTGGCCCCAGGCCCACGGCAGCGAGGAGGTGTTTGGGCTCTGCCATGGCTCCTTCAGAGGATGCCTCATAGCTCTGTGCTCAGGAGGCATGCAGGGAGGCAGAAGTCATCTCCACTACCCCAGTGTTCAACAGCTTAGGCACTTACAGTTGTGTCCAGGTGCCTGACAATAGGCAGCAGTCTACTGCAAACACCGCAGGGCCAGCTTTGGTATGTTCTGCTGTGCAACCTGAGCCCAGACTGCTGAGAAAGAGCTGTGAGAAAGTCACTGGGATGCTAGAAAAATAAAAGTACAGCCAAGGGTAGGGGTATTGAGATGGGGGTGGTCAGTCACTCAAGGATTCAGGAGGGAAAATGGCTGAGTATGAGTTGCTGAAGGAGGAAAGCAAGGAGGCTGGTCAGGATGAATGGCAAAGCCTGGGGTAGTGCAGTCGGTCAGGTTGCCAGCTCGAGTCACTGGTGTGGGCAGAGCAGGTGGGAGACAGCAGCTCCGGGACACCCAGACCTGGCCCTTCCCCTCTTGGTGTCCCGGGAGCCAGCAAAGGCTCCACGGGTGCCGCACAGGGAGCAGACCTCAGCCTGACAGCTCATTAAATCCTACCTGTCCTTCATGTCTGTTAGCTTATAAATTGATTTACACTTCTAAGTTGTGGTTCTCTTACTTGCAGAGTCTCTTTGCACATAGCTAAAAATGTCCAAGCAAGCTGACCCAAAAAACTGGGCTATAACAACCATGTTTTTCACATGGTCAACAGTCCACTCTGCCACGCCTGCTCTTCCAGGTGACCCTTTGCTCTAAGACCAAGGAGTGATTTCTTCTGTTCTTGCTGAGGAGCTCTAGTTATCCAAACCATTCACATACTTAGACATAGGAAGCAGAAAACTTTAGCTAAAGGATTTAATCACCACTTGACAATCCTGGTACATCGTATCACCCATCTACAGTTTCTTCCTATCTCTGTAAATTTATTTACTTATTGTGCCTTTTATTAATGCACAATGGATGTGCATTAGTGAAGCAACCAAAGTAGAATTAAATTGCTTTTCTATCTACTTTTGCTATATAAATCAATAGATCTGTGACAGTAATGTGTTTTAAACACACAGAAATGCTGGGTACTTCTTTTCATAGTGAGTTGTCCAAATATTTGCTTGCTATCCTCAGAATACTTATATTCTCTAAGCAAAAAAAAAATATCGCTTTTTTCTTTTGCACTCTATATAAAAGCTTAGCTTTGCCTCTTCATTCACTTCTATTACCTTTGTTATTTTTCACAGACCTGTACACAGGTCCATATATTTCTTTAATAGGTTTTAAATTTTACTGCAGCCCCTTGTTATTGGCTCCCTAGCCAATTTACTTTACTCAGCAATATGATCTATTCAAGTGGAAATGGGAAGTTTATGCGATGGTCCCCCTAGACTTGTCTGAATATATTATGCTCTGAGCCATGCTGGCCGGCACACACCTCTATCTTAGAAGCTCTGCAGTCTTGCAATGCTTGCACAGGGACCGCTGGAAACCCAAGGTCCCGTGACCGTGTGGGGCAAGGAACTGAATTTGCTGGGAACACAAGATCACTAAAGGACTCTGTATACATGTTATTAAGCTGAAAGGAATTAAATGAAAAAAAGATCTGGGGGGGGAATGCTCCACTGAGGATTCCATGCACCACTGGTAAATTTCCTGGACTGGTAAGAGCAAGCAGAATATTTCTAAACCCTTCCTTCATCAGCCCATGATGGGGTGCACCATTCAGAAAACCGGTTCTGGTTTTGCCTGGTTTTTCTGATGTCTTCAGGGCTGGCCAAGCCCTCATCAAGGCTCCAAACGCAGGCATAGTTAGACAGCGTGAAACCACTTTTAGATCTCACAAGCCTCCTTCCAGTCTTATACTGAACATAGCTTATTGAGAACAGAAAAGCTGTATCCATCTAGTTCATATAGTCATTTATAGTTGGATCAACTGGAAGAGGGCTTCGAAGCAGGTCTAGAGCATGGTTTAGATTTAATCCCATATATCCCAACTGAGACACCTTTATCAGTCCACTGTCACATCCCGTATTATCACTGTGTTGCTACTATAGCCCTGTTTAGTCTCTGAAAGGACTGTATGACAGGGTAGGCTGCAGTGGAGAGAACAAGGTTCACCAACCCTGACAGCCTACTCTAGTCTTTTATTCCTGCCCCATTGTGTGCCCATCACTCTGTTTTTAGCTCTACGTAGCCATTTTTTTCTGTGACAAATGTTCTTACTTCCTGCCCTTGCCTGATTAATCTTTTCACCAGCTGTATTTGTGTTTGCAGAGTATGTGTTGCTATGCATTCATTTCACCACCTCCACACCTCAGAGCATTGGCAACAATCACTTACATTCTTTAAACAAAAATGCGGTTAACTCTTTGCATCCAAAGGAAGAAAAAGAAATGTCAGTATTATGGACTGTGACTGGATAATGATTTTGCTGTAAGAGCCTGTGCACTGTAGGAGGCAAAGGAGGGACAGCATCACCTGGGAAGGCATATAAGAACAGACAATATTTGGCTTGACTGAGTCATGGGTCCCTCTCTGTTTGCTCCTTACTTTGCGGAATTGTAATTATTAGCAACAGATTAATATACATGCCCAACACAAGCTGGCACATAATGGGGAGGAGAGTGGGTGGCAGAGCAGCAAGATGTTTGTGTGTGGTTAAATAACAAGTAAGTAAGGTTCTAGCAAGTGCTCAAGGATATGTGCTGTAGCTCCTGGGTTTTGAAAGATCAATGACAGGGCCATTTGTTGTGCACTGACAACAATTTCCTGCCTTTGTATCAGCTATCGGAAAGAAACTGCCCACCCAAGGCCTTGGCAGATTGTGCTGGGGCCCAGGAGAGGTGCTTGCTTTCTTCCAGGCTGCATTGCTGGGGCTGAACACCACATTTTGTCCTGTCAGTCACTTAATTAAGACTTGTCTGTCGGATGTGGCAGGTGCAGCTTGCAGTGTCAACGGCCGATATCCGCATGTTTCTCTTCTGCTGCTTCCCAGATGGAAATGTGCAACTGCCTTAAAGAGAGTTAGTTTCTGATTTGCTTTTGCTTTAAAGTATGTGGACAATTTACAGATAAGCTTTTTTTGTTTGTTGTTTCTTTGATTAGGTTTTATTTGCTCCTTTATATTTATTTCAAAGAGAGTATTGTTATAAAAAGCTCCAAGGACAGTCTATGCTGTTTTCCCTGCTCCATAATTTTCTCCTTACAATTTTTCTTCAAAGAGTGAATAATACACCATTCAATGCATTGAAACTGCTTTCTGCTAATGGAAACGCTGCCTGGAGCTGCTTTGAAACGGTGGTCCAAACCAGCCCACAGCACTGAGCAATCTGAGACAAGCACTGGGAGTCCCCTGGTATTGCTGTGTCCTGGCAAGTCATTTTGGCATTCATGGGAGGTATCGCCATGAAAATTTGAATCTTCTGTGCTGGGTCTTTCAGGTCTCATCAGGATTTGTCTTCAAAAGTTTCACTTGTTGGCCTAATGCAGTGTTTCAGAACTGGCAAAGAGTCCTTACACAGAATCGCCCTGTCCTCTGATGTCAGGACAACTCCTTCAGACAGTCTGTCTTTCTCTTTTCTGCCTCATTTGGTTCCTTCCCAGCTCATCCTCCCTCTTGTGCCCCTGCTTTCCTACCTGACAGCCATGCAGGCAGGTGCTGCTCACTTCTACTTCCTATGGGCACTCTCATTTCAGCTCCATGCCAAAGGTCCCTACCTCCACGCTCTTTGCATCCCAGAGCCCGGTCTCTCCCCAGCAGCACAGTATCCATCTATGATAAACCTCCAGTTCTTCCTCCTCCACAATTTCCTTTCACACTTACCACGTCAGAGAAAGCACTGGCAAGAAAAGTCAGTGAAGGTTCCTACCAACTGGTCATTCATTTTATTATGTCTTTTTGGCAATAGTCTTTTCGTCAATAGTCATTTATGCTTGCCAGAGAAAGTGCATAGAAAGTCTGCCAACGTGGAGTGAGCTCCTGAGATTTTGCTGTACGTCTCCTGCAGTGAGTACATTTCTTGAAGTCTCAGCTCTGGGAATGCTACTATCATTTGAGAATCTGATTTTATCTTTCCACGGAGTAAGTCGTGAGCTCTCGTGACTATGGAAAGAAAGCCTGGGTGATGACCGAGCTAGACACAGCCACCGGAGCAACCTCACAAGGCTCGCTTTATTGAAGCTCCTCTCCAAACCCATGTCAGGAACCTGGGGCTCCGAGGCGACTGACTGGTGAGGTCTGACCCCTGGCAGCGAGACCCGGGAGGCAACGGCTGGGTCCCTCCCCNGGAGGAGGAGGCATGCTCCTGCCTGGCGGGGTGTGCGTGTGTGTCTGCGCGCCTGTAACCTCGGTATCACTCGGGTCACACAGTTGCGTGTGGATCCAGCATCTCCCCGCGCCGGCGGGGATCGTGTTTCCTAGCGTGGCCGGTTCCCGCTGAGGTCCCGAGAAGAGCGTGAGTGAGCAGCGTCTCTTATCGATCACGTATATTCTATAGGCGCACATGTGTTTTCTACGCATGCAACACATTTATTGGGCTGCAGCCTTTTCCTAATGACACCGGGCATTCGGCCTCGAGGGGGGATGGGGCGCAGAGGAAGGGGGTAATAACGAATTAATTGCAGATGAGAAGTAATATCCGCCTTTGAGTCATCAGTCTTTGAGGCATAATTTCATTCCAAAAGCTCTTAATCAAACTGGAGATCTGCTATAGGAAAGCACTGCTTTTCCCATAGGATTATCAGATTTCCACCAGAGAATACAGATCCCGGATTATTGAGCTACATGGGATTTGTGTGTTTCTTTCTAATTAGTCTGAGAATCTGAGTTTAAAATTCTTTATTTGGAAGGGGGTGGGGGAGTTACTTGCTTGTAAAAGGCTAGACGTCTCTTTTCCCTGACATTCTATGCTGTTATTCTGGTCATCCTGTGCTCTGTCGATGACTTACTGCCTTAATTGGATATTGGTGTCAAAGGTTGATTAGACTCCCTAATAGATTTTGGATCTGCAAGAGGATTGCAGTTTTAAATGCGTGGTTAAAGCAATCGTGTTTGCCATCTCCCCTCCAACAGTTGAGAGGAAGGCTGATATATTACATTTGCGTTATCTTCTCTTTGGTTTATTAATGTATCATCATGAGGTTGTCGGGTTTGGTTTTGTTGTTGTTTTTTTTTTCCCCTCTGCTCTTTCATTTGCAGACCGAAAAGAAATGAATGTCAGAGAGGATTTGTTTAATCATTTAACAGCTGACACAAGCCATGTCCCTAACAAAACGTTGGTGAAAGAGTAGAAGAGCAGCTCTGGTACCGTGAAGCCGCTTCAGTGGGTCAGGGGCAGCGTTTGCAGAAGGATGCGGTAGCCCAGGAGTTGGGGCTGGCCGGGACGAGGTCAATGGCTTGCATGGAGCTTCTCTACCTGGCCGAGGAGAGCAGGCAGGCACCCCTGGGCACCGCCGCCGGCTGGAGCCTGCCTTCCCCTCCCTACGAGCAGCAGCAGCAGCGTGAGGGGGGTGAGGGGGACCCCAGAGCAGCCGCTGCCGTGGCAGCCCTGCGCTGCGAAAGGCATTGCAAGCCCTTGCAGAGGGGCCCTGTGGCTGAGCCCCCCCCAGCACCCCAGCCTTCCCCCCGGGGCACCTCGCCCCAGGAGCACCCAGCACCCCCCGGCACCTCCCAGCCCTGCCACCCGCCTGAGCGCTTGCCTGGGGAAGGGGACGGAGGGAAGAAGAAAGCCTGCTGCTGTGCCCAGGAACTCGAGACGTCATTCACCTACGTGGATGAAAATGTGAACCTGGAGCATGCAAGAAGTCCCCCCAGTCCTACAGGCGGCCACTGCCAGGATGCCCCTCTGCAGCAGCGTTCCTGCAGGGAGCTGCCACCTGAGTGGGTGCATGATTCTCCTTCCCTGGTCTCCGAGGAGGACGATGCTGCCTCGGAGGCGGCGGCAGGGAAATCCGTGGACTATGGGTTCATTAGTGCCATTTTGTTCCTGGTTAGTGGCATTTTGCTGGTGATCATTTCCTACGTGGTACCCAGAGACGTGACTGTGGATCCCAACACCGTGGCTGCCCGGGAGATGGAGAGGCTGGAGAATGAGAGCGCTAGGATCGGGGCTCACTTGGACCGCTGTGTTATTGCTGGGCTATGTCTTTTAACCCTGGGGGGAGTGGTGCTCTCCAGCCTGCTGATGATGTCCATGTGGAAAGGGGAGCTGTACCGGAGGAGCAGGTTTGCATCCTCCAAGGAGTCTGCGAAGCTCTATGGGTCTTTCAATTTCAGAATGAAGTCTGGTGCAAATGATAATATGCTCGAGCTGTCATTAGTTGAGGAAGATGTGCTTGCCATAGATAATTAGTGTGGTCATGTTTTTTAAGGCAGCATTTCTGCAGGAAAATGTTTTGTTAAAGAAAACAGATGCAGCTCAAGATAGCTGGTGATGCAGTTTATTTGTCTGACAAGAACATTTTTTTCTTAAACTCTATAAACGAATGTTTGCAGTATATGAGCACTTGTTGTAAAGGGAAAACGTGCCAGAGAAAATGCAACTGATATAAAGTAATGAAAACCACTGAATAAAAAGAGATTTGTGATAAGTAGGTTCCTCAGATACTCCTTTATCCTAATGTAAAACATTCCATTGGTGTCTTGCCTATATAATTTTCTTATTACTCCCATATAGAACAGGAATGACCTTGACACTTTGGAAGCTGTTAATTATTGCAGCCTGCAGGATTATTAACAGTCTACTTGGTAGACTGTCAAGAAGCAGGACCAATAATCAAATAGCAGTGCTAATATTTAATTGAGAGATGCTTTTTTATCCTTTAATTTTAAGCTGATCCCTTCTCTTCTATTGAGTGAGAGCTAAGAGAGAAAAGAATGCCACTTGGTCATGACTTGCCACAAACCTCCCATATTTTCAAACCATTGTAAAATTAGTGATGATTATTTAAAATATAAAATGAGAAGCAAAGGGCAGGGAACCATATGGCTCGTGGTATCGGAAGGAGACAAAAGGCTCTTTCAGCTTGAGGTCAATGGCTCCATTTCAGTTCAAATTAGCAATGACTGATAGTCATTAACTTCTGATAGCTATAGTGACCCATATAAAAGAAGTTTAGTTCCTAGTGGACAGATGTCTTTGTATGAAAACTGCCATAACTTGAATTGACTGACGTCTTGTTTGGAGTCTCAAAAGACCCAAAGAGTGAAAAAGCATGGGGATGCTGAGACTGAACACTTCTCCTTCAGTATGGATGCCAGAAGAAATTCAGGCTCAGCTGCAGGGCATTGCTTGTACTGGGGCTGTCTGCATCTTACTAGTCCTTTTGAAACTTCAGTTTTATGTCACTAGGCTGTCAGCCTTCTCATAACCAGCAAGGAAAGGTCAGGAAGGAGCTTTCTGGGACTCGTTCAATAAAAACCAATTTATTTGTAAAAAAATAAATTGTCGGGAAATACAAAGGTTAAATATCAAGTAGTTTACTGACGGACATGGGACTTAATTAACGCAGGGGATGATCAAGGGTACGTGTTGTTATTAATCACAGTTCTGTGGTGCAGTAGCCAAAAACCTGTACCACTGATGCTATTTACTTTATTATCAGCCAGTTTCTGTGGAACATTAAAGTTGTGTTCTCGCAGTGCTGAGGAAACCAACAAAGATTGTTGTATGCACCACTGTCAGTTCTTGCTAAACAGTGGGTAATATGTGTGTATATATATCCTGTTAACATATATATGTAGTTAATATATATATGTGTCCCTGCCAAAGCCAAACATGAGCGAAGAGCTCTGTCTGTACAGCCCTTGGCTGCAGAGTCTTAGTAGAAACATGTGATTCACCATCACAGCCTTGCCAGTCATGAGTTAAGTCTCAAATATCAGGAATATCAAATATTTTTTAAATTATACTTTTTTTCCCACTGTGACATACCTGAGAAGAGTTCTCTTAGGAAGGGGAGAGGAGATCTCCTTTGTGCCTCCTTTACCCAGAAGTATGTGGCAGCACAAAGTTCAGAATAACAAGTGGCAGGTGGAAACATGGGGTCCTCACACGGAGAGACTGAATGCTCTTTTGCCACCTCGTTCCTTATTCGCTCTTCTCTGGCTGTTCATGTCAGGAGACGTGCAGCACCTGTGTCTGGCACTCACCTAGTTCAGTCCCTCCTGCTTGCCTGCCATGGGTGCTGGCAGGGGTGCCTTCGACCGAGGGCCCGTGGAGCTGCACTGCTCCAGGTTCATGCCTTTGGTCACTGTAAATAGCATGATGTGGTACCCAGGCTTTAACATTGGCCCTGCAAAAGAGATGCTGCTTCAGATGTTATCTGCTCTAACTGTCGCTTTAGTTCAGTGTTACTTGGTAATTAAAGGAGCAGCCTTATTAGGCAGTGCTGCTGCCTAGTAGATTATTTTGCCAGTTTATGTTGTGATGCAGAGCGTGTTCGCGGGCAGGAACTCAACAGTGGCCAGCATCTCCACAGTGGTCTTTGGAGAGCTTACATCCCTCTGGATGTGTCGTCAGCAATTCAGGATGGAATTTCTAGGGTGAATAAATGGAATAGCTTCCAGATGTGAGGAGAAGCCTTCAGCCTGTTGTGATCGGTGAGAGTGAGGAAGGAAATAGCCTGAGAAGCAGGACATGGAGGAGGAAGGCTCCTCCTTAGCTGGCTTTGCCTACTGGTGGGTACAAGGACACTGCCTACAGGGCCTGCCACCGGCTCGACGTGGGGTGGTGGGGACAGCGCTGCCTCCTGTCCTGCCCCGAGGGTGGGAGGGGACTGGCCGTGGCCTCCCGAGGTCCAGGGAAGCCTGTGCTGAGACAGGGCAAATGGTGCTGAGGTGGGGGGAACAAGATGGCATGGGGCAAGGGACAGATGTCGTGGGCGATGCAAACCCTTTCACCAGCCTTGAACCCTAACGGGAATCGCTGTAGTCACCTACACAGCAGAAACCCTAAAACTGAGGCTGGTGGTTTTGAGAGCCATTATTTTTATTTTTTAATGATACATATGCATAAAATTGGAGTACATTCCATTATTGGAGAAAGATGACAGCTAAAGCTGTAAGGATCACAGATTTCTTGTAGGAACCGTGGCATGCCTTAATGCTGATTATTAGCACTAGAAAAGGGAATGCTCCCCCGACTGTCAGTATGTTATTATCAAGTGAGAAGTTTTCTGACACTTTGTAAAATGCCTGTCATAGATCATGAACCTGAAATACTTAAATGAACCCTCAGTTTTTCCCTGGCCATTTTAAGGAACCATAAGTGAACCTAATAATCTAAATACACGCTGCAGAAGTGCAAGGAGTAAGAAAATTTAAGTAACAGGACTAACAGTTTCTTTATTTTAGTGTTAGTGTGTGCTACAAAAGAGGCAAAGGAAGGCCTTCAGAGTGCAGGAGCTTAGCAGATAAAAACTCTCAGGACATTTCTCTGATCACCCAACAAGATACCTTTACAAGTTACAGGACTGTGTGGGTTGGTGGTGCGATATAAAATCTCTGGACTCTCAGGTTCTTGTGCTGTGTGGTGTGACCGAGACCAAAACGCTTGCTGTCTGGTGGAAAATGAATGTATTAGCCCACTGCCCGGTGAACGAGCCATCGCATCGTTCACCTCGCACAAGGCGGTACCAAAAGCTGAGGCCAAAGGAAATAAATTGCCCTCTCGTGCACCCTCACAATTTGATTTCCCCTGCTCAAAATTTAAATGCTTTAAGGGTACAAGTGTGAGAAAAATTGTTTGGTTTTTTTTTTCGTTGCCTGGGCTAAGCTTGTCTCATGGATCATTGGAGAGCTTTCTTCTTTGGGGATCTAAATTTTGGGGTGTACCAGGTGGGTTTTTGGTGCCCCCTGGAGTACCCTGGAAACATATCGGGATTTGTGCTGTCAGTCAATTTCTGACCGACCCTAACATCGAAACGTGACACTTTCCCATTTTCTACCTCATGATGTGTCCGCGGGCCGGGCCCTGCTCTGGCCTCGGCCTTCCCGCTGGAGGGACCGGGAGGCCTGCAGCCATGTTGTGGCCAGGCTCTCCCACGGCCAGGCGCCCCCGCTGTTCAAACAGCTCCCCGCTGACCGGTTTTCTCAGTTTCTTTTTCTCGGTGAGGCATTTTTTGGCCGAGGCTGGCCGTTGGGGAACTGCCTGGTGCCTGCTGGGGACTGTCACCGAAAAGGCAGCCCGTGGCCCCGAGCTGCTGGCCCCGGCAGGGCAGTGGGCACCCAGGGCGGCTCCCAGGTGCAGCCGGCCTCCCCTCCTCACTGCCAGCCGGACGCCCGCCCCGCAGCAGGAATGCCTGAGACTTCTCGCCTAGGAAGCTACGCTGGGTTGTTGCTGGTTTTGATATGTTTACAGTTTTTTAATCTTTGTAGTTCTTTTAAAAATCTGTCTGTAATGAATATAAAGTTTACCGACTGGGAAAGCAACCGACTTAATCTTGTAAAACTCCTTTTTGACCCACGACAGGGCAAAATGTCACAGTCCACCATGAGCTTTTCAACAGTGCGTTTGATGCCTTATTATAACAGCAACGGCGTTCTGTACAGATTGAAAAATAAAAGTCTGTAAAGCTGAGTGCTGTCGTCATGGTCCTCTTTGCTCCCCGCTGGGCGGCCGATGGCAGTGCTTGGCTCTTCCCTCCAGTGCTGTGGGCACAGCCCCTCGTCCTCAGCCGCCAGGAGGGGCGACAGGGCCCACGCCGGCGGCAGGACCACCTGGCGAGAGGCACCCCCCGATCACTGCGCTGGCGCACCGAGCTTGTCCCCAGCTCACCTCAGCAACCATGTCCCAGCTAGCCGGTCCTTCCCGGTCAGAAACTGCCAGACAACGCAGGCTTTAAAACTCCATTACACCAGTGTCCCGCCTAACTCTATATAACCAAAAAACTGAAGAGAAAAGAAGGAGGCTGAGACCAGCCAGGGCTGCATGAGGCTAGGGAGGTGCTGTGGCAGGAGGTGGATGTCGAGCCCCTGCCTGCCGTAACGCTGTGTGTAACCACCTTGGTACCACGTCCGTGCCCCATCCTGGCTCTGCTGCAGCCAGGGCGGGACGGCAGATGGAGCTGGGCCCAGTGCTGGCCACAGTGGCAGTGGGTGGACACAGGGTCCCCAGGAAGCACTGGTGGCAGCAGGTGGTGCAGGGAGAGGCAGGAGCGGTGCTCCTGGAGGGCTGCAGGCTGGGCATGGCGACCTCGGCTCACCCCAGGGAAGACATGGCAGATTCACCTCCCCCTTCCAGAAGGGACACTAGCATGCCGTGGCTGTACCAGAGTTGGGCAGCGACGGGGTGTGCTGGTTTGGGGCCAGCAGGGACTGGTGCCAGCAGCTGAGCAGGACCTCCAAGGGAGCCTGGGTTTGCTCCTGGCTCACATTTTTTTGTTTCTCCCAGGTGCCCAGTGCATGTCAGTTAAGCACCTTACCCACCTCTGACAAGCCCAGCTCCCCCCCAGATGCAATATGAAGGTATGCCAATGCAGGTTATGCCTTGAAATGTCACTTTTCATCCCAGTGTGACAGGATCAGACCCTTTCCTGCCACTGTTGCATGAATCAAAGCACGGGTTGGAGTGCCACGGTGGGTGTGGATCCAGGCTGGAACAGGGGCTCTCTGCTCTTTTTACTGGTTTCCACCGTACTGGGTACAACAGGGCCCCAATTCGCAATTCAGATTTCAGGCTGTTACTGCTATAGCAGTAATAAATGTGTCCCTGAGGTGACCAAATTGGCTGCAGTAACATTGCGCTGGTGCCAAATGTAGCCTATGGTGTGCAACTGATGGTTAGTAAGAGGTTAAGAGAGTAGGTATATTTATAGATATGACAATCCATCAGCTTAAAGATCTGGGAGGCTTTCTAACTGAAAACAAACACTAAATTAATTGTTTCTCTTTTTTACAGGACTCTTCTTAATCTTCTCTTTTTAAATTTTGCAGGATTCATTGTTATGTACTATGTTCACAGGGACTTTTTACCCCCGTATTTCTAAGTCCTGGCAAGGTCAAGAGTCCTGTAGACTGCAGGGAGGTGAGACCTCGGATTTTCTTACCAGTTTAAAGTAAATTTTGTCTGTTACAGATTTGCATAAAACCAGACAAGAAAAGAACCTCTTCTTTGAAATGAACCTGGTTAATATTTGTTTGTGTAAATGTAAATGCACTGCCCACTGTAGAAACTGAACCAAATAATGCATGTTTTTATTAGATTTTCAATACAAATCCACAGTTAAAATACTTCTGCAGACTTGCTGTATTAAAGACTTGTAAAGAGTGTTCTCCTCATTTATGTGCAGATTTGTTCTCCTTTAGTTATGGTAAAATTACTGAGGTATTACCATTAACTGAGTTGCACTTCACGAGCATTTGGTTGTCTCTGTGAACAAGGGCATTGCAATCTAACACACACATGTATTTTTTATTCACCTGCACCCAGAGTATAACCCACAGACCAGCACTGAAAAGTGCTTCCGTCGGCATGTATGCAACTGCTTGAGAAGTGAGATATCATGGGGCATAACATAATGTTTACAAAAAGCCTCCTGCACATAGATATCAAAGCGCTGTATAGAACATATACTGCCCCCATTTTACAGATGAAGCAACTCACCCCCTTCGCTGAGAGAGCCAGTTGGAGAGCTGAGAACAGAAACCAAGGTCTCTGAAGTCACAGTCCATCGCTGCAGAAGGGGCTTAATTATTACAAAACGTCTAGAATAAATGAATACAAAAGGGATGGCATTTTTTTTTTGAAGAATACCATTAAAATTTAATTTCAAGTACAAAATAATTTTTAAAAATCCTAGCAAAGTCAACCCAAACTAATTTTTTGCTAATATTTGCAGGAATATGGGGAAGGTTTTGCACATTTAAGTAATTTGTATTATAGTAAGCTTTCTTTTAAGGTTTCGAAAAATCAATAGATTTCTGTTGAAATAATAAAACAGATATCTTTATATCAGCACAAAAGGCTTCTCTTTTCCAATAATAATCTCTGCTTTGACAGATGTCTAAGCAGGGAAATTTAGCTATTGTTGAATAAAACATTTTCAGAAGCAAAATTGATTAAGTCCCTTTTGTAGAGGAAAAAAATCAATTCTTCCCATTAGAAGTATCTAAAAGATGTTGATCAGCTAGAAATGTAAATAAAGTCCTTTAATCACTATTCTCCAACTGCAGTGCATCCATCTACAGGAGATTGTCTTTTGTCTCTTTAGAGCTTAAAATAAATTTGGTTCAACTCTAACATGAAGCAGCTTCTGAAAAACTAGCCAGAGTAACTGTGCTTGAATGTAAATAATATCAAGTAGCTATCCTGACATTTTGTTATTGCTTTTCTCAAGGATTAGCTGTTCATGAAATGAATGTATACTTGATAACAATATATCCAAGCTGGGAACAAAAAAGTATTCCCTGAAAGGCAGAGTAGTAGAAAGTACGTGACTATTTTCAGTTTCTATGTATTATCTTCTGATTTCATGTAATAAAGACAGTACTTTCAAAATCTCTTGATTAGTAATTGTTAAGGGCTATTAAGGGTCATGGAGGGCTATTAACAGAAAGATGCAAAGTCTCTAGCTCTGTAAGTCCCTAAGCTTCTGGTTGCTAAGAGCTGAGAGAGTATGCCCGTGCATGCTTGCCTTACACTTTGTTTTAGATACAGCAGTATCTGCTGCAGGCTACTATCTGAGACAATTTTATGATAGATGGACCTTTGATTTGATCCAGCCTGACCCGGTGTTCTCAAAACTTTATGCTTTGCCTATAGTGAGAATACCAAGTAGTTGCTTTGCCACTGTGGCTTCCCGAAGAAGGAACTACGGATCAATAAGTCACAGTCTTACCTTTGTTTTGCCCTCCTTACAGGAATGGTAACCATGGCTGGAAGAGCTCTTGAGAGGTCAGTTTCCAGTCTTCTGAACTTCATTCACCCTCCATCAGTCCTCAAAGATAATTGCTCATGGCTGTGAAATTGCTTTACTCAATTCCCTGAGCACTCTGGGGTGAATTTTATAAGGCTCACATGATTTGAAAATATATAATGTAGCCTCTTTTTCTGCTCTCTACCAGCTGAAGTTCTTAATATGTTCTAAAGTCTATGGATAGTCTGAATCGTTTTAGTTTTTTTTTAATGAGGTAAAGAAAAAGTAGTAGACTGAAGCACTTCAGCCTTTTCAGCGTCATTTTCAGTTGTGCTCCTCTTTTCCTCCCCACAATGCAGAAAACCCATTCTTTCCTTGTCTTTTTTCTTTCTAGTATAAATATAGAGCACTTCCTTATGACCTTTATTTCTCTTCCAGCAGGTTCTCACTTGCTGTCCTTGCCTGTTATCCCCCCCAAAAAAAAAAAAAAAAAATTATTAAATATATGTCCCCCAGGGGGGATATTTCTTAAATCTTAGGTCACTCTCATGATTAGCCAAACCAATGTTTGCAAATGCTTCTTTTTCTTTCACATTTTCATGTTTCACATATTCTTATCTTGTTTCTTTAAATTTGGTTAAGGATTTGCTAAATTTCCTAAATGTCTTTTTCCTTTAAACTTCTGTTTTGTGGGAGCGCACCAATTAGTGCTTTGAATTTACTGAAGTTTCTTGTTCCTTGGGACTCCTTGTCTGGAGGCAGAAATTATCTGTTGTACCAGCTCTATACTGTGTTGGGGGTTTTTTTTGGTACGGGTTGAGTTTGGTGAGCAGCCTAGTGACTGGGTTCCCCACTCCAGCCGACCTCCATTCGTTCCTCACTCAGCCTTTCTTGCATGTGGGCAGCAATGGTCCAGGGTGGAGATTTTGTGGCAGTCTTGCTTTTTAAACCAAACCATATTACTAAGGAAAATACTACTGGCTTATCTGTGGTATCAAATGACAATGCATGGCTATTGAGATGGGAAATATCTTCACTTAAATTTCACAGGATATTGAAACCAGTCTTAGCAAAGAGGCAAGTTAGAGGCAAAATCAATATTAGACAGTGCTCAAATGCCTCTGTTCAGCTGCTGTTTTAAGTGGCTTGTACAGACCTTTCAAATCATGTTGCCAACAAATGGAGGAAATACAGCTTTTAAAAAGTCAGAGAATTATTAATAGTGTGTTTGACCTCCAGCTCTGCACAGTCTACAGACGGAGTATCATTTGTCATATGCTGCTGACTTATGCCTAATTCTGCAGCCCCTGTTGGGAAGCAGTTGCACATAGGAGAAGTACATTGCAGAGAGTGAGGGTCAAAGCTTTAGATCCATGATGGACTGTGGGAAGGAAGGAGAGAGGGAACAGCTTACAGTCAACCCCTGAACACAAAGGGAGGGCTACAGGAACCACTCACCTCATACATCATTCACACGCTAATGGTATTTCTTGTCCTGGTGTGTGAGAGAAGAACATTGACTGTGCTGAGGTTACACTTTCAGCTCTCCAGCAGGGACAGAGAGATATGGAGAGAAGCAAATGTCAGATGTCTTCATGAGAAAATGAATGCTGCAGCCACCATCCTGGCGTCCAAGGAGTGATCTGGGGCCCAGCACCTCCCACTGGGCTCCTCGGCAGGCTGGTCTGTCACACAGCATTTGCAGCACAAAGAAGCAGCCTGAACCTTTATTAACTTTAACCACTGTCTGAGTAACCTAAAGTGACAATCCGTCTCTCTTATTGCTGTTATTATGTCAGTTTTGGACAATACCTTATCATCTGCAGGAAAATGAAGGGGAGATGTAATGCAGGCAGCAAGTTTCTAGTTAAAATTAGTCTGTCTGAGAAGGGGAGAAAAATGCCACATATTGGGCTGAACAAATCTTTGCATTGATTTCTGGAACCAGAGTCCTTCTAGGAGCACCACAAATGCATGTCTTTATTTAGTGCTCGGATTCAAAGAGCTGTCAGTCTTTCTCTATCCAGACAACTCCCATTTATGTTCACGTCTGGGGTGGTTCAGGGTCATACATTATTTCTGCTTGTGCTATTCTTGCTTTACACTTTGATGCCAGCTCCACAGTCCTTCATAAGCCTCACGTACACATGCACGCAGACATACAGAACCACTTGAACACCGCTGCCTTGATGGCAGCAGTGTCCAGCTGACACATAGAACCACCGCAGCTCCAGGAGTGCACGCATGAGCTCGGGTAATGGAATACATTTCTGTTCTCACAGAGTCCCAAATATCCTGTTAAATATCCATAGAGGTCTCATTTATACATTTTCATCTGAGAGCCCAAATCTCGTCTATCAGTGGACATGCCTGTGGTGCGTGCTCTGCAGCCCAGCAAAGAACTCGTTCCTCCTCTTTGGCTGTCCTACATATTATCTGGTTCTGGGTCCAGTGCGCAGGAATAAAAAGGCAATTATTTTATATGTCCCCTCCAATTCAGATGGGATTAAGCCTACCTTTCAGGTGGGTGGCTGAGGTAGCCTGAGATAAAATTTGAGGCCAGTAATAAGTTACTGCTCCTGCACAAAGCAAGATGAAAGGAAAGGAATTGTGACTCAGAGAGATAAACAGCTCCTGGGGATGCTCTGCAGAACAGCGGTAATAGCTCAAGGCTGTGGCTCAAAATCACAGCCTTAACCACAGTAAACAGAACAGTTTTTAGTGGCTTTTTTTTTTTACAAGGGTGAAGGGTAGAATCCAGGACATGGAGGACTGACATGGAAATTTTGTACAGTATTTAAGGATTCTTCACTGGAAATGCCCGGCATCCCATTTAAATGTGCTACAACACAAAATAACAAACTCACATAAATAACTGTAGTCATTTATTTACACACAGAATGAGCCAATGCATTGCAAGTAAAGAGATCTGTATCCAGACACCACAGGATGTGAATCTGTCACAGCTCTGAGGGAGAGAGCATTGTTCTTTACCTTGAGTTGAAGCGTTTGTCATGGGATCCCCAAGCTAATTGCTATGTTCATCCGAGATGTTTACTGTCATTTATATAGGACAATGATTAGTTCCAGTTGTAATGAAGGTATTTTAAGCATACACAGTTACCTGTTCATCTCACTATTTTATCTTGGTGAACACAAAAGCAAAAAGTAAGAAAAATATTTTTCATTCTTCTTTCGTCAGAGAAAGTATATGGAACTAAAAAGAATATGGGAGGCAGAGTGAAGGTCTTGTCCGCAAGCAGGTATATCTGGATTTCATAATGGAAATAGCTACAACCAATAATTATTAGGGAAATAGATTTCACATTTCATACTGAATTGAATTTAGTCAGCTAATTGATGCTGTTGTAATACAAAAGGCTAATCAAGAATGTATCTGTTTACTAAAATCACAGATTGGTCATTCTTTATATTAGTGAACCTACAAAATCAATAATAAAAAGTCCTGATTTTGAAAGCAATGGCTCCTTTTCATAAAGTATGTCCTTTAGTTATGTTCAGTGTGTTCAAAGGTCCCTAACCATTAATATTGTAATGGAAGGGACAGTCAGTTGCCAGGAGTTTCTTATGCTACACTATATAAGACCAATTATGTTTCTAGTGATGGTAATGGCAAAGAGTTCTTTGAATTTAATTGCTTTGGACAGACCTTAAATTCTCTCTCACATCATTTTGTCATCTTTCAGAATAAAAGTTGATTTTGCAATTGATTTGAGGACACTCTACATTCTCCAAGTTTCCTGAAGGGCCCAAATCACCCCAAAACATTAGGCAGTGGTTTCATGAGCAGCTGAACAATTCCAGCAGTTTTCTGATGTTCCAAAGGGAGATCTTGTTTCTCCTCCATTCTTTCTCTCTCCTTCATTCCTCCCCGACCTCTCCCAGCCATGCAGTCCCTCTCTGCCTTGTGTACCAGCTCTGATGGTTGTCAGTCCCCTTTATAAGCTTGGCAGAAGACTCTTTCATGATTAACAGAACAATTTCCTTTTTTCCTTTCCATTTTCCTATGTTCCACTTGCTTCCCACCTTGGGAAGAAACTAAGATGCTTCTGGGAATTTGCTCCTCGGGACATACATGTGTGGGTGGGGACAAACAGACCCTTGCTTGAGCTATGCAAGCTTTTGAGATAACTGGACACAGAGCCAACTCTGGTCCCAAGCAGCGTAGAGCTGCCGTAGCATGGCAAAGTGCCCAAGCAAGATATTGTGCCTCTCAGCATATTAACACAGCTATGTGGTTTGTGGAGTGGGAGTGCGTCATGCATCGTTCATCTAGGTTTGGGCAAAGGGAGCTTGAGCTGAATGCAGCTGCCTCTGTAGCCTTACCTCCTTAACCATCATGGTGATTGTCCTTGCTGCCCTGCCAGCTCTGCCTATGTCCTCAACCCCTCTCCTCCTTCAGCGTCTCCTCTCCTGTTAATTCTGTATCTCTTGTATTACTCACAGTCTTTTTGCTGCCATGAGCTGCATGCAAATGCTGTGCTTATTGTTCAAGATAATGCATTTCTGCTATCTCGATGAAATATGTGTATTCCATTGGGTTTATTAGCTAATTAAACTAATCTCTAGAAGACCTTCAAAATGTCTTCTGCTCTTCTGCAGTGAAGCTAATTTAACTTTTTGGCAGCAGGAAAATGGTCTATATACCCTGCAGAAAAGTTTGGTTTTGATGTTATTGTCCAAAGTGTTTCAAAATAGTAATCTAAGTGTCAGATTCAGATATTCAGGAGTCTTTGGCTGAATGATCTGCAGCAAAAGAAACATATGGGAAGTACAGGCATTTTCTGATCTGATCTCTCAAGCTGACAGATAAATAATTTGCCAAAACAGAGATTGCTTAGAAGTTAAGAAATAATTTTATTTGCTCAGAAACATGTCCCGATGACTGTTCATTTCCTTTGAGAAATGAACTGGATGACACTCGGTGTGTCAGTCTGCTTTCAGAGTTTCATAAAAACTACTGGTAGAGAAGAAGCCATTTCATAGAATGATGGTGGAGGCTGGTGGACACCTCTGGAGTTCATCTGGTTCAACCCCTGCTCAAGCAGGGTCAGCGAGAGCAGATTGCCCACGGCTTGTCCAGCTGAGTTTTGAATAGCTCCACAGATGAAGACTCCATAGCCTCTCTGGGCAACATGTTCCAGTGTTTGACCACCTGCACAATAAAAAAGGTCTTTCTGATCATTAAACAGAATTTGCTGTGTTTCAGTTTGCGCCCATTGCTTCTTGCCCTGTCAGTGCGTACCACTGGGAAGAGTCCAGCTTCATCTTCTTTATGCCCCTGCTCAAGTATTTATGCACATGGCTAAGATCCCTCTGAGCCTTCTCTTCTCCAGGCTGAGCAGTGGGCTGTGATAAAGCTAGCGCGTCGTACTTTAAAGCCATCATGCACCGAGGAGCACAGACTTTCCAGCAATTATAACTTGTGGCACCTCCTGGCTGGGTCCGGAGATCTCTGTCTCTGGACAGATGAAAAGGGAAACACTGTTCCGAGAGAGATGTGTCCTAGAGGAAAAAGGTATTTTTCCTCACCACAAGCAAGCATTACAAGGTGCTTTAGAAGGAATTTCAGTTTTTTGCTTCCCCACAACAAAACCAAAATATTTTGCTTAGCTTATGTCAGTTTGAAATGAAAATATGTGAAATGAGAAGCTGAAGCCTTTTGCACAAGTATGTTGAAATTAAATTTTATCATTTTGTGAATTCCCTCCTGTCTTTAATTCATCTAAAACTGGTCATGAACTGCAGTCTTTGACAATTTTACTTCTCATCACAACACTATTAATCATCCCCATCTCAGTTCTACATCTATTTGGTGCATTTCGATCTCCTCATTTTTGTGTGGGTTTGATTCATGGAACACCAGAAATAAAATGCAGACACTGGGCATTTTAACATTTTTTTTCAGCTGAAGAAAGCAACTTCTAAATTAACAGAGTCAGATATCTGAGGCATATATCAGTTCATCCTTCCCATCAGCAAAGGCATTTCATTATTTTACCACTTGCTTAGCTCATAAATGATGTCATGCACTTTCTTATTTACTTTTCACAGTGCAGGAGGTGACTGTGATAAAATCTCTCTCTCCTCTGAAGTTTTAAGTGTTATGGCTTTTTTTTTTCCCTATCTTTTTTGCCAGAGGAGATGTTCAGACTCTTTTGGATTAATATCAGTTTTCCTGACCTAAGATAAAAAAGCAGTAAATAATAAAAAACTATATCCTCCAGCTGGATCGTTAGCATGAGTTAAAAATGCAAACAGCTTGTAATTAACTACAGCGTGTGAAGAGGTTTATTCTCTGGCCCTGAATCAATGGGAGCTTTGCCAATGTCTGTGGCCCACGTTCTGCAAAATTCTCTGAAAGGAAGAAGTGTTTCTTCCATAGCAGTGAAAACAGATATAGCACTAATGAAATTTGAGGTTACGATTGCGATTGATCTTACTGATATGGAGACCCAACTTGTGCTTGCTTAGTGTGACAGCGTCTCCACTGCAGTGTGATTTCTGTGAGCGCCTTCTGTTTCCTGCCCCTCTGGCAAAGCCCCCAGGGATGCGCTGTGCTAAGCAGTCGTCTGAACACCAGGATGAAGCAAGTGCTGCTTCCAGCAGATTTATGTCTCGTCGTTAATTGAAGCTTTTCCAAAGATGCGGTCGCTGTTTCTGCTTCTTTGTATTGTCTGGTGTCTAATAAGGTGTGAGCTGTCGCTACACTTTTCCCTCAGCTGGAGCACTTAAAAGGTCCCTGTCTCCTATTCAATTGCTAATGTTCACTGAATGTAACAACATATACGACATTTATCCCTCCCGTCAAATTAGATTGGGATTGGTTAATGGGATCAAAATTTATGGAAGAAAGGTTGACAATAGACATGTACATGTGAACATATGTATATACAGGGTAAGTGCAGGAGCCTCATTTTGCTGTGTGGAAGTAGCCTACCAAAAAGACACTATCTATCGCTAGGACAAACCAGGCTGGGATTTTTTTAATGGTTTTGTAATTTGGTTATATTCACAGTTCTAACAATTCTGGGTTCAAAAACATTTTACTAACAATTCTTGGTTGCTGAATGTGATTGCAATAGGTAAGAACTTGATTTTTTATGTGCATGCTTTCAGCATATCCCATTCTGATAGGATATTTGATTTGTTAATAAATCTTGTAGAGGTGAAGCTATATCTTCCTGTAGTAATTACCCATTAAAATTATATCAGTGCAGGCAGGAAGAAACTACAGATTAAACAAGGTCTAAAACAAAGGCACTTTGAAGACCAAGTTTCTTACATTAGTCCCTCCTGGGAAATTTATAGGCACATTAATTACCGGCTTTTGCCTCTAAGTTCTTCTGTACTCTAATGGTATATACCCATGTATGAAGACACAGAGAGGATCTCTCTATTATGTTATACCGAATGTGGAAAGCAAGGCATACTGCTAACTGCAATTCAACAGAAAATGATACATTCACCTTTGACAAGCGAAGGACAAAAGGAGAGTTATGATCTGGCATTTTCAAGCAGCACCGGTAAAGCAAAACCTTACAAACAGCACCATAGCAGCTCAAGCCCTTTGTCATGACAGAGTGAAGAGCTTCGCTCTGTATTGTTTAACCACAGGTATACAGACAAAAGTACAGGATGTTCTCACCTCAGTCTATATATACTTAGTGGAGACCAGAACTTGGTAGTAGAGGGCTCCTGGATTTAACAGATGGATTTATAGCCTGACCAGCACTGGTAGTTGAAGCAAGTTGGAACAATGTACCACATGAACGTTTTAGCAAGGATTTTGCATCCCTGGAAGTTTTAAAAACCAGATGGATGATTTTCCTAAAATAATAGTCATAATTATAATAATGATTATAATTATAATAGAAGCCCTATGTGCCGTGTAATACAGGAGATCAGAGAGATAATTTCAGTCTCCTGTGACCTTAGATGCAGTAATTGATTGTAACTACTCTTCTTTGAAGCCTTAGCATGCTTTACTGGCCTGAATTAGAGCCGCTAGGTCATCTTGTGCAGGTCATGTACCATAACCACTTTGCTTCAATTCTCCACACATATCGTTTCCTTCACCTTATGTCCCTGCCTCACAGTGCAAGGCTGAGCAAGGAGCAGTCTGAGCATCTCTTCTCTGCTCCTGTGCACCAGCCCAAGGAGCCAGTGGGAGTAAGCCCTTCCCTCGGCAGGGAGAAGTACAATATGCATGCCCTTTTTTCCCAGAGGAAAGGGGGAGGAGAGGGTATTCCCCAAGGAGCTGCCTCTGGGTAACAGTGTCCCCAGGTTAACTTGGACGATCACACTTACTTGGGCCTATGGCTAATGAGGCAAATTAGCCCGACATGAATAAAATATCTGTCAGGCAAAACAGAGCAGTGTACATTCCCCCTGAAGCACTCGCGTGTGCGTGTGCCAAGAAAGGCAATCTGCTGGTACTGAGCATGCACAGAGTGGCCGTACAAAAGGCCGATTCTTTGTGTGAGCAGGGCAGGAGGGTGCCATGTCCCATAAAACAAATTGCTACTGTTCAAACCCCTGAGAACAGGCAGAAGGAGAGGCTGCTATTGAGTGCTCCGACTACCTTGCACTCTCTCAGGATAAATGGCTGTTATAGAAAAGGCTGCTTCAGTATTTCTGGAATGCAGCAACATAGTACATCAGGTTAGTGGGAACAGGTAAATGAACTGTATTTACTTATATCAGAAAGACTCTGTATTGTTAGATTTTGTTTTTCTTCCAGTGAGTGATCAGATTTTTACAAGGTCAAGTGGCATTTGACTCCAAGCATTCAGTCTATTAGGAATGGACAGGAGGGAATTAGTCTAATGTCAGCTCAGGAAAAAATGCTTTTAATACAGACATCTTTTTCAACAGAAAGGAGATTTCTGTACTGCCTCTGCTACAGTCTCATATTAGTTATTTCTTAAATTCTTGGAAAATGAAGAGCTTGAACTGACAGATGTCTCTCATTTTATTAAGCACAGCTATTATATAACATTACTTACTGCTTCTTAGTTCACTTCAGTGATTAGCATTTTCTGCACCTCGTGAAGCAACGCAATAGAAATGAGAGCCAAAGGCAGCAGAGAACCTCTTCCAATCTCCTTCATTCTTCTGTACAAGCATTTGCTTGGAAATGCCAAACACAAACTGGGTGTTTTCTCCCTGTGCCTAGTGTGAGATGCAGAAAGGATGAACAGAAGCTCCTTGGATTCATCTCTTCGTTGATAAACAGATGATCCAGTTTCAAACCTAGTGTTCGAACGTATACTGGGTTCTTCCAAGTAAGCACAGAGAGGCAGAGGCTTCTGCTGAACCTCTCACAGCTTTTTCTATGAGACTTGTCCTGCTATAGCCCCTTTCTCCCATGCCGTGAGTGTATCTACACCAAACCTAGACCTAAGCTGACACCTACTAAACTGCCCACCTTACCTGCTTCCAAGTAACACTGGTTTCTGTGCACAAGGTCATGGACAGACATCAAAAGTGGCCTCTGAAATGCCTTTCTCTGAGCAGTAGGCTGCTTCCTACCTTTATGCATGAGTACCTCTGATGAATTTCCTTGGAGAAATGAAAAGCTGAAAGGTACTGCTTAGAGTAGCCCGAGAGACAAATTAGGAGTTGGGGATGGAAATTAGTGTAAAGGAATTCTCAGTAGACTGTTGGAGAGTCATGAGATGCAGATGTCTTTTAGATGAGGAACAGTCCCGCAAGGCAATTACCAGGAGCCTCAGCACTTAAGCCGCATGATATTAGATAAGAGACTTAAGGGAACTATTTTTCACTGGCAAGAGGGAGAAACATAATCAAATTCATCTTTTCCACTCAAGTGGATCTAATGCTATACATCATCTATATGTCCAGGGAATTAAGTTCACTTATTTAGGATACAAAACTGGCCAACTACATGACAAAGCCCTTATAAACCCTGTTACACTTTGAGATGCAAGTAGACAGACAGCCACAGAAAGCCCTAAGATAAACACTGCCAAAAGAAAAAAAAAAACAACAAACAAAAAAGAAAACAAAAACCCACACACTCTTACTAAAAGAAAATACCTGTGTGATGGAAGGAGGTAATGGTGGTGAGTAGGGACTTAGGTGTTAAAGCATCTCCTGTTAAATTGTTTATACTATGTCTAACTCACACTGGGTTGTCAGGTTTTTTTTTAATGTCCTCAATTAATTATAGTCCAGTCCCAGCACTAGCACTCTAACAGAACTGACTAAAGAAACATGCCATGAAGTGTTAATAGACGTGAAAAATTAAATCTCACTGCTAGATTCATTACTCTTGCCTTTGTATAAGGTAAGGAAGAAGTCAGGTACATAATTAACTACAGTCTTGCACTTTGAACATTGAGAATGAAGCAAAATAGTGCTTTTGAAGCACTACAAAAGCATATCACCTAATCATGTATTCAGAAAGCAGTGATCTCGGCAATGAAAGGGGGTGAGGGGAACAAGAAAGGAAGAAAAAAGTATAAAGTAACTTGTAAAAGAGAATACTTCATGTGAACAGTGTAATTTCCCCAAACCTAATTTTTCCTTATGGCTTATGTTAATTCAGAGAATGCAGTTTGTAATTAGTACAATGCACATATGTGCTCACACATTTCTGACAGGCTGTTCTTTAGCTTCTACAGATCACCTTTTGCTCTAATAATAGAGCAAACATCTTAGATTGTCCACTATACCTCCTCAAAAATGTAGGATGAATCTCTTAATACTTTTGGTGGTGTCATGTCCAGTCTGTTTTTAGTGATATTCTCAGTTGACTCACAAACCTCCTGTTAGAGAGGGTTTCCGGATCTTTCCTATCATCCAAGCCTTATCTTCATCTTACTGTTGTTAGACTTGTCTCCAGAAATAATTCAGAACAAATACTTTCATCATCTACTTTCATCAATATATGCAGTCAGTATCTTCTGTTTGAATCATATGCAGAGATACTACACAAGAATTTACGATCCTTAGCTTGAGGTTTTATTTTGGATGTATTCCCCTCTGAGCCATGTTTCATTTCAGGAACACAATGTCTTTCTTCTGTCTCTCCACCAATGTTACTGTGTTAGAAATCAGCTCAATGCTCAAAGCCATGCTTTGTCATAATTCATGATTAGTGTGGTCTACCTCTCTGGGCAGCTGGTTCCAGTGTTTGGCCACTGGACAACATATGAACAACTTTTTTCTTTATATAGAACCAGAACTTCCCATGTTGCAAGTTGTGACAGCTACCTCTGTCCCTTTGTCTGCCTCCTCTCTAACCACCCCACTAGGTAGCTGCAGACAGCAATTAGGTCCCCTTCTTTTCCACAGACCACCTCCCTAGGTCTTGGAGCCAAAGCATTTACAAGAAGCAGCTGCAAGATGTACAGCTCACACCTCCTTTTCTGAGCTTGGCAGGAGCTGCTGCATCTCACAGGGGAAAGGAGCGTCAGAAAAGTGATTAGTATCATCCTGCCCTCTCTAAGGGGCGTCATCTCCCATCTCTACTGCGAGTCTTAACTTCTAAGTTGGAACAGAAAAATGCAGTCTGAATAATATATCAAATAGTTTCTGATGTTGAACAACAAGGTCTAGCTGTTCAGTGGTGAGACCCAAAACATATCAAAAACATTAATATGGCTGTCAGCACAGCCATATCATCCCATCGTCCCAAATCCTACTAAAACACAGAAGCAGTGTCCTTATCTTGATAGAAGTGCCTTATTGTAGTGCTTCAGAAGGTCCTGTCCTATAGCACCACCTCTAACCTTTCGGTTCTTGAACATTTAATACTGACTGAAGGTTGTGAACTCTCTCTTCTCCCTAGTGAGAACATTAGTTCTGCACCCTCACGATTTCCATGCCACCCCACTGCTCTTCAAAAAAAACCCACCCATTTCTCTGCTGCTCTTTTACTTTCTTTGCATTTTTTTCATTTTGCTGTGTCTTAATTACCACAAATGAAACAGGAGATAGTTCAGGCTGAGTGGCATTCATGTCATATTAATAACTATCTATCAAACATATATTCCTCCATAAAGATTTTTGGGTGTAATTTTATTTAACAGTGAGGATTTAACATTTTACTTGATGTTGTATCTTGTAAAATTGATTAAAGCTGAAATCATTCTGTAAAAAATTTAATTAAATGGCAAGTGAAAGAAAAGAAAAAGCAGAAAATACTCACCCCTTCTTGCCTGCCTTCTGTCCTCATTTCTGTGTGAGTCAGCCAGTAATCACCTTCTACCTTTCCCGCAATAATAAGCATTTACCTAAAAAAGATGCTGCTGCACGTCAAGAAAGAAGAAGATAAAAATGCTCAGATGCCACACTGAGGGGAGTTACACTAAAGACAAAACACCAAATAAAAGCAGATACATTAAACACATAATATAATTGCTTTCCAGATGCAGAAATCCTATGTATTCCATAGACATTGCTCCCTCTAATGGGAAGTTAGTGTTAAAGTTACAGGTAGAGCCTGCCTAATATAATACATAAACATTTGTGGATATGGTTCACATCACTTTCTGGAGGATTTCTGGTCACACTTGGGAAAGAAGTTACCAAAAGTTACACAGGGAATCATAGAATCATAGAATCATTTAGGTTGGAAAAGACCTTTAAGATCATCCAGTCCAACCATTGACCCTACTCTACCAGGTCTGCCACTAAACCACGTCTCTAAGAACCACATCTACACGACTTTTAAACACTTCTAGGGATGGTGACTCAACCACCTCCCTGGGCAGCCTGTTCCAATGTTTGATAAGTCTTTCAGTGAAAAATTTTTTCCTAAGGTCTAGCCTAAACCTCCCCTGGTGCAACTTGAACCCGTTTCCTCTTGTCCTACCGCTAGGAGAGATCAGCTCCCATCTCGCTACAACCTCCTTTCAGGTAGTTGTAGAGAGCAATAAGGTCTCCCCTCAACCTTCTCTTCTCCAGACTAAACAATCCCAATTCCTTCAGC
>VYXH01010743.1:103898-117753 GCA_013397275.1 Burhinus bistriatus | reverse complement strand
GAGCCCGGAGGAACACCGCTTGAGACCTGCCACCAGCTGGATTTAACGCCATTCACCACAACTCTCTGGGCTCGGCCATCCAGCCAGTTTTTGATCTAGCGAAGAGTACACCTGTCTAAGCCACGGGCTGCCAGCTTCTCTAGTAGAATGCTGTGGGAGACTGTGTCAAAGGCCCTACTAAAGTCCAAGTAGACAACATCCACAGCCTTTCCTTCATCCACCAGGCGGGTCACCTGGTCGTAAAAGGAGATCAGGTTGGTCAAACAGGACCTGCCTTTCATGAATCCATGCTGGCTGGGCCTGATCCCCTGGTTGTCCTTCACATGCCGCATGAGTGCACTCAGGATGATCTGTTCCATGATCTTTCCTGGCACTGAGGTCAGGCTGACAGGCATGTAGTTGCCTGGATCCTCCTCCCGGCCCTTCTTGTAGATGGGTGTCACACTGGCAAGCCTCCAGTCATCTGGGACGTTCCCCGTTGATCAGGACCGCTGATAACTGATGGAGAGTGGCTTGGCAAGCTCCTCTGCCAGCTCCCTCAGCACTGTTGGGTGGAATGAGAAGATGAATGCCAGAGCAGGGGAGAAGAGCTGAAGTAGAGCTGCATTGTTTGGGCAATGGTTAAGAGAAGAGAAATTATACAGGTTGCATGAATGGGAGAGACAACTACAAACAGCACTCACAGGTAATGGGAGCATAGTGAAGAGGACACAGAAGACGCGAATGTCCACAGAAGTGGTTGCACAGGGGTGAAGATAAGTTTCAGAGAGAACCAAGACCTGGAAGGTGAAAGAGAAAGAAGTGCAACACGCTTAGGCACAGTGTTGTTAGTTTCAGTATACAATATCACAATGATGCACCTACTTCTCTTTATTTTCTGTTTCAAGTTGCAGATCAGTTGGGAGCCTGATGTATTCATGTGAAGTCCTTGTTTTTTCTTGGGCTTCAGGAAAGAACATTAACTGAGGGGATTTGGTTTTGCTTATTCCTCTAATTCTGTTTTTGCTGGGAAAGCTCTTAATGCATCATTGGATCTCACCTCTGATTCATCCTTTCCAACCTGACCTCAGAGAAACCAGGGACTGAGAGCTAACTCGGGAACGGTAACTCTGGCCTGAATCTAACAACAGTTACCACAATTACCATCTGCTTCCCGCAAAACTGGAAAAACAGAACCTCAGCTTTCTTCCATATTGCCTTGGCCGCCTTTCCTTCAATGTGGTACGTCTCCTCCAGGTTTTGTTGCGGGAACTGACAAGACAAGGCTCACAGTTGGGAACATACTGGCTTCCATGCTGATATTCCATGACTTAAGAAAAGGGTTAAGAAATGAAACTAGTATTGTAATTCACAGAGAAAGTGTGTTCCAAAGTCCTCTGAAGTCAGTGGAATGAATCCCACCAACGTCACCAAGTACTGGCTTAGGGCCTTAGTAAATACAGTATTTATAAAGGAATCATTGTACATAGTGGGTGCAAAAAAAGATGTCTCCGTAATTCAGAAACCACAACTGAGGAAGGAGCAGAAGCAAATATTGAGGCAATGATTGTTAGAGGTGAAGGCTGAAAAACCATGGATGTTAGACTAAAGTGAGGTATGGAAGGGAAGTTGAAAGACATGAAAGCTAGTCTGAAGCTGGTCCAGTATCATCTACTGTTAGAAGAACGCAAGCATGTTGTCACACTCTGATGTGCCTTTTATTCCTTGAAACACTGTTGCCTCTGCAAATTTCTTTATCCTTAGCTGATATTTACTGCTTCTTTTCCTGACTACAGCTGCACTATACACACTGTTAAATTAACAACACCTTAATTCACTTAATCTGCCCAAGAAGAGTTCTCCCAGTCTTTTCAGTTCTTCACAGGTATAGACACATCTAAACATAGTGACACCACAGCCCTTTTCTTGTGCAGAGAAACAGCCCATGGAGAGATGAGATGGGAGTACTGTGAGTGCTGGGACGTAACATCCCCCAGATCTGAGTTTAATAAGGATTTCTCTATGTTTTGTGAAAGTAGTTTAGTATACTGTGTCTTCCCATGAGGGGCTAGAGGGTGCTGCTCCCATCACCTTATGTGAAGCCTGGTCAAGTGGGTTGGAACAGATGTTTAGGATTTGGCCTAATCTAGCATTTGAATGTATTTTCTGCTTAAATTAACCCACACAAAATGGGTTTGTATGACAGCTTGTCAAGCTAGCTCACCTCTTGTAAATCAGATCTATGGTCTTCTTATGGCCTTGTCTCCTCCCAGATCTGCCACATGCCTTCAGACATCAATGGACACGCTTCAAATGTCATAACTTCAGGGTCCAAGTTCATAATTGCTCGCAATGTTCGTTGGTCATAGAAGAAACCCTTCCTCTTTGCCTCCTTCTCTGCACTTATATGCTTGAGATGAGATAGGCAGTGAAGAGTTCATTTGTTCGCTAGATAACGTGGCTCTTCATGCAGTAAGTCAATGGGAACAGCTCTGCATTTGTAGGCATGTAGACATTGTGGATTTCACCTGAGGTACAAGAGCAGCTACCAGGTGGTCTCTGTATGGCTTGTCTCATTTCTCTCTTGTGGTGCCAAGCCCTTGGTAGAGAGGGTGCCCCAGCACTTGTGTTTACGTTTCCAGTGTTGCAGAAGGGCAGCCCTGCAGAACAGGAGGGGCACTACCAGCTCTGGCAGCACTGCACTAACATTGATCCATGGAGAATTTGCTTCCTGGGGGACCGCACCTGTCTGACTTTTTAATACATATTGGCATTTTCCATCACCTTCTTTTCATAAGGAAAATATCAGCAGACTGCAACGTACTGAGAGTTTCCAGCAGGGAGCAGCATTTATTCATTTGTGAAGAAGAGGCTCCAGCCTGAAAAGATCATGCACCCGAAGCTGAAATACAGACTCAGAAATCCCTTGCTTAAGAAAAAGTGTTTGCAGATGGCTAGATAGGTAGCAGTGTGAGGGGTCTAGGAGGCAAGGCAGGTTAAACAGTTGGCACTAGGCGTCTTTTGTCCTCTTGGTCTGTGTGTGATGCTTCTGTGAGCATGGCTTGGTATTTGGGGCCAGAAAGGTTGGGTGCTCAGGGGCAGTGCCTGCAGATGGGCTGGATCAAAACATTTCTATTTAGGAAAACATTTTCATCAAAAAGTTCATAGTGTTATCCCTGGTTCAAAATTATTACTTCAGATACTGGAAATCCAGATTCAGCTCTCTCTAATGATGTGTGCATAGTATTACCACGACCCTCATAATATAGCATATTTTGCTCTTAGAAGACTAATAGGGTTCTTATTCCATCTAGGCTACTGTCTGTTTTGAAAGCTTTCAATTTAAAAAATACCTTTAAAAAGAACTGTTTCTCACCATGAAATCTTAACAATTTCAAACCTACAGTCTCAAAATGTCACAGCTTTGAAATCAGCCTTCCACGGGGGCAGAAGTAGTCATGCTGTGACTGTGCAAAGAAGAATATTTTAGTGTTTGGGAACTATAGTAAAAAACCCTCTTTGCTACATAAGCAACTTTCTACTAAAAGCAATTTTATAAAACCCGTATACCTCATTGACAGCATTTGTGGTACTGTCCCAATGCTTCCTACCCATCCTTGTGCCAGCCCACCCACCCCAGCTCTGCAGAGCAGCCTCCTCTTGCTGCCCCCCGAGAAGTGGCTGCATCCCAGCAGTGGAGCCTCCGAGTGGGTGAATCAGTCCATGCAGAGTTAGGTAATTACTATAGTCTATGTAGACATACCCAAATCGGCTTTAAACCCTCAGGCTAGATCACAAGAGCAGTGAAGCTAACCAGCATGTGCTTATGTGACCCTCTACAGGATCCTGGGACAGTCAGTGTGTTCTTAACGGGAAAAGCCTGTGCCACTGACACCTCAGGCTTTCAGTCGCCAAGTTAAGAAGATGAAAGCAAGTTCCATCCTACCTCTAACCGAAATGTTATATTACCTACTAGTACCTTGGCCTTCCCTGCAGTCAGAAATGTGCATAATCACAAATTAGATTAAACTGGCTTTTACAGACACATTTTACTTTCATCATATTTTTTTTCTCTTCATGTTGCGGCTAAATGTTTGTTTTAGTAAGATTGTTATGATCATGCAGTTGTCTTAAATATGTATTCCCACATCTTCATTTGCCTAGATTTATTTTTTAAGTATAAACTTACTTTGTGTAAACTTAACTTTGCATGTCCTGGATTCATAAGACTTGGTTCTGAGATGATAGCAACATTCCTGTAGTATTTTTTTACTCCTCAAATTACTATATTCTTTTAGCAGTAACTCCAGATTAATGTAACTTGGTTTCCTGGCATCTTTTATGTGTTTTTAAATAATTAAAGCTGCATATATGTTCTCTGTATGAGAAGACCACAGCCAGCACTAACAGTGTGTTTTCACTAGTTTGAAAACTGGTAGACTTAGTATTAAATTCCTTTTAAAATTTCAACTTCAGGGAGTAGATCTGTTGATACAGAAGAGTCTCCACAAAGCGTCAGCCAACACGACTCCAACGGCAGCAACTCTGCACTGTGTTATGCAATGACCAATGTACCTTGGTAAATCTCTCTCTTAATTTGCAGTTTCAGGATGTATACCTGAATTAACTAAGAGGTTTGTGAACAATAAAGCTAGCACTTGGCTTGAAAGTGGGTAGGAGCAAGGGGCACATACATGACAAACGGGGAAATAATCATTCTGGGTGGATGAGTAGTCTAGCCCAGTGCCATGTGTCTCCATCAGCTGCAGATGGAGATTTCACAGATTTCTGGGGAAGAGCACAGGAGCAGCACAAGGATCTAGTGTTACATGCCCAAGTACTTTCATAGCCTCCAACATCTTATAGCTTGGGAATTTTCTGAGGAAGAGTCACTGTCTTCATAGCTTCAGCAATTTTTTCCTTCAATAATGGATCCAGCTTCTTCTTAAACTCATGGGAACCATGTTCCTGCAGTCTCCTATGGTGAGGAGTCCCACAACGCTCTTACACCCTGAGCAATGAGCTGCCTCCTTTCATCTGTCTGAACCCATCACATGCTAGTTTCTTTTGATACCTGCAATTATTGCACCAGGAAAGGTGATATAAAGTATCCACCTGCTGCATTCCAGCCCACTTTATAGCTCTCCACCATCCGCCTTGGTGGTCTCCTTGCTGTGCTGAAAACACTTAGCTGTTCCTTCATGGGAGTGACTCCCCGCAGTGACCAGCCACTAAGAGAAGGACGGCAAAGGACACTGACTTCACTTAGGGCTACCAAAGCCATCAGGGCTACGACCATGAACAGCCCCTAAGGACCTACCCCCTGTTGCAAAGCGGAGTCAAGCCACCAACTCTCGAGGAACCCTTCAAGCCCCACTGCCCAAACTTCACGAAACCCCACGTTTCTTTGTCTGCAGCATATGCTGCAGTGTGGAGTGGTAATAGCTGAACTCGTTTTAAATGAACCGCAGCCTGGCCACAGCAGCATGGAGCTCAGCAGAGGGGAATTTACTCTGCCGCTTAGCAGGGATCCTTAAAGAGTCATGACAGGTCCAAGTAATCTGTCAGAGAGCAGTCTGAGGAGCCAGCAGTCTCTGGATGCTAATCCTTTACAAACAATAGACTCATTATATGCAAATTAACAGGGGAAGCAGTGATTGGCCACTACATCTACCGAGACAACTGCTCCATTTAAAAGGAACTTTAACTACCCTGAAATCCGTAAGTTAAAAAAGTTAAGTGACCACAGTCTGCATCTTTGTTTAAAAACAACCTGATTTCCTCAGACAGCCTGCGCACAGATCCCGTGAGTGCTGCCGACACTGCAAGCTGGAAGTAGTGCTCTGTGACTGAAATCCACAGGAGAAAAAATAATAACAAATCGATGTGGACACTGAATTTCTTAAACAGTCCTGTTTTTAATTAATTTTAATGCACTACTCCATTACAGATTTACTTGTTAAATGTCAGAAAACCTGTCCGAATCCAGGGAGTGAGTTGTGTATTTGTGAAACAGATACACGGGCGGTTTTTATACATCACTGTTCTCTTACAGAGGAGTCAAAGCTGAACCTGAGGAGCAAGGGAGCGGGTAGACACTGCCTGACAAAGTGGAGTAGGTTCATACCTTGGTTCGAAGTTAAACAACAGCTCTGTAGTCAACTGCTTACTGCTTTCTCCAGTTGATATTTGATTGTGGGAAGGTTATGAGTTTTCTGATGCCAGTGTGCAAAGCTGATCTCAATTAAAATATTCCATTGAAAATGTTTCATAAGATAGGAATACAAGACTGACGCCAGTCTGTCACAATTCACTAGACCGCTTGAAATCTGGAATCAGCCTGGCCGATCAGGAGCTGCTGTTGCTGTACTGTGGCCAAATGGAGTCCCGGACAGAAGGTTTGGCTTCTAGATGGGCGATTTTTACTGGGTTTTTTGTTGTGATTTTTTTTTTTTTTAAATTTTATTAAAGTACACCATGTCAAATGTGTTTATGGTGCTTTTAGGTAGGTAAGAAGCCTGTAGGGTCTTTATGACCCTGTTTTGCTCATGGTAACAGCATGTAGGCTAAGTAAATATTAGCTTCCATAGACACTGCAATAGATACAGCATTTTTAAAAATTAGCCTTATAGGGATGGATCTAGTTACCCAAATATACACATCTATTTCTGAAAATCTCAGCCAGGGTTCAACAGAAGTTGACTCCCCAACTCATCTCACCCCTTTATAGCTCAAAATCCCATTCTCACTTTCAGCTTCAGTTTGAACAGACAATCAGTCTGACACACTGGAGCCCGCTAAAGCACAGCTAATTTCCTATGGCAGTTGATAGATAAAGCCCAAGGAGCCGAAGTTAATGTGATGCTGTGGATGTTGCAGTTATAGCGTGCTTCAGGAGTGATAGGGAACAGTTATCTGGCTGCTCATTTTAGTTCTCTGTCCTACATCGAATATTTTCATAATGAGTACCTTTTTATCATATGTCATCAATTTAAACAAAGCAAAAAAAATTCACATCCCTCTTCCCTGAGAAAAAACCTACATAACTGGCAGGCTCAAGGCATCTGCAGCAGATGTACGCATTGGTAAATATGGGGTTCACCTGTGTTCCTGTTCTGCTCCTATTTTTGAGGGTTTTTTCATAAGAAAGTACTCAGCACACAGGACCTCAGGCACCAGTGCTGTTGCATCAGTGATGATCATACCATACAGCACACAGAACACTTTGCAGGCTTTTCCTAATTAAGACTAATACTAAACAGCTATTTCAGCTGTACACATAGGATAGGGGAATGTGACTCAGCCTACATAAAAAAAAATTACTTTACACTTACAGTATGCTCTCCTTCCAAGGATTTTAGTGTGCTTTCCAAAAGAACTCATTTAGCCTCACAGTATCCCTGGGTGCTTATTGAAGGAACAATTTCCCCACACTTCCAGACGGAAACATTGGCAAAGAGGTCATAGGCCCAATTTTCAGATGTTTTCAGTGCAGAAATATGCATGCACAATGCAGGCATATCGCTGAAAACAATTCTTAATCTCACTAACTACATGTGCAGATGACCAGGCAAACACATGAATGGTCACTTTAATCCCCATCCAGCTGTTCTTTGGCCAAAAAAAAGTGTGTATATTTGTAACCCCTAATCTATTGAGCTTCAGGTTTAAGGTCATGAAGGAAATCTGTGGGTTTATTTGGTGCAGCCTTGCAGATAGCTTCAGTGACCCTGCCTGTTTTACTACCAAAATACGCTTCTTTTTTCACCAAAGCCATGCATGTTTTTAAATCTACTGAAGCAAACCTTTAACAGAGATCTTTGGTGATGCTGTTACTGATGAGTGCAGCGAGGATCTTTGTGATGAGCAGAAAACACGTACATTGAGAAGTCCCACACTCTGGCAGATCCACCTCGAATTCAGGGGAAAGTATGAGCTGGAAAGACAGATAGCTTTTTATTTTGCAAAGTTTTGCAGATGAAAATATTTTCCCATAATGCAAAAGAGTTCTCTTTTTTTCTTTTTTTCCTACTCATTTTTATGATATTCTGAGTAATTTCCCATTTAAAATTCTTTTTCTTGCCTCCACAGGCCACCATCCCCAAAAGTATCATATTCATCCTTCTTCTGACTGGATTTTTGAATGATTGTTTTGGAGTCTGACTTTAGGTCCCTTGAGTCTCATATCCAGGGATCAGCAAACTGGCTCATATAACTTACAAACCGACCTGAACCATAATTCAGAACTAAGGAAATGTTTTGAGGTTAAAAAAAAACAGTGTACTTTTCACATTCATACACCTCTCTGCTTCCACCTCCTAGAATCAGCTGGAATGCCAAATGATGCCGAGTTACCTGCTGCCTCAGGAGTTTGGGTACAGTTCTGAAAGCCTCATGGGTTTACAAGGCATCTGATTTCTTGACTCCTTGTTTCCTCACCAAATTGCCAATTGTTAGTGACTGTCGCGGAGGGTTTTTTTGCCCTTTTCTCTTTTTCTTTCATTCAGTTGTGCAATAATGTCTAATTCATTTTGTGTTTGGAACTGCATGGCGGGGGGAGGGCAGCTGGAAGAAGAAATAAAAAGAAATGAATGAAAAGAAGAACTCTGTATTTGTTCTTGACTTCCAAATCCACCCGCCAAAAAAAAAAACCCAACCCCACTAATATTCTTGCAGTGTTCACTATGGCATTTGTCCCAGATGAGAAATTTTGTGTCATTTTCTGCTCTGTCCCCCTATTGCAAACATGTAAAGAAATGCAGTCCACTACATCTTTTATTGAGATAACATCTATAAATAAATCTCTTCACCCTCATATTAGGTGGATCTAAGCTCATGCAGCTCCACACCTCTGTGAAGACACAGAAGCCTCCCAGAATCAATGGCTGGGTCTTGCCATAATGCCATTTGTTTTGCCTGATTTACTTGGCATCTAATCTACATTGCTCATTTCCTTAGACTAAGACTGTGTAAACATGCAGGAACTTTCTCTAAAGGTGAAGAAAGGTAGTGGAGAATCAGCAAAGTAGTTTTGTGGAGCTTATTTGTTCAGAAAATATGAGGTGGCCTTTCATTCTTATTCATTAGAGTCCAGTTAGCAATGACAGCACTGAAGTTCTCTCCTTAAGTCCTTTTCACAATACAGAGTGTTATTTCTTAAACAAAGCACATTTGTAGGCATAGTTTCATCAAAACAAAAAGAAGTACTTGATATCATAAGTTCCTGGCATAGAACTTATTTCTACTTTCGCTGAAAGGGCAGGAGTTTTGCCACTGCTTTTAAGGGGAGTAGTCTCAGGTCACCAGCTACCACAGCAGTTTTAATATCTGCTGGCATCACTTTTTTTTTAACAGAAGTACATCTGTTTTCCTGTCAGATTGTGTATACCAAGTTAAAAACTCTTATTTGGAATGTATAGCCGGGTGGATGTGATATTGCTGAAATAAAAGATGTTCCAGTAGTTGAACTAAGCATCCAAAGTGATAAAATCAAAACTTGCTTGTCAACTGGAACTCGTTTCAAACATGATAGTCTGATAAAACATTACCCTGCTGCCTGTCTTTCTCTGGTCCTGGCTTTACAGTAATATTAAAATGTGAGAAAAAAAAATCAATTGATGTCCAGTGTCTATGAATTATTCTTTAAGATATCCCTCCTGCTTTAGCTATTCATCTAACTTAACACGCCTGCTGTTGTACCCATCAGCTCTGTTAAAGTACTTCCCTTTCTATATTATCTGCCCCTAGAGTAACTACTCAGAGAAGACACTTAGCAAGACTTTAAAATTTACAGACATGGGTCAAAACTATTGGGCATGACCTTGCCAGCAGATATATGACTAATACTAAAAGACTGCTCACCTAAACGGAGATACTCATATTGGCAACTTTTTTCAAAGGTTGCAGGTCCAGGGTCAGGACCTACTGAATATTCATTTGATGTGAAAATTTTAGCATTTTAGCTTCACCATTTTTAAGTGGAGCATCTTTTTTTATGTATTAAAATGCACTGTTGTGTTTTAGCTTTGATATTTGAGGAAAAATATGGACGTTCACAGATTTAATAGAACAATGGTAAGACTGAAGTGTTTTTCAGGGGAACTCACCCACAGATATTCCTACATTTCAGCCGTGTTAATTCAATTAGTCTGAAACTAACTCAAATAGAACATTGTGGTCGACAATGGTGGAAGTTCTAGGATCTTCCTTGAACACATTTTTATCCCCATGAAAACCGAATGCCAAATCTAACTTAAATTTTCCTGCAGCAGTTTACAGAGCCTGATCCAATTCCCACTGAAGCTAGCAGAGCCATTTCAATTACTCCTCCAGTAAGAACAATTTATTATGACAGTGCCTCACTCTTTATTGACCCCTGTTCAATTTATCTTCAGTAATAATCCCCCCACTCCCAATCTCTGTGTTAAACTACTACAGAACCAATTTCCCTCTTTTCACCTATTCTTATCTATTTCATGATTTCTTCTCCTTCAAACCACTTCATATTGGCCTTTGCTGGATCCTGTTGACTGATTTCAGCTCAGTTGGTCAAGATGTAATTCTAAAGTTGATTGAATTTTCAGTCCTCCCAAATCTCCTTCACCCACAAGCTGAAGTCTGCTATTGTCAGCAAGGCAAATATTGGGACTTGAAGTTGCTGGCAAATGAAGTAGAAAAATGTATGCGGCCTGGGATTACAGGAACACTGGGAGCTTTTTTTCTTGCATCTTTGCTTTAGGGATGGCAGGAATAATGTAAGAAGAAACTCAGAGCCACTTTGTCATTCACACCTTTGACAGTTCATTCCTTTAGAAAAGCAGCTGCTACTGCTGAACTTTTTTATTGCTGGTGAGTATCACTAAGAGAATTACTGGAGGTGCAGGATGTAGGGGAAGAATAGGTACTGTATTTCTTGACTGACAAATGGTATCATTCTATTTGCAATTAACTAAGGACTACCAAAGAAAATACCTTGGCATGATGATTTAGTAATCACTTAAACACTCTATTGAATTAGGTGTCACAAATGACACTCAGCATTAACTCAGCTATAAATTGGAGAGAGTTTTAATGGCTAGAAGCCCATTACAACCAGTATTAACAAATAATTTTAGATCCTCAAAGTCCTGGGCAAACAATTGATAGTCTTAGAGTTGCCCATAGGTCTGTTTAAGATAATTTCATGGTTATCACTATCAGTGTAATGATCTGCTCTGCACAAGTACTGTCCTCACGTTGAGAATACTGTAGGTTCATACTCGTAATTAAGGTGTTCCAGCTGAAGACATTTATAGAGGCCACAGTAACAGTGCTGCCGGCCTCTGTGTGGCAGTGTAAGAACAGCTGTCAGGAGTCAAACAAAAGATCTGGTGGCCAAACTCTGTCAACAGCCAGTGAGAGAGGCCAAGAGAAGAATCCAAGGGCAGGTCAAGCGTATAGTGATGATTCCCCAGCCTCCCCTTCCAGCCTACAGCAGTCTGCAGCTCAGCAACCTCCTTTCCAGAAGAGGGATCTATGTATTCAATAGCCCTTGAGGGATTTCTTTCCTTTTCTTTTCCCACAAATTCGGCTTTTCAGTTAGAAGCTACGTAAACCTTTTGGCATCCACCATTGACCATACAACTGTGTGTTCCACAGCTTCACTAGCAATGGATGAAAAAATGTTATCTTTTCTTTAATCAAAACTATCAAACAGTCATTTAATTTTATGTTCTTTACTTGTAATGTAGGGAGACAGTGAACAGCCATTTCCTACTTACATTATTCATTGTTTTATAGACATATGTCTTATGTACCCTCATTTATCTCTTTGCCAAGCTAAAGAGTCCTAGACCATTTGTTCCTGATGTTACAGTTCTTCCACACATTTGATCATCTTTGCTGCCTTCCTCTGAATCTTTATTTTTACTATCACATCCTCTTGAGATGGAACATCTGAACTGTGTGAATTCCTCTGTAGATGTACCATGCACTTACACTGTAGAAAAATGATTTATTCTTGTTCTTTATTTCCTGACATTTCATTTGGTTTTGACAGCACTCAGGCCATGGGTCTTTTGCTTTCAGTTGGAGCCTTGCTATTCTTATATACATCTACACTGAAAGATGATGTATTTTAAATAATTGTATTTATTTTGACTAGGTGGCATTAAAATAACAGTGAGAATACGGTTTCAGTTCCTACTGACAGCTTGAGATTGCCCTCTGACGTCTCTATAGTCTCCAAGTCAAGTCTCTGACCTAAATTGCCCTTAATTCATTCTCATTCTAACCTAAGGCAGCCAAGAGTTTGCCATTCCAAATAAAGAATGTGCATCTCACCACATGTCTTCCACCAAGCTCAAACATTTTTGTTTTCTCACTTTAAAAGCTCACGATAGCAAAACTGATCAGGGACCTTTTAAAAATAAAGTATTTTAAATTGGCAGTTGAAACAAGGCATTGGAGGCATAAAGATGCTAAAATAACAAGTAGTTGACACATCTGATTCGTCTTATTATTTTGTGCTTCTCAATGTAAATTGTGTTCTACATCCCCAAGATTTTAGCAAGGGTGAACATTTTTTTCAGCAGGGTTTAGCTGGTAGAGACCTACCATAGACTATGCTATTCTATTCAGTCTTTGAATAAATTATTCAAACTATTTCAAGGCAGGATTACATTATAGCAAAGTAAGCATTATTATGTATTCTTGCAAGCTTACACTCTAACTGAGGTGCCTTTTGTTTCAGCTAAACCATACTCATCTCTCAGATCAAAAACAAATACATATTCTGTGGATCAAAGAGTGTGAGTATAATGCCCTCTGAATAAGATGTGCCACTAACCAAATGAAAACAACATCTGACAACAGCTGTGGATTTTGAATCCACAGGTGAGCCCCAGTAGAGTTCAAACCTGGACATCATCTGTAGGTTAAAGACAACACAGTCTAGTTGCCTCACTGTGTTTCTCACCAGCACTAAGCATGAGAAGGGACTGAGGGAACAAAGTGTTGATGCACATCAGTGAACCTTTGAAGCTGACGATGAATTTTACAATAGTACCATCTGGTCATCTCGGTGAGGAAAGGATGCAATCATTCTGCTTCTGCCCCACTGACAGAGAAATGCAGGATTTGATTTAAAAATGACTGATGACAGGCAGAAAGGTGAGGAGACGCATAACCATCAGCTTTTCTTGGTACCCTTTGAAAAGGGAATTTCTGTATTTAAGCTGCAACATTTCCGAGTTCAGTCTAGTTAGTTAGGTATGTTTCCATTTTCAGCTAGTAGTGTGAAGCTCCCAAAGGATACAGGACATCCAGTGGTAGCACAGGCCCACCTCATGTAGAATACGTCACCTTTGTCATCCACAAAGGACTCAGCCAGTACTCCAAATTGTAAAGCTGTTCACATCAATTTAAAATGAATACTTCCTTCTGGCAAAAAATATTCAACTTTTCTTCCAAATATTGAAGCATTATGTTTACACCCTTTGGAAAGGGGGGTTGGCAACTTATGAGGAATACCAAGATGTAGTGAAACTATGCAGGGGGAAAATTAGAAGGGCCAAAGCCCAAGCAGAACTCAGCTTAGCCACTGTGCTTAAAGATAAGAAGACGTTCTTTCAGTATATCAACAGAAAAAGGAAGACTAGGGAAAATGTAGGCCCACTGCTGAATGAGATGGGCACCCTAGTGGTGGAAGACACAGAGAAGGCGAAGTTACTGAATGCCTCTTTTCTTCGGTCTTCACTGTTAAAGCTGTCCCTCATGAATCCCAGACCCTGGAGGCAAGGGGGAAGGTCTGGAGAGAGGAAGATTTTCCCTCAGTTGAGGAGGACTGGGTTAGAGACCACTTGGCCAAGCTGGACATCCATAAGTCCATGGGCCCTGA
>VYXH01010743.1:86725-103386 GCA_013397275.1 Burhinus bistriatus | reverse complement strand
TGGGGGATTGGAGCACCTCCCTTATGAGGAAAGGCTGAGAGAGCTGGGACTCTTTAGCCTGGAGAAGAGAAGGCTGAGGGGAGACCTTATTCTTGCTTCTAAGTATCTAAAGGGTGGGTTGGAGGAGGATGGAGCCAGACTCTTTTCAGTGGTTCCCAGTGACAGGATGAGGGGCAATGGGCACAAGTTGAAACACAGGAAGTTCCATTCAAACATAAGGAAAAACTTCTTTACGATGAGGGTGACAGAGCACTGGAACAGGCTGCCCAGGGAGGTTGTGGAGTCCCCTTCTCTGGAGATTTTCAAGACCCACCTGGCTGCAGTCCTGAGTAATGTGCTCTAGGCATTCCTGTGTCAGTGGGGGAGTTGGACTAGAGGATCTCTAGAGGTCCCTTCGAACTCTGAAAATTCCGTGATTCTCTGATTATAAATACTAATGTTGAAGATACGACACGAAGGTAGAACAACCCTTTTAAAAAGGTAGTTAAAATTAAGTATTTAAGTGTAAAGCCAAAGTCACACTATCACAACTACCATTTGCTTGGCTGATAACAGGCAGCTCTGAACAGCTATCCGTCTTGATGGCAGCCATCTGCACTGGTCAACCAAATGGGCACTGATTTTTCAATAAGCTGGAAGCAAAAGCCAACATCTCTCCAGTGCTGGCTGTTCTCTGGGGGAATCTCTTCTTGCTCACACTTGGCATTGGTTTTTCCTCTACTACAAGAATTACAAGAGTCAAATAGAGTGGAAAACATCAGATCACCAAGGTCATGTGATGAATGAGGCTATTAGAGCGATTAGATGTACAGTTACTGAGTTTTATCTGTTTTGCTTGGTAAAATAATATTTTAAGTAGGCTCATCTATCTCACCACACCTGATTACTCTGCAGGACAAACTTGCAGAAAACATTTAGAATGGTAACAGCATGAAAACTGCACATATGGGCATGAGATTACTTGTAAACACATTTTGCCTAGCCTATACAAGAGAAGACTGCAAAAACCTTGCAATAAGGGTAAGATTTGATTGACCTAAGAAAATCTATCAAATGATTAGGAGTTTAGTTTAAGCCAACTCTCCAAGCATATTCCGTAACCAAGGAAAAGAGCCAGACCCCTCCAATAAGACAACATTCCCTCATAAAATAAGGCTCTAAAATAGGTGAGAAGAATTGTTCTGCAGATTTCTCTCTCTCCATTGCACATAGAGCAGCCACAGATGTTTAGCTCAGACACGACACCTAACGTTTTCATGGCTGAAATTATCCTACTTCCACTAAGTATTTCATGTGGATTCACGTCAAGCAATTCACACTGGAAAACACAACTGGAATTATATCAAATGAGCTCTGCAGTCACTGCACCCACCCTGAAAAGGACCCAGGCTTCGTATCGCACAGCTCTAGGAGTGCTTTGCTTACAGCAAAGCTCTTGCAGTCAGGAAAGCCAAACTCATATGGGGCTGTACTAGCAAAAGTGTAGCCAGCAAGTTGAGGGAAGTGTTTATTCCCTTTGGTTCCAGAGGGGAAGCTCATCTCAAGTGCTGTGTCCTGCTCTGGACTCCTCTGTAGAAGCAACACCAACAAACTGGAGGAAGTCCAGCAGAGGGCTATGAAGGTGATTAAGGGGCTAGAGCAAGGAGGGACATACACGAAGAGGCTGAGGGAAATGGGATTTTTCAGTCTTAGGAAGGTTAACAGAAGACCTTATTGCTATTTACAACCACCTAATGAAAGGATATAGAGAAGTCGAGCCAGACCCTCTCAGTGGTGCACAGTGGAAGAATGAGACACAAGGGACATAAATAACAGCAAGGGAAACATAAAATAGTTATAAGGGAAAAATCTTCATAATGAGAGTGGTCAAGCACTGGAACGGGCTGTCTAGAGAGGCTGAAAGAGTATCCATCCTTGGAGATATTCAAAAATCAACTGAGCAAGGGTCTGAGCAACCTGACCTAAGTTGGCTTGGCTTTGAGTAGAAGCTTGTGCTAGGTGATCTCCAGACATCTCATCTAATCTAAATCATTCTATGACTCTATGCAATGGTCGTCAAAAGAAAAAAAAAAAAAAATTACATTTTTTAAAGAATGGTATGGAGTGTGATACTGAAAAGATTGGGTGATAGACAAATCCATGATAGTGATTCAGGCTTGGTCATGTGTGTAGGATCGATCTCACCTAACTTTAGTTGTCCAAAATGTCAGTATGCAGTCTCATAATGGAGACTACGCTTCCCTCTGTAATTAAAAGACAGACAGACCTTGAGGATGGGAATTGTCTGAGCTATTTCAAACACTCATCTTACAATCTAGTGAGATTCTCCCTGGGTATCAGTCTTCCTATCGAGAGATCCTAGATGACTATCTCGGACTAGATGCTACCTTTTAGGTAGTTATTGGGGAGGATAAAACCCATTCTTGTGTCAAAGAACAGAAATACAAATATATTCAAAGAAATAAAGAAATGAGTGACAAGAGTTATTAAAAGGAAAAGTCATTTTAGGAGAGAGAAGAGTCAAAGTAATAAACATGAAAGGACACAAATATTCCAGGTCCTTTCACATCCTACAGTGGACTTTGAACAAAACCAAAGAGCAAGATTCAAACTGTTAAGAGATACGTCATCTTCCCACAGTGCATAACACAGTGGAATTCACTGCCAACAGGCACCAGCAAGCCAAAGAGGAAACATAAATTAAATATTAACAACATCTTTTATTTTCTGAGATTATATGTTCTTAAAATAATCCAAAACGAAATTACTTTGGCAATGCTGAAGTTAAGATAAAACCAGCAACCAATCAAATACATAGTAATATGATGAACTATCCAAAGTTATTTTACCAGACAGCAGCACAAAATAATCAGTTTAAGATAATGTGCTTTGGCTAATAAATAAAACTGGAAGAGATCCCCAGACTAGGTGCAGGAACATACACTCAGCCTCTTCTCAACAGCCATATCAAATAAACACTAGACTGGCAGTTATATTAAATTAAAAACAAAAAGCAAAAACTCAGCCATCACAGTACAAGTGACTTATTGATATGAGCTAGGAAATTCCTTGCATATTATCCCATAGATGGTCTGTTCTCGAACCTCTCTGCTACTGACCACTCTCTTGTTAAAGCTAAATACTAAATTAAATGGACTAAAATTAAAGGCGTGATCTAGTATAGAAACTGATATGTTTCTGTGCCTAAATACAGTTAAAAAACTACTCAGTATTTTAATCTCTCCCTTTTCACTAAAAATGTCTTTCAGTCATATCCCTTTCCAATTTTTTAAAAAAATCTCTTTCTTATATACTTTGTATTTTGTAAATTGTATAGACAGGTCAAATCAGCTAGGCTGTTACAATAATCTAATCCTTCCACCACAGAAAAATCTACACCAATTCTTGAGTTTAGTCAAAAGTTGTCCTTGAGAAGGGGTGGTCAAAATGGAGCTAGTCTAGTTTGCCAGATTTTTCTACCCAGTGATCTGATTCCCATTTCCAACCTCCCTGTGGTCCCTCAGATGTAGTTAAGGGCCCAAAGCAGCTCGTGCTTCACTGTGCTGCCTTCTTTTAACAGATGTGGGGGTTCCTCCTCTGTCAAAAGCACATTCAAGTGAAATTCAGTGAATAGAGTCAGGTACATCAATAGAGTCCTCTAGCCTGCTGAACAGTGGGGGAATATTGATTTTTTTTCAGTGACACAGTAGATGCAAGTCCTCCATAAGGTGAGACACATGAGCAGCCTTCAGCTGCATGGCACATACATCCTCCATGTGGCTGGAAATACTCATAGCACGATGAGGGACACCTGCATTTTGTTTATGTGACCAGTACCAGTCCTGTCACATAAGGAAAAGTGGCTCATTTAAATACTTCAGGCTGGAAATAGTTTATGATAAATTTGTGTAAATTCTTTCTAGGATTAAAATCCTCACCATTAATATGACCTTACTACCTGCTTGCACTCTGCTAACCTCAGCTTCCTGGCGCTGGGTCTGTTAAAGATCTCCATCTGGTATCAGCAGTTTCTACCAACAGGATTATTTTAAAAAAACCCATTTGACTGCCCCTAAACTTTCTTTCTTTGTAAGTTAAATATATGCAGCTCTTTTAGGGATCCAATTTTAATTTATTTTTTTTTAGCCCAGTGTCCTCTTTGCAGTTCTTCAAACCATTTCCAGTTTTTCAATTCCCTTTTTCCAAAATATGGATGTTGAAACAGTACACACTGCATCTGTATTGGTGTGGTGGGTTGACCCTGGATGGGTGCCTGGTGCCCACCAAGCCACACTATCACTCCCCCTCCCCAGCTGGACAGGGAGAGAAAATACAACAAAAGGCTTGTGGGTTGAGATAAGGACAGGGAGAGCGCTCAGNCTGGTGCCTGGAACACCTTCTCCCCCTCCTTCTTCACTGACCTTGGTGTCTGCAGGGCTGGCACTGTCACATATTCTCAATCTTCTCTCCTGGCTGCTGTTGTGCAGGGTTTTTTTTCCCCCTTCTTAAATATGTTATCGCAGAGACACTACCACTGACTNCCCACCCCTCCCTTCTTCCCAGGCTCAACTTCACTCCTGATTGTGTCTACCTCCTCCCCTCCGAGTGGTACAGGGGGACGGGGAATGGGGATTGCAGTTAATTCACCACACATTGCCTCTGTTGCTCCTTCCTCTTCACACTCTTCCCCTGCTCCAGTGTGATGTCCTTCCCACAGGAGACAGTCTTCCACAAACTTCTCCAATGTGAATCCTTCCCATAGGCTGCAGTTCTTCATGAACTGCTGAAGCATGGGTCCTTTCCACAGGGTGCAGTCCTTCAGGAACAGACTGCTCCAGCGTGGGAATCCCATGGGGTCACAAGTCCTGCCAACATACCTGCTCCACTGTGGGCTCCTGTCTCCATGGGTCCACAGGTCCTGCCAGGAGACTGCTCCAGCGTGGGCTTCCCATGGGGTCACAGCCTCCTTCGGGTGCATCCACCTGCTCTGGTGTGGGGTACTCCACGGGCTGCAGGTGGATATCTGCTCCACCATTAACCTCCATGGGCTGCAGGGGGACAGCCTGCCTCACCATGGTCTTCACCACAGGCTGCAGGGATATCTCTGCTCTGGTGCCTGGAACACCTTCTCCCCCTCCTTCTTCACTGACCTTGGTGTCTGCAGGGCTGGCACTGTCACATATTCTCAATCTTCTCTCCTGGCTGCTGTTGTGCAGGGTTTTTTTTCCCCCTTCTTAAATATGTTATCGCAGAGACACTACCACTGACTTTGATTGGCTCGGCCTTGGCCAGCAGCTGCTCCGTCCTGGAGCCAGCTGGCATTGGCTCTATCGGACAGAGGGGCAGCTTCTAGCAGCTTCTCACAGAAGCCACCCCTGTAGCCCCCTCCCCACTACCAAAACCTTGCCACATAAACCCAGTACAATTGGGTTTATAAGTCCAGGTTTTGGTAGCAGGGGATCTGCAGGGGTGGCTTCTGTGAGAGAAGATCAGGGGCTGCCTTTCCCGACACAACCGTTTCCAAACGCCTCCAAAACAGACCCACTGCTGACCAAAGCTGCCCAACACAGGTGACGCCACTGTAGGTGGCTCCTCCACAGAGGACCATGGTGGAGCAGATATCCACCCTGCAGCCTGTGGAGAACCCTACACTGGAGCACGTGGATGTGCCCTGAAGGAACCTGCAGCCTATGGAAAGCCCATGCCAGAGCAGGCTCCTGGCAGGAGCTGCAGCCTGTGGAGAGGAGCCCATGCAGGAGCAGGTTTTCTGGCAGGACTTATGACCCTGTGGAGAGGAGCCCATGCAGGAGCAGGTTTTCTGGCAGGACTTATGACCCTGTGGAGGACCCACACTGGTGCAGTCCAGTCCTGAAGGACTGTATCGCATGGAAAGGACCCATGCTGGAGCAGTTCTTGAAGAGCTGCAGCCCATGAGAAGGACTCACGTTAGAGCAGTTTGTGAAGGACTGTGTCCCTTGGGATAGACCCCATGCAGGAGCAGTGGAGCAGCATGAGGAGAAAGCAGTGACAGAGATGAAGTATTCTGAACTGACCACAAACCCCATTTCCCGTTCCCCTGTGTCTGTTGCAGGGAGGAGGTAGAAGAGTCAGGAGTAAAGCTGAGCCTGAGAAAAAAGGGGGCTGGGAGGAAGGTGTTTTTAGTTTTGCCTCTGTTTTCTCACCATCCTACTCTATTTTTAATTGTCAATAACTTAAATCAGTCTTCCCCAGGTTGAGTCTGTTTTGCCTCAGACTGTAACTGCTAAGTGATCTCCCTCTCTTTATCTCAGCCCATGAGCTTTTTCATTGTATTTTCTCCTCTTGTCCTGTTGAGGAAGGGGAGTGAGAGAGCAGCTGGGTGGGTGTCTGGCAGCCAGCCAAGGTCAAACCCCCCACGATGTCATTTGGAGTCTGGTTGTGTTTCTTGATACCTACAGAATAATCTCCCTTTCCTAGTCCTGTTTGTCTGTTCAGTTTTGCTATGAACTTGTCCAACTATTACACCGTCTCTCTCTGTCACAGGGTCACACTGGGAATACAGGGTAACGTCCTTTCAGGACTACTTTGCAAAACACTGCTTTCCTGAATGCAGCCTCCCACCCTGTGAGTATGAGATCCCTTTTCCTAAGTGGCCTGTGTCCTTCTATTAAAGCGCGGTAGCTGGGCTATATCCGGTTTACAACATGAACCGCAATGTCCTGTAAACAGTAGTTGGCCTCAACATTATTTTCCCCTAAGCATCTTTGTTCTGCCTGTAGAGCTTCTTTTAGCAATTGTTTTACTTCTTCTGAACTACTGATAGATACCTTAAGTAATACTGATATGAAACAAGTTCCTGCAGGAACTCAGTAAAAGCATCCCTGCGGTGTGTTGACCTTGGCTGGATGCCAGATGCCCACCATCCCTTCCTCAGCAGGACAAGTGTGGGGGAGAAAATAAGATGGAAAAAAATTGTGGGTGAAGATAAAGACAGTTTAATAAAGCAAAAGCAAAGGCCACTCACAGAAGCAAATGAAAACAAAAGATTTATTGTCTACTTCCCATCAGCAGGCAATGTCCAGCCACTTCCTGGGAAGCAGGGTTTCAGTACGTGTGGCGGTTGCTCTGGAAGACAAACATTGTGATGACGAATGATCCCCCTCCTCTTCCTTTCTCTTAGCTCTTATTGCTGAGGAGATGTCATATGGTACGGAATATGCCTTCGGTCAGTTTGGGTCAGCTGTCCCGGCTACGTCCCCTCCCAAGATCTTGCTCACCCCCAGCCTACTGGTGAGGGGGGAATATTGGAGAGGCAGCCTTGTTGCTGTGCGAGCGCTGCTCAGCAGTAGCCAAAACACTGATGTGTTATCAGCACCTTTCTAGCTACCACAGCACTATGAGGGCTGCTATGGGGAAAATCAGCTCCATCTCAGCCAGACCCAGTACAAGCCCAAATTAACACTTTTATTAATAATACTGCATTTCTGCAGGTTTTCCATGATCTAGATTAAAATAACTATGTTGCTGCTTTTTGACATCCATTGCTACCTTCCACTGTCTTCCCAGATTACAAATGCAGATTTTCGTTTCTGTGCAGAAGTGAGACCCAAGGGCACCAACATGAAGACGCAGCCCTCGGGAAGCAGAGACCAGTGAGTGACAGCTGCCTCCAGGTTAAAATTAACATTCCTGCAACTGCACGAGAGAAGAGAGGTGAAAACTGCACTGCATACATTAGAAGTCCAGCTAAGGTGCAGTTGATGTACGTAGCAGCCTGCAGGTCCTACATAGAGAACCCTGGGCAACTCTAGAGAAGAGTAGGATAGCTGTGGTATGAGGACCCCTCGTATGTCAACAAAACAAGGTGCAACGCAGACTTCTGCATCACTTCTCCTTGATTTCTGTCTTCTCCCAGGCCCTCCTAGGCACTTGGTGTGAAGTTCAGTGTTGCTCAGTAGCATGTTGTGCTTTGGAACATTTCACTGTAAGAAATCATTTCAGAGTTAGAAAAATCAAAACAACGTAAAGTTTCAATAGTAACAATCTGCTGAATAAAACAAGCTTAAAGGGGTGAAAAAATTTACTGATCACCCTTTACTGTAAACCCTGTGACAAACCGTTCCTGGATATGAGACTATTCCTATCATTTTTTTTATGTTTAGGTAACACTGATATTTGGAGCAGACTTCTCACCCATCACAGCCTTGAAGAACCTCTGTAGCTTATTTTTTTTGTAGTCTGTTATTTCCTCCTGTTTTGTGGCAAAATTTGAAGAGGCAGCAATGAGTAAGAAATAAATTATGATTGGAATAACACCTAGTCTGACATTATATTTATCTAAGTGTAATTTTATTTTAATAAAAATAGTAATACATCAAATGTGATGTCTACTACACATCAAAGAAGATAAGACAGTTGCTTATAAAGAAGCCAAATATTCCCTAATTCTAACAGTTGCTGCAATTCATGCAGTAGGTGGACTGCTCTGTGATCTCTTTGGATACTTTTAAATACATTGATGTCTGTGAGGTTTTTAAGTCTGTCATGCATGTCACAGGAATTTTGCAAAGCCAAATTGGCAGGCTGGAATACTGCTGAATATATTCTATCTGGCATATAATTCACAAGTCTATGCACTACTTTTTCTTTTCCTCAGCAAACAGGTATGTCAAAAATTTGTATTTTACAACTTATTTTGACTAATAAAGCATCCATAGTCTGTGGAATCTCAAAGATAATCCCCAGACACGAGTTTTTTAATGTCCTGCAACAAATGCAGGCACTCAGATGTTGCTGATTCCCACTATGGACAATGCTGTACAAGAATATTCTCCACACGCGTCACATTTGTCAACATTTAACTATTTCAAGTGATTTTTAAAATGTTGATTAAAATTAAAATTATTAAAAATAAACTGAATAAAGGTTTGAAAAAAATCCACAAAACTTCCTGTATTTTATTTTCCACTTAATTTATTGAAAGGTTTCCAATAACAAAACTGCTATTTCAAATTTTGAAAATTTAGGTGGATTTTTACTAATATTTGAAAAAATAAAAACATAAAAATTAACTTTGTGTAGTGATAATTGACAATGGATGACTAGGACCGCTAAACATTTGCAACCCAGGAAACAAGAGGTATGACTGCAGGATGTATAGTATCCAAATGGAACAGGAAAACACTAATGCCATTATACACATATGAGACCTTAGCTAAAACAATGAGTCATATTCTATGCTCCCTGTTCAGAAAAGATCAATCCAAGCTGTAGTAGACAATAAGTGTATCTAGGAAATACGGGTTAGTGAGGAAAATGACATATTTACCTTCCAAGAAAAAAATATGAATTAGCTTTAGCAGAATAAATGAAAAAATAACAGGCTTATTTATAAGGATATGGTTGTTGTCTAGAAGTTCTTTAGGAGAGGAAAGGATAGGCAGGGCAAAATATTGAAGATACCAGTCAACAGTCACATTAAAACCAGAAAAGTAAACTTGCCATGAATACATTCTGAAGAAAATTAGAAGGTTTTTGACCATCAGAGGAAAGAAATTCTGACTCAATTCCTATTAGCAGGCCTGGGAACAAAACCTACCTGCTTTTAAGTTGCAGATTCAGCAGTTCAGAATACATACAATCTTTGACATTAAAGAATTGTGCAAAATGGCCCGAGTATGTACAGTCCTCTGTAGTCCTATGAAATTGTTTGTACTCAGAAAAGTGCATTGATTCTGCAGTATATTGAAAACTAAATCTTTCAACCATTTCTTATTGCTTTTACTACAGAAGACATCATTTAATGGGAAAAATATGGTACACGAACAGGACTACCTTGATAGCAGAGTCAATCTTGAACAAAATGGGATTATTATGATCATTTGTGCTGCCGTCATTCACCCAGAGTTACTCAGAAAACTCACACGTCTCTAAGTCTTTGGCTTGGGACTCTCCACACATATAAGTTTATTTGCCTATAGGGAAAAAGTCTCATGGACTTTGCATCACTGCAGAAGAGATTATCATTAGATATAATTGCAGTTTCAGAGACCAACTACTCAAAATCAGTCAGTAAGATACTGATACTATTATTAATAATTCTTGCGTATGAATGTATTGAAACTATTGTTCTGCAATTCCTTGTTAGTGCAACGTGAGCATCATTTTTCACTGAACCAAGTATTATAAAATTCCTTATGAGAGTTATATTCTTAATGTGGAAAAGTGAGAAACTGTCACCAGGGAATTCATATAGTTCTCCTGGAAAAGGCCAGTATTTCAAATTATGTGCAGGTAGATCCATTAGGTGCAATTAAAAGGTCTAGTCAGTTTGACTAGGATTCCTGGGCACTAGTTTGACTAGGATTCCTGGGCACTAGTATAAATCTGTTCAACTCTGGGAATACTTTGTGGGCAGTCCCATGCCTGACTGCTGTGCCTGTGAATGAAAGAGTCACAGGCTGCAGATGCCTTAGCACTGTTTCTTCCCACCTGAGACAGGGATATGCCTTGAGCAGGCAGCTCGGGACTCACGACTCCAAACGGTAAAAGAAGAGATCCAAAAGACAATCAAATTATGTTTACAGCAAGCAGAGAAAAAACCCAGAAATCTTTTGTGACTATTTGAGAAATGATAGAAAACTCTTGATAGGGCTGGGGCAAGATAATGTCTGCGGGTAGAGAGAATACCATTGCTAGGCCACGAGATGTATCTGAACAAAATGGAGAGGCTTCATCAGATCCGAAACAGAAGAGTAAACTTCAAGTTCAGTATTGGCTGAGGACCTGACAGGACAAGCAGACTCATGTCCACTAATAGTAAGACTTCAAAAACAAAGCGCATGCACATAGTCATATTTCTGGCAAACAAACAAAGGGACCAGCCTTTCAACAGCAGTATCTAGTGGAGGCTGAGCCATTGGGGAATATGGTTTTAAATCATTTATTTAAAAAGACAAGATTCTGATCTCATTAGTCTGGTGAAAATCCAAAGTAATTCCAAAACCTTCTAGACTGGGGTTCAAAAACCTTAATATCAGGAAAAAAAAAGAAAAGAGATCTCCTTTTTCAATAATATTGATGTAAGAATTCTGTTTGATCTTTGTGGGCATATGCTTCAAACATTGTTTCCTTTTATTAAATAGGAAGCTTTTTCATTCTTTCGATCTTTTAAAGGACCATATTCATTACTTCTTCATTTTTGCTGTCTCACTATTCCAAGTTATTTGGAGTTTTTTATTTGCTGGTTCCACCCTTGTCGATAGATTCTTAACAAATTTTTGCTTTATATGAAGACCAAAGCACTCATGCTTAATCTAGCACAATTATCAGATGTGAAAAACAACATAGAAAAAACAAATATAAAGGTTTCTTAAAAAGCTGGGTGGGTGGGAAAGGTGGAGAGCAAATTTACAGTGTGAAGTCGGACACTGGCAGCTGCCTTTCCACTAGGGAATACCAGTTACGTAAAGCACATGTTCTTCCAGAACCTCTGAAGATGTCATGAGCAATTCTCCAGGACCCCTCTACCACCCCGTAGCCACACCAGCCGCCTCCTTCAAGTCCAGCTCAAAAAGTCCTGAGCTTGTACACATTGTGCCTGAAAGAGATTGCATTGAGCCCACTGAAATTTTCCATGTGCCTATCTGTGGGTGCTCAACAAGGCGTACCTGCAAGGTCGGACCCAAACCCTGTTTGCTCCAAGCTCTTTGCCTGCATAAGACATATGAAATGCAGGTACACCCATAGAAGCTGGGGAACAGTGTCCACAGCCTGGCCACATGAGGCTTGAGGCAAGGCGAGGAGCTCCCTGGCACTGATGTGGCAGCACTGACCAGCAGCAAGCTCGGTCGCTCCAGCACATCACACTCCTCCTCCCCAGTCAATCTGCCCAGCCCCAAAAGTGAAGGTCAGCCTGTAGGCACCGTGTCTGCTCTGCAGGCAGGAGTCCCACTTGTATCTCTGACAAGCTACTTGAAAATGAGACAGCCGTCTCTACAAACTCGTCCTCAGTTTCTAATGAATGATTGATTGTTTTTAAACTAGTGCATTGTATATTTTGGGAAAGAATTTATGATTTACCAAAAAAATTTCCTACTGAAATACGGCCAAATGGAGACTGGTCTGGGCCAAGTTGCTCAACATTCATGAGCAAGAACATGTTTTTCTTTTTCTTCCTTTCTTGTTTTATGCATGTTTCTGGACTCATTTCATCAGCTGTCAGTAGTTAAATACCATTTCAGAAAAGGGTTTATTATTGTAATTTCCTCAATTATTCTGTTTGTTTCTGCTATGGCCTCTTGAAACAAAATCAGTCTGCTAAAGTACTAATAAAATATTTTCCCCTGCTGCTCCTTGCGAAGGGCCCAAGCCTTCAAGGTGCTGTATTTCCTGAGCTGGTTTTCACCTTGGAGATCATGACCTTAAATAAGGGCTTTTTTCTGCATGCTGCATTACTGCTTTCTGAGGGATGTCACTGACTTCGGTTCGCAGTCAGCTCATGTCCCCAGATCACACCCAATGGCATGGCAGTGCATGATAAGCAAGAATGGAAACCTATGAGAGATAAAACAGAATGCAAGAGCCCTTTTTCATCACATCAACAAAGAAGAAAAACAGAACACATGGTAAGTGATGAAAGCCATCCAACTTAAATATATAGCTAGATAATGCATTAGCTTAGGCAAATGTAGGTGCTCATCTAACAGCATGACTTTTGAAATCTTAAATTAAATGCACATTAAAATATTTGGAAATTTCTGTTTTTACAGCTACATGCTTTATAGGAGAGAAAAGCAATTATTTTCCATATGAGGGCTAAGTAGAGCAGAACCCAACCTCTAGTGAATGGGACATGCTGGGCACGTAGGGCCTGCTGTGACACCACAGAAGGCGGTAGAAGGCTCTTGCTGGACCTCACAGGGCACTGGATGAGGAACCTGGCCATAAATGACAGTGGAACATGACAACACCCAGCGACATCAGGCAGCCCTGGCGCTCCCTCGCTGCTCCCCACAAAGCGAGACTGGAACACAATGCGTGACAAAGGCACAGAACGAGGCAGCCAAAAATTCATGAGCCTCAGATGTTTAGAGCACGACATCTGCTTCTAGCTCAAGCAATTCTTATGCTGAATTCAGTTGCCTTTCCTCCAAGACACCCAACAGCAGATAACCTCAATTTATCGGTTCCCATTTCCAATACGGTTTATCTTAAATACAAGCAGAGATTATTTGGCACACAATGGAAATGCAACTATTTAAAAATCAAAACTAAGCAAAATCTATTTACAGCTTTATAATTTCCCTGTGAATCATGAATAGCTAGGACAATGCTTCCAGTGTCAGACATTCAAAATCATGAATCAAGCCTTGAAAACAACCATTTGGCTTTAAGGAGTCAGATTTTTAAAAGTAATAAAAGCTGGATTTTTTTTTATTATTATTAATTTCTCTACATTTTGGCATTCATACCTCTGCAGTCATTAGAATTGGAAACTTACATCCTTAAAACACAGCTGAGAGTCTCCCTTGTTCACTTGGTGCCAGGGGATGGGGCTTTAAAGGAGCAACCAACAATTCTGAGTTCAGCAATAAATTCCCAAGACTGGTTTGTGTTTTCACTGCTCCACACGGGCAGGTTAAACAGGTATGAAGAACAGATTCTCATATTAGAAACAGGTTGCACTGAAACAGCTCAGTGTTTTGGTGTTTCAGCATATGCGTTTCACATACATAACTTTGCTGTCACCCAGAGATGGGATAATGAAGTGTCTGTTGATCAGGAATCAGATGAGGAATCCTTCACTGTGTCTTAGGGCTTTGCATCATTCATGCCTCCTGCTTGAATTTAATATTTAAAAATTAATAAAAAGCAATAAACAAATTTTGCACTTTACTGCAAAAACAGAGAAATGCAGAATTTACAGGACATTGGTAAATCAACACCTATCTCCACCCTGCGCAATGCAGCCCTCCCTCGGTTCCCTTGTAGCTGGTAAATTCACTGAGGCAGGCAGCACCTTTCTGTTTGTACAGTGTCCAGCACAGAGGAGACAGGGGTTGTGTTTGTCCGCTACCTTCAATTTGCTCTCACCTCTGTACTTCAAGGCCGCGGCAGGCAATAAAAGCAAAAGTGCCAAAATACTGCAAGTGTGGGTAGTCTCACTTCATTTCTAGCCTACCTGGAAGCAGAGGTACCAGGGACTTCGTGAACTCTTACAAGACTTCCAACAGCCCTAAGCCATCCAGGTTAGATAAGCCGCAGATAAACACCCCAGCACTGTGATGTTTATCTACATGAAATCAAACCTTTTGAAGTTCATCTATTCCTTTCTCTAACGACTATTATCTGTTGCTTTGAGAGCCTGCATCCATCCCGATCACAGTTTTGTAAGCTCCCTCTGATGCCCATGAACAGTCCCTCTGTCATTTGCAAAAACGCAGCCTCTCATTAAACGCATTTGTGGCTTCAGCACTTGATGCACACAGTATTTTATTGGCTTTTTCTCAGAAATACACATTTATTTTATCAACTGATACTTAAAATAACTATTGCAAATAAATAAAGAAAAAAATGTGTGTACAACAGAAAAAAAAGAATACCGTACAAAAGCTTTAGTTACGCCAAGATTGCTTAATTCTGATTAGCACTGACCATTAAGCAATCATTTATGGATTTACTGTGAGTGTTCATAGATACTAATGGGTTTTAGAATTCCTTGGGAATCCTCAAAGGTCAAAGGAAGAAAATGAACTATGAAGTGATAAAAAATGTATTAGGTGACTAATGGACAGGTTGTATATAGAATGGTTCCAGCAGAAAACGTTGAATTTTACCGCTCAGATGTAAGCAAAAGTAAATCTTGGGAGCAGTGGCCCTTCCCCACTGAAGTAACTAATGAAGAGAAAATTAAAATGCTTCATGGGGAGGCATTATGTGGTGTGCTTTTCCCTGTCACTAAGAATACATAGGATATGGCAAGGTCACTGATATGAAGTTAAAACTTATGAGATTTTTCTTTAGAGAGGTAGCTTCTTGCTCTTTATTTAGCTTTGAGGTTTTACCCATACATTCACATTTTTTAGGGTTTTTGCACTATTGCATTCTGTGCAACTCAAGAGTCAAAGCTCTTCCCACTTTAACGAATTTATGTTTATACCACTTAGATTAACAGTTTGGCCCCCACAGCAGGAAAGGGAGCAGGAAAAGCTGGAAGGGACTTGCACGCCTCACTGTAGGCACAGTCTCGGGATCTAAGCGCAGGACTGTGCGTCCGCCCCAGCACCACGACCCTGCCTTGTGCACCATGGGGCAGCCCCGCACCTCTGCGGCAAACCCAGCTCCCCGCTGAGACTAAAACCGTGGAGGGCACGCGAGTCCAAGCGTTCAACCAACACAAACTCATTTTGCGCGGTCAAAAACTTCTGACAGGGTGAATTCGTCTTGGCAGACCTCAGGCCAGATCAGATACCGTGTGCTGGGGCTGCCGGGAGCCGGTGCCAGCTCCAGTGCTGCTTTGTCTTCCCACGGCTGGCAGAGAGCCAGAAGCCGGCACGCAGCCTGCGTAAACACTATAGCCCCTGCTCTGGCTAATTTGTCAGAAGCGCAGGCCTGGTCCGCAGCAGATTTATTCGGGTGGGTGAGTCAGCCGTGCACAGATAGGTTATTAATGACTGTGGAGCCGTGTGCGGAGCAAACATCCAGCTTGCGAGTGGCCCGCAGAGTTTACTCAGCCCTCCTCCTGGCTGAAGTCATCTCGACCATGAAGTATTCTTCCCGGTACCATCACTCAAAGAGTGATGACAAATCCAAAGGGTTTTTTGGGAGGCAATTTTAGTGTATTTTTGCCTAGTGAATGGCAGTTTCACTGTGCAGGGAAATAGATTTAGAAATACTTTCGTTCAGGGCAGAAGAAAGCAATCAGAAGTAAATACAACCTGCAATGTGATATACGCCTGTTACCCACATGAATTCTGAGGATTGATACCACACTACATGCCTTTAAAGTTATGTTATTAAAATGAAGTAATTCCATTCCAGTTTTTAAAGAACTGATTCAATCAGGTGTATAAATACAAGCCTAACTTCTAGCTTGTCAGCAAAGTTACTAATCTAAATAAGATTGTCCATATATAAGGACAATTAGTATTTCTTTTGTTCACAATTGGTCATTTTCTGAAAAAAAGCCACTGTTTTGTTGGGTCTGACTAGTTTTTAAATGTAAGTTACATACACATATGTAGGGAAAGCAAGGCAAGGCAAAAGAAGGAGAGGAGAGGAGAGGAGAGGAGAGAAGACCAAAGTTGCTGCAACAGTAGTATCCTCATTCTGTGGAGTAGAGATTACTCAAACATTTCCAGAAGTTGCATTTGATACGTGCAGCAGGTATGACAGTATTATTGTGACATATATGTCAGTATCGCATTGTGACAGTGCCATTAAACTTCTCGTTAAAGCCACAATGTTAATAATAGACTGAGTAATCTGAGCTACTGTTTTTCCTTTTACATTACCGTTATGCTCCACAGGAAAATCATCTAAGACTTTTGTGACTGTAATTGTTCTAAAGTCTGTATTGCCAACAGAGCGATTGCATTTAGGTTAGACTGAGCTGCAGACTTGTTTAAGTTAGACTGAGTATTAGCTGTAGGAAAGAGATGGATGGATAGAAAGAGACTTAC
>VYXH01010743.1:48758-86648 GCA_013397275.1 Burhinus bistriatus | reverse complement strand
GGGGAGGGGAGGGGAGGGGAGGGAAAAGCTGTTGATATCAACTTTTCCAAATCAGAGGCTGAATGCACAGGACCAGAGGAAGCATGCAGTGCTGCCAGCTTCCCCCTTCCCCCTGTTTGTCCTCTCCAGTCCGGTAGTTAATAACATGCACATGGGTTGTGAGAGATCCAAGTTCCTGTCCTCCTGCTGCCTGATTCAGCACAGGGGGTTGATGCGAGGTCTCCCACTCCCCATGTGGGTGTCCTACCTGCTAGACTAGGAGGTACACAGAGGAGGAGCTCCTCTTCTCAATCTTTTCCGCTCTAAACTGCTTACACATTGCCTGAATGAGGAACTGTGGTAGGTAGTGACTGAGGAGGCAGCTGAGGCAGTCAACATACTGAACAACTACAAAAATGCTGAATTATTTATGCAAAGGACAGTGTCTTCATCTAGAAGGAGTAAGACAACCAGCCCATAAAATCTTGTGGTCCTAGCCCTAGAAAACAGGGGAGAGACTCTTAGCTAAGCACTGTAAATACTGAGCCATATATTGGAAGAATATTACCTCTCACTGGCTTTCTGAATGCAATCTTTTAAGATTATTAAGTGTGCCCAAAAATTACTTGAAAGTATTTACTTCATGAGCAAAATGAATGGTTTCAATAATGTGGAAAAAATGAATGAATATTGAGTGATTTGATTTTTATTTTTAAATTGCAATTTATATAAGGAAGGAGGAAAAGGAAAGAAAAACTGGCAAAGTGAATGGATCCAATTGACCAAAGCAACTAGAGATTTACCATGGATAATATTGTAGGAATAAGTACTTCTTTTGCAGGAGAAAGATCATGCTGGAGGATTCAGTTCGCTACACTTCAGTATATGCAGGAGACACCTTTGACCAGTTCTATTAGTTAAGAAAACAGGCAAGGTGTTTATTTTCTTTAATCTTAGTTAATAGCGATGAATAAAGTATCACTGAAAATGGCCCAAGGAGTCAGTGTACTGCTGGATGTTTGTATCTGGAAGAAGACTAGTGTGTAACTGATCAATGGTCATCTCCATCAAGATGAATTTCGCTGGGATTTTTCCCTTCCAGATCATTGTGTCTGAAGCTAGTAAAAGTTGAAAGGAGGATGGATATCTGCAAAGGTAATCTTCAAGGTGTGTGTACTGTTTTCACAGCTATTAGATCAAAGCCCTTAACTGAACTATTTTATTATCAGACATAAATCAGCCGCAGTTCATTTTACAAACATTAGTACTGCCATCAATTACATGCATTTAAGACTAATGGTCTTACAGGAATGTTAATAGTACAACATTATTTCCTGAAAACCAGCACTGAAGGCTATTAAAAGGCTATTAATTGCTATATGTAACATGCAGAATTATTTGTTTCTGGTTTTAAACAATCAGTGAGTTGGCATGTAAGTACATTTCTAACCAGTTCAACTTCATGGATATCAAATCCAGTAAAAGCAAAACCATCTATAAGCTGTCCCTGTCCAGCTTTCCTTCATAGGCATAGTGTGAGCAGACCACAGGTATTGCTGCTGCTGCCCTTTAAAGCCCTACGGTCTTGCTGCAGCACTCCAGACATTGCCACTGTCCCTGCAGGGTGGTGGTCAGGGCAGACACTCTCCCCAAGCAGACGACATTTTACGAGGCAGGAACAAGTGTTTGCTCTCAGCCTGTTTGCTCAGCTAGAAGTGATGGGTGTAGTACTGAGACCTGAACAAAACACGAATAGCACAAGCAGATGCTTGAGGAGTGAGGAGTGTGCAGGAGAGAAACTTTCCTGTGTAGGCTGTGAGTCCCGTTGCAGCTAACCCCTGGGCTCTGGCTCATCCCATACCTCACAAATTCTGAAGCACCTCCTACATTTAGTCAGGCACCTCCCATTTCACTATCCAGCCCCCTGCTAATGCAGTAGACCTTGTCTCCAGATGCACAGATTTAGGTCCAGGAGTAGATAACACAAATTGCTAAATAAGACGTTCCCCATTTTGTGCTGAAAGCGACTGCTCACCCCGTCCAGACCTACCTTTGGCCCATACTAAGTGCTGCAGTTCTGTTTCTGATATACTAAATAATAAAAAAACTGAGGTTCAAGATGTGAATGTTACACAAGTTCATCTTATCTTCTTTCCCTTTCAAACTGTGTCATGAACCTGAGATCTCTGTTCATTAGTTTAAGAGGCTGTTTACACATAAGAGGAGGAAGGAAAGACAGATCCTTTGAAGCGTGTGGAACTATACCAATTTCCACCAGATGAGGAGACAGTCCCAGGAGACCTGTCAGGCAATCTTTAATGAGCTAGTATCTGGAGTGCAAAGCAAACTTCAGATGTCAAAGACTGAGCAGTACTCAGCTTCCATTAGGTCAGATATTTATGATTGCCTCAAAGGTTTGCAAAGCTGGAATGAAAATTTCCAAGAAAAATCATAATTACCTCTCATAACCCATCCCTAGGACACAGCCTCTAGCCTTGTCAAGCAATGGATACACACTGTTTCATTCACAGCTCTTAGTAAACCATGCTGCCTAAAGGAAGTTCACTAAGTTGTATGTACCATTTTCCAGCTGAACCTTTATGTCAATTCTTCATTCCAGAGTGGTTCAACATTGCAGTGACCTTCACATCGCCCTTCAGATTGAATCTGTTACCCTCAGTGAGTATAAAGGCTATAAAGAAGCACCTGATCATAAAATCCACTTGGAATGCTTTCTTAAACCTCCACCGATTATCCATTAAAAAATCCTGCTTTTTACAGGCTTACTCTCCTAATGAAAACCAAATATTAATATATTTTTTAAAAACTTTTTCTAGTTGTCTGGAGAAAAGTCTTGACAACTTGAAATGATCCTTGATTGATGTGACTAAATAAAATCATCTGAGCATTTCTATGGATAATAAGAGACATTAACTGCTGCTTTATAAGCAAGGATCTGATCTAAAAGAAAAGATGTGGATGGCCTGACAATCACCTCCCTAAATCAGCCACCAATCAGCCTTGGAAAAGAAATATAATTGATATGATATTGATAATACAGAAAAAATGGAGTGTATTCACAGGAGTCTGAGATTCATCAGGATTAGGTCTTCAGCAGGAAGCCTTTTAATTTGCAAGGAGCTCTTAAACTGTAAGGAAAAACACACCAGAAGTAGCTGCAGCAGAGTTTCTAGTGAGTCACCCCGCAAAAGCCGAGGGTAACCAGGAGCTGCGAGGCTTTGGCAGTCTTAAACCAGCACGAGGACAAAACAGCAGCTCAGGGGGAGATTTTAACATAATACTGTAGCCTTCCTTTAAAACAGACGAAATACTGAATTTTTTTTTCTTCGTCATTTTCATGTGCTTCGTCATTTTCATGTGCTTCTCTCCCCTCAAAATAAAGAGAGAGCTAATTTATCTGTTTTTTAAAAAACAGCTCTTTGACTTCACTTGATTCTGCAGTTATCACCTCATCGTCTTTTCCTCCCAGAGAGCACTGGCAGCCCTGTTTGCAGCAACCGTTTGGAGCTTTTTTCCAATTTTGTTGTAAACTGTGTTAAGCGCAGCGCCTGTCCTTGCTGCCCCCAAAACCATGCTCACAGCTGTCTGTAATGACCTGCCTCGGAGAGATCTCTGACCTTACCCTCTTGCCTCATCATCTTCAACTTATCTGAAACTCTCACATAGCTGACCACAATCCTTTTCTCATAATGTTGGCATCTTCTACACTTAGCGTACAGTTGGTGTAACTTCTATCACCATGCAAGAGAAAACCTCCAAGGCAGCTTCCTCCCCTGCTCCCTGCTCCCAAGTAAGGGACTGCTGCAGAGCATGATCTCCTGTCTGACTGTAAGTAATCTCCTCTTGTTCATACCTCATCCGTGGAGCTTCTTAACATTTGGTCTCAAGTAGCTTCAAATGGGCAACAATAGCGCTTGTAGCTAACTAAATATATGAGGAGTGATGTTGTGGTTTGGGCACAAATCACACAACCCTTGGCTGCAACCTTTTCCCTGGTGTTCTCACACAATTAGCTGTTTCCACTTAATGCATTAGTTTATCTACTAATAATTTAATCTATGTCATGGAAACTCATGTCATGTTTTGTAAAAGAGATTCCAGTGTGATAATGACATAATTTTGTAGCGTGTACAGGCCTTTGCACCTTACCCTTTGCAATTGTTAACCAAAAAGGGAAACCTTCATGTAAAGCATCTCTGTTACTGCAGGCATAATGTCACACTTGCATTTCATGTCGTATGAAGTTCCTACAGATCAGAAAAATCAAGGAGCAGTTATGGCTACCAGTTTCAGAAAAGAAAAAACAAGAAAAGCCAACTTGAGGAGTTTAAATTAATTTTGAAGACAGTGGCACCACACAGAGAAGAGGAAAAATTCTGCTTCAATCCCAGGCTAAATGCCTAAGACCAAAGCTGAAATTCAGCTGCTACATGTCCCAGGAGGCACTGACATTTTATAAGTGCTTCAGTTTTCACAGGGCTAAAGGTTTGCCGAGGGGCAGCTCCGTGGTCCTGCTGAGGTGCAGTGAGTCCCCTTGCTCATGCCAGGGTGCACCAGGACCTGCAGACCAGGATGGGCCATGCCTGTACCCTTCCTGCCAGCTAACCCCTGCTTATTTCATTGGCTCGTCCCGTCAACAAGAGAAAGTGCTCCCACTGCCAGGACGTAGGAGAGCAGTGGTCAACTCCTCCCTTTAAACATGAACTGGAGCCAGTGAAAGGAGCAGTCATATTTGGAAAGAAGGGAATGGCCACAGACTGATTTTCAAATGGCTTGCTGACACTGACGTTCAGAGGAGAGTTGAAGGCCCCATGCAGGAGAAAGACTAGTCTTCACACTGCAGGGTGAAGTGAGTGATCTGGAACATATCCTTGCCCTGAGTGTGTTCCACTCGCAGGGACAGGGGTCTGCTCAAGGCAACGCTGTCAGCTTCGTGGATGCCTGTACTCGTTCCATGCTTCAGAGGAGAACAAAGGGATTTGATCTGGGGATGTTATTATGATTTGGAGATGCTATTATAGTCCTGTGGCTATGGGGTCTTTAGTGGAGATTAGAGCAAAAATAATTAAATTGAAAAGGATTACAGAATATGTGCAGAGCCAAATATCTTCCTTAGCCAGGGGCATCCAAACTGTACTTAGAGCTTGCTTCTCCAATTCACTATTACAGCTAACAAAAATGGATATATTTTTGGCCTAGAAGCTTTAAAAGGAAAGTCAACTGCTGAGAAATAAAAGATATTAATTCTGAGACTAGTTTTTGGCAGGACTGGGAAGACTACTGAGATTGCCTGAAAAGTCTGTGGAAGTTCGGCACTGTCCTAGCAACCATGAGAATGACATTAAAGAGAGCAGATACAGACCCCGTCCAGACCACAAACCCCACATGTACTGATCCCCAGGTCCACTGGGCTCTTTTAAAACAGCTGACATTATTTTCCAGCTTTTTAAATTACCCCAGCTTTTCTGAGCTGACATAAATCTAGACAGTGAGCTAAGCCTGGAGACACGAGAAACATAACCAGCTCTTCAATTCCCCACTGAATGCTGTGATGGGACTTGAACTGGCAAGAGGTTTGAAGTGAAGCTGCTCCAGACTTTTTGTGAAGCCAACATACCAGAAGACCTCCAATCCCTAAAGCATTTTTTATTACAGAACAAAATAATGAACCAAACATTAAAGTCAGTAAATAGGAGAAAACTCAGAATATCTGGATGAGACTGATCGAGTAAAAGGCTTTAAAGCAAAGCTCCTTGGTGTCCTTGCAGGATGGGGCACATCCTCCAGCCCTGCTCCTTGGAGGTTTCTTGAGCCGTGCTGACTCATGTCGCCCCCAGTGATGCTCACGGCTCCTTTCACTCAGGAGCCTCTGGGACCTTACTTTGCTGCAGACATGCTCATTGCCTTGCCCCTCGTTGAGCCTCTAGCCCCCAGCTGTAGGGCACCCCTTTCAGCAGCTACTTGGGGGCAGCTGGCAACAAGGACATCTACCCTGTGTCCTGGCCATTGGCCCTGGTGGGGTGGTTGTCACAAAAAACAGAGGCTCACATCTGTTCTCATGTCAGGAGACCTCTCACTTTGCTTCTGTCTGATTCACGGTTGCTGGGCTGAAGCAGGGTGATGTGGAGGAGGGTTTAGCTCTCTCTGCTTCACCAATTTCTCCTTAGCCAAGCAGCTTGCACACCTGTAAAATAGCTTGGGAGGGGGAAAGCAGGCACAAACCCTTGCTGGCGGCTCCTGTTACAGATCCTCTGGCAATGAGATGATTTTACACACACACATAGCGCTAACAGGGAGATGGCAAAACACCGTTGCTGGTACTCCTGGTACCTGCAGCCTGTGGTCACTGTCACTTTTGCTCCCGGTACCCTGTGCCGCTGTCACAGCTTCCCCAGCAGGCAGAGCGCCAGGGCCAGCAGGCAGGGATGGGTTGCTGGTGGCTCCTGCCTGGTGCTGATGTCGCCTCTCTGGGCTGCAGTCCATGCTGCCTTCTGCAGCAAATGGGCAGAATTCAGGTTTCTCATCATTAAGCCTCAAATCCCAGATCCAACACATGCTTAATATAACAGAAAAAGCAGTGGAGAAGGGTATAGATTAATACCCATCCCTCAGAAAAATTACTCGGGAGCATCCATCTTTTCAGGTGAGCCACAGAGTAAAGAAAAGTGATTCTTGAGGCATTTCCTTTCTTCCACCAGGAAAACAGTAAGGAAGGAGATGAGCTCTGTGCCTTTTATATGCAATAGTAGAGCTCTGGTGTTCTCACCCTGAAATCAAGGGACATCAAATCCATCTTCTGATTTTATTTGTATTGGTCATAGTCAGATGAAGCTCGAGGAGACAAAGGAGAAAAAAAGCAGGACTGGCTTTAATCTCAGCAGGGAGACTGCTAGTGGAATATAAAAATCACCAGGGTCCAGGCTTTATGCTAATGCCTATTTAGTAAACTGATAGAAAGTGGAACAGCATGGAGAAGAAACACAGAAAAAGAGGAGCCCCAGAGTACCAGGTGAGATAGGAAACTCTGGGCTATGTTCAGTCAAGCAGACAAAGATTTGCATGCCAGAGCCCCGTATCCCAGATGAGATGTCCATGTGCCGCAGCAGCTGGGACAGGATGGAAAGACACTGTGGGTGGGAGAGAATTAGATGTGGTCAGACAGTGCCTGAGCAGGCAACGTGGAAACACAGAGAGAGGAAAGGAAATGCCCGGTTTGGGATATGAGAGGTGTCTTGCAGCCCAACACAGCACATGCCTGGTGCAAAACATCAGACACCTACCAGGTACTGCGGGCAACATCAGTTCAAACAGCTCCCAAATGGAATTTTAAGGAAGTAAAATTTTGGCTTTTGGGTCTGAAGCAGTCACTGTGGACTGTACTCTAGCTGCCAAGGTGCAGAAAGGTACCATGTCCAACTGCAGCTCCAGTTCATCTCAGAAAGGTCTCTGTGAAAAGGTGTTTAAGAGAAAACCACCCCGTCAGTTTGGCTGAGTGTCAGCGGAGCCTTACATTCCATACCCCAAATTACAGCTCTACGCTTTTCTGTCAGTCAGCGATGACTGAGGAAGATAAATACAATGTGTATTCCTCTGGCCTCCAAGTGCCTGTGTGCTGCATTGAGCAACCTCAGTTCAGCTCCTGAGAGTTTTTTAATACAAAGAGTGCAAAAGCCAGAATTGAATTAAATCCACTGTAACGAGTAAAAACACTTCAAGAATTTGGTCTGGTGACATTAATGAATGGTTGAAGAGTATGTGTCTTGGAAGACATCTCAGGATTACCTGAAGGAGGATTAGTTCACTCCACAGCTCACGCACATCAATCATTTACCTCCTCATGGATTCCTTAGCAAAGTAATTTTCGTGACCCTTGATTTCTACTTTCTGTATGAACTTATTATCACAACAGAACACTTAATTAATTCCAGGCATTATCCAGAGCAATCCTCTAAAACAGATTGACATAGTTGCATCTTTTCAGTATTTCAAAGATGTTTGAAAGCTTTATATTGTTTTTAAATATAAAAGGTTCAGGAAAAATATACAGCATGTATTCACCGCGTCATTTGGACTCAGTTTGATACACTGGGCCTTCACAGTGCAGCTCAGAGCTGTCTGAGGTCACTATCCTTCCTAATACTTGAAGAGGAATGAGACCGCACTGCTCCACAAACTCAGTGTTGACTGAGGAATCCAATGTCTTTCAGAGAAAAGAAACCTGTATGTATCATCACAGCAAAGACACCTCAGATTCATTTCATCTTTACCTCTTACTGATTCTACATCAAAATCAGCTGGTTTTGCATGTAATTCAGTGGACTTATTCCTGGACTCCGTAGATGGGACCACAATCAAACCCTTCAGCTCCAAGTGTCGTATGAATGATTTCTTCCTTAAGGAGGGTTTGTTCTGGATCTAATGATGACAGTGGGAGAGTCTAGCTTATGGACTACAGTTTCATCTGCAGAATAGGACACAAACCGGAACACAGAAAATTCTGTCTGAACATAAGGAAAAACTTCTTTACTTTGAGGGTGGCAGAGCACTGGAACAGGTTGCCCACAGAGGTGGTGGAGTCTCCTTCTCTGGAGATACTCAAAAACCACCCGGATGCATTCCCGTCCAACCTGCTCTAGGTGAACCTGCTTTGGCAGGGGGGTTGGACTAGATGATCCCCAAAGATCCCTTCCAACCCCCAGCATTCTGTGATTCTGTGAGTCTGTGATCTGTGATTCATGATGGCTTACATATGCTATGGGCTAAACGTTGTACAAATACATAGACAGTATTTACACCAGGATGGAGAGCAGAGACTGAATATCAGATCCTCTTTCTGCCTTTTCCTTGGGAATGTTGATATGATACAAATAATAATATTAATTAAGATGTTTGTAGTTTATGCACTGCTAGCACACTGCCATTACTGTCACATCAAAGCTCTAATTCTGCTAAAATGAACTACAGTGATGAATTAATTAACTTCTTCTGCGTGAAGAACTGGGAATCACATCTGTGCAGGATGTTTATGATACAAAGAAAGATTTGAGGAGTTTGGGACCAATTACCACATCCTAACAATGACATTTAAGAGGGAGGCAACCCCATCATTTTCCACAGGCTCAGTTGCGCGCCTCCTTCTTGCACCTGCGCAGGGCAGTGAGTGGGTGCCACAAGCAAAGGGAGCAGCAGAGGCAGACATGAAGGAGCGAGAGCTAGTGGAGCTTCAATGTAGCATCTCCAAAGCTTCAGCCGATGCGGCTGAGAGAGTGCGAGCAGGTAATAAACTGAGCCAGAAAAATAAGTGGTGGCAACCTTGTTCCTCCCTCCAGGAGCAATTGGGAGCAGGAACTGAATTGTGACTTTCATTGGCAATCTGATCTTTGCTATGTTCCTGAGGCAGTGAGACCATGCCCTGCCCCTCACCTTAGTGTGTGCTGCGAAGTCAGTGCTAAAGGAGATAACCAGCTGTAGGTCTTTGAGAGAGCCTGAATTTAATCCCCCCAGTGAGAGCATTCAGTTATGTATTTAGAAAGGAAAAAGGTTTCTACATGGTATAAATCCTTGCTTGATAATCCCAAAGCTAATGGGGAAGGCATTCGGTAGTAAACTACAGTCACTGGACAAAGACATCTGTAACCAGACCGGAGCTCTATGATTAAACTCAAATTCACAGATTGGTTACATGCAGCTAATTTTATTCACTGAGAATACGTGACCCCCCTAAGCGGATGTTTAAATTAAATAAGAATATTGATGACAAATGTTCAAAATGTAAGACAGATGCCTGCAACTTTTGGCATGAAATTTGGAACTGCCAAGAGGTTTGGGAATACTGCTCTGGGGTCATTAGGAATTTGGATATCCAAAATGTTCCCCAGCTGCTGATCTCTTCAGAGGCTGCTATACTTTGTCCTGGAAAAATATAAAATCAGTGCGGTAAGTGATGCCACATACATGGCTGGGCTGGTAGAATGCGTAAGCAATGGAAGAAACTTTCCCTCTTTTCTAGGAAAAATGCACTAAAGAGAAGGTTGCTGATCCGAGTCTGGGTTTAAAAAAACAGTGTAATTGAAAATAAAGATAAAAATCCCTGCTTCTTTAATAAACTGATGTTTGAACTGCCTGGATCTGGCCTTTCTTGCTGTTTCTGAGCCCGGGCATGGCTGCTGGGAGTTTAGTTGCATGTTGTGTTGTTGTTTCCCACGGGTGCATACAGACCTTGCCTGCTACAGTCAACGTCACCACTGCACCACTGCCGCCTGCCCCTTGCTGCTCATTTGGTATTTACATAAGGCTCTTTCTCAGGTAAATAAATAGAATGAAAACAAAAAGAAAAGACGATGAAGGTTTAGTGTTTACCCCACAACAGACATGAGGTAGAAATCCCCAGGGTATGTGTGTGGGTCTGATCTGACGCCCAGGAAGTTAAGGGAAAGAATCTCATGTTATTTTAATTAGCTTCACACTAGATTCATTATTGCAATGCTATAAATAAAGTAGAGACACTTTGCATGGATCAGACATTAGACCAAAATTGGTAATAGACTCTATGTTTCCTGACTCTACTCCTAATCACCAGACAATACAGTTTTTCCAGTGCTGAGTCCCATAGCGCCTTCACCTACGAATTTGATGGGAGCTCCAGGTTTTGCTTAACCATGCCAAGTTGCCATAGGTGGAGCTTTCAATCACAACCCAACATGTACCACTGCCTGCCTAACTGACCTGGGAAAATCTTGCTTCAATTTATGGAGTTATGTGATCCAGCTGAACTAGAGCTAGGAACTCTAGAAGAACATTGAGGTGTTTGATGTCTCATTTTCCTGCCAACAGCAAGAACAATTTATCCACTCATAACTGTTTCATAGCTAGACTGATAACTGGGAACGAAAAAGGTGTGTGTTACTAATACTGTGTTTTTCTTAAGGTTGTATGAATACAGGCCAGAATTACAGGAAAAAAAAAAAACAAACAAAAAAAAACCAACAACAACAACAAAAAAAACCAACCAAAACCAGAACTTTGAATTTAATTTTGGGGGAAAAAAAAAAAAAGGGTGAAATGCCTCTTCTTTAAACTACTAGGAAGTTTAGTTTTCCACAATGGCCACTGGCAGCTTTCTCAGCAATTCATTTTAATAGTGCACACTTTCTGGCAATAAAAAGGAGATAGCAACTAATATAATTAAGTCTGCAAAACAACCTCTAAACTGAAATGTGTCTCCCGACAGAACAAGCATAGGATTGTTCATTACAGTGCTCTCCAGGAATAACAAAAACAATTCCCAAAAATGCATTATTAATGGACATTCCCAGAATTAATGATAAAACAAACCAGATGTTTTCTTACATTTGTCTCATAAATGCAAAGTCAATATGCCAGACTGAAAACCCATCTTTGGAAAGCCATAGGCTATTTATGAAGGTACTTTAACTGTATTTCCCTTTACTACAACAGACAGAATTCCTTATCTGTAGTCTAAGACAACCTAGTTATGATTTTATATCTGTTAATGAAAAAAAGGCTCCTGCCCAAGACAAAATGCAGGTGAAATGTGTGATTTTACATAGCCTGCATTCACTATAGAGCTGTGCATTTCAAATTAGACACATTTTTTGTAAAACAGAAAAATAAAATATTCTTACATGAAAAACAGTCCAGTCACAGTCACAACTCCCTACTATAACAAATCTGCTTAAAATATGGCTTAAGACAAAAAAAACCCTTCACCAAATAAGTTTTAGCTATATTAGTAGATAATAATTTGATACTTACCCTTTACAGAACATGATTACTCACATGGAATGGATTTTATTCCCTTGAGTAAAGGTTGCAAAAGTCACTGAAGTTGATAGAAAGCAAAGACGTCTGATAAAGAAAAGTACAAAGCAAATTATACATATGCTAATACCTTAATGTAATAATATCAAACATGGTGGGCCATCTGGTATAAATCATCATAGCCCTGATGAAGTCAATGGACCTGGAGTAATTTGCATCAGTTTAGGACTTGGACTGGTGTACAATATTTCTTAAGAGTTTTTTTTTTTAAGAAAACCATTATTCAGAAAAATTTCTTTTGAAAAGTTACAAGTGTGTGCTAGGACTAAAGAGTGAACAGTAATCAAGCACATGGGCTGACAGCAGAAATTTAGTATCTTTAGTTAGTAAATAATAGAAGAACATAAAAGATTTTCAAGCAAACATTAGGTTCCTATTTTATATAAACACTCAAGTCTAACTGCTGTTATTTTTAATTATTGAACAGTGAGTGTTTTTCATTTTCATTACTAACACTTTCGGCTGCCAAATGACATACAGAAGGAAATGGCAGCATTTATGCTGAAGGATGCTTTAATGACAGGCTCCACTGCAATACCGTGTGCAGAGAGATGCAGAGCCAACGCCACTGAGGAAAAAGAAGAGATAATTTTTCACTTTCTGAACTTTATTAACATGACATAGGTTGGCAGGGTTTTTTTCAACATCATCATTCTAATCTCTCTAATGACCACCAGATATTGCCAAGATCTTTTCCAAAGATTCAGAGACTTTTTAAATCCTTCAGGCCTCTTGCAAAGCAGCAGTGCTGTGAGGTGTCACCTGCTCTACTGGTCCACCTGGCTGGAGCACTGTGCCCCCTGCACTGGTACCCAGATACCCAGTCTAAGCAACACTGCAAACTCTCCCTATCATTGTTGCTTCTCCACTTGCCAGGTTCATGACATGAACCGCTAGCTCAAGCCTTTCCTCAATCCTGGATTACACTGTTGAGTGCTAGCAGAGGTGAACAGTCTTCCCAACCTTGCAGGACCAGATACGACCATCTTCATAAGCTCCACTTTTCAGGTCTTGGAGATCTGGACAGTTCCGAGGTCCAGGACATCTGGAACACATGCTTTTCACTGAGGGCTGAACACTGCACAGCCCACTTTGGGGTCTCAGTGCAAGGAGGGTCCAGGTACAACATATCTCCTTCCCAGCCCACAGCCAGCTTTCCTTCCAGCAGAGTCAGCGCAGGACAGGCACAGGTAGATGCTTGGGTCTTACCCTGATAAGGGGCTGACATTCTGCCAGAATGCATGCCTGGACCTCAACATGCAGAAATCCTATGTTATGTCCCATGTAAGTATGATATGCTGCTCCTCAAACATCCAGTCTCTCCATTGCAGGCTGGGGTAGGCTGCAGGATGAATGGTGACTTCAGGAACAGCAAATCCTGCTGACAGACCTCCCTCCACACCTGGGGCTGGGGTCAACTGGCAGCCTGTCGGTTGTGGGATGCAGCAGGGGCAGGGCACGGTGAGGAGGAGCAACATGCTGTGCTTCTGCCCTGCTTCCTCGGACACGAGGCCCATACCAAGTGGTGGGCCTGCTCAGTTTCCCAAAATACTGACTAGGTGAGGCTGAGGCACCTCTGGGGCTCCCTGAACTCTTTGCAACTCTGCTGTTCGAGATAACAGAAAAATCAACTGCAAGAATAATATTCAGTTGTGCAGAAGATGAGATCCTCTTGGACCCCATTTTTCTGAGCTGTCTTAAGGTCACAGACCCCACAGCTCCCAAGTGAATCATGAACAGCAGCTTTCCTGACAGGTGGGTCATCTTCAGCCTTCCTCTCCTGAATGCCACAGGGTGCTGTACATACTCATAACAAATACACACGTGGCCTTTATTCATATGAGTGAGAACAAGGATGGGAAGACAGTCTGCCTGGAGCATGTTAGTCCCCATGTCTCCAACAGCACCTCAGAGACTGAAGTGGGAAACACGGGAAATGCTGCTAAACAGAGCAGAGCAATTAAAAGTTTGTCCCACCTTAGTCTGTATACATAGGATCACTGAAGAAGAACAGAAAGCAGAGGTGGACGCATTTCTTAGTAGATACATATATACACATTAAATGAAAATATTAATTAAATAAAAGCAATTAAACTAAAGGAAAGAAAGAATAAAGCCTTTTTTCTCCATTTCACAGCTACTGATTACTGTTCGGTCATAACAAAGGTTGGAAGGACCTGTGACAGTCACCTTGTCCAAACTCTTGCTCAAAGCAGGAATTATGCAATGAGGAACATCCTTTGTGGTTAGAGAGGATGGATATTTAAAGCAGATTAAGAAAATAACAAAATAATAGTAGGAGGGTGCCGCCTTCATTTCTACAGAAGGCCACAGGAAAAGAATTTGGTATTGGTTTCGCAAACCAGTCCATTTAACTTCTGTTAATCACTTGTTTTCCAATGATTTTACATTCTACTTTTCATCCATTAGCAATTTTGTTAGGGAAATCATGCAAAATATGTTCAAATAGTGTTTGAGGAAGGCTGTTCGCAGAAAACATTAAAGCGATTAGCTTTGACCAAACTAACTGGCCAAATTAGCAGAAAGCACATTTCTAAAACAAAAATGGAAGAATACAGCTGGAAAACAAAATTTTAACGGGTGTTTAACCAAGTGTTAGAAACTAAGCCTTCGAATCTGACAGTGATAACAAAGAGACACAAAACTTAAATATTCAAGAGCTATCCACAGGAGTCAAAAAGAAATTGAGCAATGAATACCACAAGGAGAGTGAGTGACTACATATAAGGAAAGTGAGACACAAGGGTGAAACATCTGCCAACCCTTGGAGCTAATATACTACAGTCCGAAAACAGCCCCAGTGAGTGTTGTAGGTTATTTACACAAATTTGCTAAACTCCATTTAGCAAGATCTCTCACAATTTGGGTAGCACAGAATGATTGTCTTGAGATGACTTCTAAACTGATGCTACTGGATTTGTCTCTCTTGCTGCACAACTCGAGTACTGATTTTGAAAAGCCCTTATTCTTACTTGCATGATACTACAATTCAGAGTGGCTTCAAAAATGTTTTTCGTGCATTTCCTAGTGGCACCAAGAACATACAGCACTTTGCAACCGACTGCATGAATGAGGTCACATACGTAACTGATACATGAAATAATCACGGGCAAGCGAAAACCTTCCTTCCTTTTTACACCACTGCATTTTTTTAAAAGGCAGCTTAGGAAATAAGTCGGCTTCACTGACTTTTAAATGGGTGGCAGTATCATCCCTACCAAAAATGTATTTATAAGTACGATGCCTACAGGACAGTTTGCAGTATTTCAATGTTACTGATGTACATGGGGTCTGACCTTAGGGAATCTTGTGGAAGTACGGGATAACCCAGGGACGAATCAGGACCTGCACGTACCCACGGCCAGGACACAGATCATTAGGCCCATCATGTGCAGTCTGTCAGGATGACAGGTATAGTAGGAGAATAAACTTGTATTAAAACATGTTAATGTGTTTTTCATGCTGTACTGGCCTAATTCTCGTTCTCTCAGTTGCATCCTGTGCAAAGTCTCTCTGATCCTTTCTCTCACGTGCTGACATCACTTTGGTGTTTTTACATGAATCCCCCAGGCCTAGAGATAATTAAGAACAAATTATTTGGCAGAAGCCCAACATCTGTAATTAGATCTATTAAAGCTTAAAAGTCTCCATTTTTCTTTATTGAAAAACATACAGTCAAAATACTTTTAAGCAAAGAAATTTATCGTTCTCCTTAAAAACTTTTGTGAAATATTTACCCCAACGTACCACCAACAAGAGGCGAGTTGAAGCCTTCTGCTAAACCTTCAATAAGAAAGAAGATCTCCTCTGGAGAAGGAGAGGAGCAGCAGAAAAGCTTCACAGGAGGAGAAAACTCCATCATAGCAGCAGTAGCAGCAGTGGCCACCGCCAGATCCTGCCTTGATCCACAGCCTGCCTAAGCCCTCAGCTGCGGCGGGCACGCGCAGCGCCTAATCTCACCCGTGTGACAAGCGAGCGTCTGTGCACTGCTGCGTTCTCCGGTGTCTATTCATTTCAAGATAAAGTAACACATGTAATCACAGAATGGTTTGGGTTGGAAGGGACCGTAAAGATCACCTAGTTCCAACCCCCCTGCCACGGACAAGGACACCTCCCACTAGACCAGGTTCCTCAAAGCCCCATCCAACCTGACCTTGAACACTTCCAGGGATGGGGCATCCACAGCTTCCCTGGCCAACCTGTTCCGGTGCTTCACCACCCTCACAGCAGAGAATTTCTTCCTAATATCTAATTTAAATNCACACCTTGTACCCCACACACCCTGTACCCCACACATCCCCTACCCCACACACCTTGTACCCCACGCGCCCAGCATCCCACACACCGTGCCGCCCACCCCTTCGTAGAGCGGCTGAGGAGGGAAGGAGCCGCTGGAGGTCCCCTGGCCCAAGCCCCCACTCAAGCAGGGCTACCCAGAGCCAGCCACCCTTGGGGGCACAGCTGGGTGAGGGTATAAACCATGACTGGCAACATTTGCTGTCATTTTTGGGGTTACTGTGTGGCAACCAGAGAAATTACAGGTACCAGTTTGCATCTGGCTGGTTTTGTGGAAAAGCTTTTACGACCAGAATTAACATTGTCTGATGGGGGCCTGCTGGCTTAGTTTTTATAATCGTACAGGGTGGAAACGCTTCGGTTCCGAGGTTAAGTGTTGCTATTCTCTGTTAGCACGTGAAGCAGGGGCATGGTGTTTTTCATGTGCGACTTCGTGACGTTTTCTTGCCCTTGGCATATCCCCCTCCCTGCGGCCATGGCCGAGAAGAGCCGGGGCAAGCAGGAGGCCTCTTTCCCTCTTTTAAATAGAGACTCCAAACATATAAATTTTTTATTCCTTTTACAGACTTCCCTATGTTATCACTGCTGCACGTATTTAACTATAAGTCTCCAGCATAACATTTGCACTGTCCTGTGGACAAGATTTCTTCCCCTCTACAGTGTCCGAGATAATTCCTCGGTCTCAAAAGTACGAACATATTACACAGCCCTGGACTTTTCAGCTTGATAAAAATAATCTCCATTCTTATCCAAACATTTCAGAGGTCTGTCAGCAAACAAAGAGTAATTCTTCACAGCCCCCAGCATCCAGCCCCAAGGTATTAACCGAAGCTACATCTGCACCTGAAGTGGCAGAGCAGCAGGATCAATGTATTTACGGGGCTTTCTCTGGATCTCCCTCCAGCTGTTTGCAAACTTCCACCTCCAACGCTGCCCCCATGTCTGGGACCACGGAGTATCCCAAGGACACCTGCACCCCACGGCCCCTGGAAGGAGGACACGTTCCCTCCCCATGTCTGTCCCCAGGCCTGTGACTCAGGCGGGTGGCCCGAGCTCCTAAACTGTGGGGAAGTTGCACCGGTGGCTCGCCCGTGGCTCCCAGGAGAGACGAAGCCGTGCCAGGGCAAGGACACATAAGTAGTGGTATGCTGGAACAAATCCAGCTGTAGGTTTTGGGCTTAAACTCTCTGCGTCACCACCCAGCTGTGTTTCCTTCAGACCCCGTCTCCGTCAGGCTTTTTCTACCTTGTGTTTGTGCGTTTGCGCCTCTCTGCCCCTTATCCTTGTTCTCATTAGCGCCAGGCACAGGCAGCGGCCGTGCGTCTGTGGCGCATTCCTGAACAACTTCAAACACCGTTTCCAAGCACGTGCAAGACCTTCTACGCCATATTCCCAGCTGTTGCTGTATCGCCCTCAGGGGCTGCTCAGGGTCTTTCTGCAGGGGTTCGGAGACAAAGCATATTCAAAGAAACATCTACATCTCATTATTACTGCTTCTCTCCCCTTTTTGTCTGATGCCAAAGGGGAAAGAATGCAAAGATTAAAATATAGAAATTATGTTTATAATATCAAGGCACGTTCATGCAACCATTCGGACAAGCCTGGGATATGCTGCTGGTCAAAATTCAATAATGTGTATGTTTGCAAAGCAACACTAGACTTAGAGAAGACATACAACCAACGTAGATGGACACTAAAAAACCAATCGGGGTTAAAGAAAGGTAAGGGTTAAAATTACATGATAGTTTAGTGGCTGGAGATGTTATTTACAACTTTGGAGTAAATATTTTTATTTATTATTTTAAGCATCCTAAAGTAAGTAGTTTATGATACAGAACTCCAGAACAGAAAGTAATTACATGCAATATGTGAATCTAGACGAGGCATTTTGCAGTACCCGCAATTAAGGAGAGTGACAGCATGCTAAATACTAGCTAACTAACCTCTGGTAGGGAAGCCTGCTCCTGGAACCTGGGGAACCCAGTGGTGATCTATCTCCTACGCGCTTTTAAGACAAAAATAGAAAGGTTTTAACTGTTCCAGATTCTTGTAATGAAATCTCGCACTACAAAAATGCTTCCTGCAGCATGCTCTGCACTAACAAAAATCACATTTGTCAGTGCTTTGGAATGGGAATTAGCACTACAGTGACCAGAAGCAAAGCATTTGAATATACAAAAAAATTGTATTTAAATAAACCACCAAGAACAAAAGTGATCTTCAGAAGTACCAAAACCTGACCTAAATATTCCCTTCTAGAAGCAAAAAGAGGTGCTTTGTAAGACTTTAAGCTGGCTTTGACTGTGTGATTCAAATTCATGCAGATGAGATTCAATTCTCATTAACTCAGCCGTAGCTTGATTTGATGGGTCTTGGGGTTCAGCAGGTCATCTGCGCAGTGACTTGTTACCCAGCAGGCAGACACCCCAACTCCTGCCAACAGAGGGTGCGCTGGAATAAACTAGCATGGGTTTTGGTCCCAAAACTGGAAGAGGAACCCTAATTCACTCTGCAGACAATAAATGTGCTCCCTGGGCTGAGGCAAGCAGTGGATAAAACTCTAAAGTATAAACATCAAGTTTGTTAGATGCTTTTGCTGTCTGTGAAGACTGTATGTGATGTGACACCTAAGGATGTAAATGTGCCTGGGTGCGCTCTCTGGCACTGAGGCCAGCAGGCGCTGGACAGCCCCACCTGCACCACTGAATTCCTGCACCCTCACCCCAAAAAACACGGGCTGCATCTGGGCTACGGACAGGGCACGATACACGGCCTGTGACAACCCCTAACCCGCACCAGCCAAAGGGACTCCTCGAAAATTTCCTGGCGCAGGGAGGATCCTGGCTACTGCCCACTTCAGTTGCATAGAGGTGAACTATAAACACAGTACGCTGCTCCAAAAATGCGGTATGCTTCACATTTACAGGTGATGGTGCCGTGGACGCAGGCACTCGGCGCTGAGCAGCTCAACTGTCCTTGCTCATTTGTCAGCTCCCTTGCAGAGGTACCCAGGGTCAGGGCAAATGAAGGCAGGATTTAAGCCAGCATCACACCGGGACTCAGCGTCACACCACAGCCTGGGTGCCTGCACGCTCCGCCTAAGCCAGTGAGTGTAATGTGAGTAAGGGATGTAACGTATCCTTTCAAAACGCCAGTGTCGGAACACGCGGGGCTAGCCAAGGAGCAGCAGAGGGGAGGTGCATGACCCCCGCTGCTTTCTCCTCAGTTCTGTGCCCTGTTTCTGGTGGGTCCTGAGGCAGCAACACTCCCTACAGCTATATGGGAAAATCGGGAACCAGGCTCAAGCACTGGCACTTGGTCGTCCGTGCTGTTTAGTTATTAGGCTGCTCTCCCCACCTGGCAGCACTCAGCCAGGCAATGCCCAGGCACGCACCAAGGACTTTTCCCAGTAGGCAGCAGTCTGAGGGATGAAAGGAGCTGATCTACAAGGGCACAACCCAGGCCACTGCGCCCGAGGGCACTGTTAGGGAGAGAGGGAGTGTTACAGCCCCATAACCCTCCCGCCTCTGGTGCCCGAGCCTCTTGTGAGTCTGGCCTGAAGAAGAGAAAATGCTCATCTCAACATTCACAAGGAAGCAAACAAAATGTCTTCAACTTTTCAATGCACTCCAACTTGGCTTTGTTAGTTGTGTGGTGCTGGCACAAGGTATGTTTTTACAAAGAAACATTATTTTAAAAAATAGCAATAACCCTATCCTAATTAGTCATCTTACATTTATTAAAGCCACTTTCTGAATAAATCGCATTTTAAGCATGGTAGAATGTCAGACTTCAGGGGGGAAAGGTTTAAATGAACCAAATACCTTGCAAAACTCAGTGATGACTTTTATGACTCTTTGGGAATGAGAACGACTAAACCCTTTTTTCCTCTTGTTATAAGCCAAAGTTCAAGAATTGGAGAAAGGTCACTTTTAAACAGACGCATTCCACCCAATCATCATTTAGGTGAAAGAAAATGTGAAAGTCACCACAGATTTATGCAGTAGCCACCAATGAAATTCTATTCGATATAAATCAATGAAATTGGATCTATTCAGATTGATGGGGATAGGGGTCAGGGAAGCATGCCCGTTCCTCAGCAGTCAAAGTGACAGATTGTGTAGGTTTTCCACAAATCTGACGTGGTTTCTTAATTAGAAACATAAAGGAAGCGGATATACAAATCCCACCGGTATCCGGTGGAAATGAGAGGAGAATGCCAAATGATAAACCAATATTTATAGGGGATTGTTTCCAAAAATTTATTACATTGTTTTTCCATTTAATTACCTTGAATTGGTCCTATAGAAATACTAATAAGAATATAAATGTGCTTTTCTCCTAACAAAATAGAAAATTCCTGTTTAAAATGAGCTAATTAGTCTTACTAAATACATTTGAGATCTGCTGTGAAATCCCAAGGCTTAGTCTGCTTACAGCATAATCACCTTAGCTGACATCTCTCAATGGAAAAGTCTAACCTTTATGGGGCACTGGGAAAGACGATCTCATATATTATTCTAACATTCACAAATCTCTAAGGCAGCTGGATCCATTTTTAGAATAAAATCATACATATTGTATGATTTGTGGTTCATTATTTGCACTGAAGGAATTAATTGTGTGTTTGTAAAAGCAGGAAGCAAGGAGCAAGAAAACTGCCACAGAAAATCATCTTGATTTTTTAATTTCTTTTTAGGTGACTTTTTCTAGAATAGACTGGCTTTAGATTTTTTTTTTTTTTTTTCCTAGCAGCTTTCAGAATTAAGCAGGGGCAAACATGTCCCATTTCCTCTCAGTCATATCCTTGAACTAGATTCTGTTTTGATTTTAATTCAAAAAAGCCATCTTGGGAAATTGCTGGAATCAACACCTACTTTGAAATCAGAAATAGTAGTCAAGAGCTACTATTCCAGACCAATAAAAATGTAACAACAGTACACATGAAAACAGACAAACACTGTGAGGCAGCAGAAGATAGGATATATTTCCTCTGAAAGAAGTAGGGTCAGGCATTTTTCCAAGTACTATTATTTTTAAAAAATACTCTGTACTACAATAACACCTAACAGTTTTATTCCTAGATCTGTCTCATTTAAAAAATATATGATCCCTCCCCCAGAAGAATTTAAAACCAAATTAACAAAAAATATTAAGCTTCATATGACCTATTAAAAGTCATAGTTCAGCTTTTCAATCAAATTTAAAACAAAAGGCAATGGATAGATACAGATTGGCAAGACAGTAGAAATTAATATGAGCTTCATCTTTGTCTAGCTTTCCATAGGAAGGTCTGCATATGGCTCTGAGGATGAGGAGGGATGTGGATGGAGGGATAGCGAGGGAGAGAGCTTGGCAACTTCTGCCTGAAGATCTACCAAGTAGGTAACGGAAGCTGGAGTCAATCTTCTATACTGAACGATGGGCAGTTTTGAAAGGTTTTAAGAACTGAGAAAAGGGAGCTTATATTTGAAATGATAAAGAGGGAGCCAGGGAAAGATTATGAAGAGAAGTGTCACAGTCAAAGCAACACGGCAGAAAGATGATCCATGCAGCAATACGCTCAATGGAAGGCAAGGGCAAGACTGCATTTATCAAAACTAGAAAAAGTGTGTAGAGAAACCAAGATATGAGCCAATAAAAGCTACAGGGTAAGCTTTAGCTGTGCAGTTAGATAGGAAAGGCCATGTCTTAGAGGTGGCTAGGTGGACTTCACTTTTTTCTCCGCACAACCTCACTGCTCTTACCAGGTGTCAAAACTTTGAAAGATGTGGGAAGGTGATTTGTTGGTTAGCTGGAGTGACAGACATGTGGTGCTGCTATCTGCAGGAATGATGATGGAGAGGAGGACTACAGTCTGGGACACTGGTATGCCACTTCCTAGTATAAAGGGAACTAGATACCTCAGCTACCTACAGACTCTCGGTGAACAGAACCAGGTTACAACCAGAGAACAACTTTTTGTCCCCCTTCACCAGATGCACACTTACCTGTTGCTATTTTATTGAATAAAATGTGCCAGACTGTTTTCTGGCTTTGCACAGCACCACTCTTGTCCATGCAGCTGTACCTTCCCTCTCTCTCCTCCCAGAGGGTGCTCTCATCCATGTTGGCTCTTGGAACAGTCCCTTGGCCATCCTCTTCCCCAAACTGTTGGGGATGCACTTCCTGTGGGCATCCTTCCATGGAGAAATGATGGTTCCCACAGCCCAAACCATGCTAGAAAGTGTGCTACCTGTTACGCCGCATGAATGATGCACAGCAGTGCCATGTCTTCTTTGGTCTACTAGAAGTTGTAAAGACAAATATAGTTTCCCAGACTACTGCTACTTTACTAGAGTCAACCTGGAAGCATTCTTATTGCTGGGGGGAGTGGAAGAGTAGAAAGAAATGTGTAGTGGGGGGAGTTTGCAAAAGAAAGCTCCTGAATAAATCCCAGGTTAACTAACTCACATAATCTCAAGAAACAACATCACCAAAAGCTTCCCCTACTGCATATTTACTACTAGTTGGAAAAATTCTGCAAGGGGCATTTTTCTGCATTAAGCTGTGGGCCTGGTTTTCCACCCACTGCAGGCTGTGGGGCTGATCGCATCCATTTTACCTGTTAGATAGCACTTCATACATATTAATCATTCACCCTAGCACTAGGGAGACATGAGCAAGCCCATCACCCCTGTTTTACTGGGAGAAGTAGGGCCAGATTGTTTCACAAAGCTGTATGCTCATTGCAAAAGTCACACCTTAAAGTTCTCCTGATTATTAGTATTTATTATCTGCACCACGGTCCAGCCTATGCACCCCAAGCCTCAGTGTATGAGGTGCTATATACAAAACCAGAACAAAAAGATGTTCCCATGCTCCAATGAGCTTATTCTGATCTGGCTGCTTAGCAATATTGAAATGTTTTGTTGAATATTAAGATTGAATAAACAGACAAGGTATGTGGCATGTACTCAAATATTTTTTAATGAAAATTTCTGACCCAAATGACCCTTGAAAGGTAGAAGCTGACATTCTGAGAAATGCGTAGGGGCAGGCGTCATCTTTTACGATGCAGGATCTGACACGCTTTCAAAGCGCTGGCACCAAAAGTAAGAGAGACTTGGGGACAATTTTTGGCGTAAACCTTAAGGAAAACTGCCTAAACACTGGAAGAAACTGAAAAGTTTACACCTTTTTGAGGACTTAAACTAACCTGTGGTGCTTCAGGGTATTTTCCTTTAGAATAAGTATTCTGTCTTATATGGTGCTGAACAATACATACAGCAGAGGATTCCATTTTTCAGAAAGAATATAAGCCTCATGACACAAATCCTGCTCACCACACTTAAGTAAACATTCTTCATATTGAATCAAATAGGGCAACTTATGAAAAGTAGAGAAGAGAATTTGGTCCATTATGTGGCTATCGGATTTAAATTACACCAATAACTGAGATGCATGGGGTATCAGTGACAGGAATACTGGACCCAGAGTGTATGATTACTCAATTACTCCAATGTCTGTTGGATGCTTAAAGGCTAAAACAATTTTGGGTTCCTTCCAGTCAGTGCATATCACTGTCAGCTCTTCAAATAGTTTACCTTTCCCAAGAAGCTTTTGCTTACCTTATCACCTTCCCAGATCTGCTGCCTGCATTCTCCAATTACTGCACTTAACTGCAAGCCACGTTACATATACTTTACACTTCATCTTTATCTGTTCCATTTCGGTGATGTGATATTAGGCAAACATCTTAAACTTACAGCACTGGGCTTTAAGTCACTGACATCTTAGATTTATTTCCTCCAAAGCTTTCAGTTTTAGCAGGAGCTCAAATGGAGCACCAAGAAAGAGGAGCAGGGAGTCGTAGCCACAGATGTGGAGGCAGTTTGGTAAATGAAAGTGTTCTTAAAACGCAAGGCAAAAAGGGACAAAAATCTGCAATACTCTGTAGTTCTGACTCATGAAGGAGATCACAAAATTGGAAGTTGAAAAGAAAGCTGAAACAGAAGATAATCTAAATCAAAAAGGAGAAATGTGTGAAGCAAGGGGTCTAATTAACATAAGTTAAAAGAAATCTATAAAAAAGAATACATTAGCTGGAGATATTCCTTATTCCTGTTGTTATTGCTATTTAAAAAATCTTAAAGGAAAACAGCTATTCACAGAATGAGCCAGAGCTATCTATTTCCTCCACTAAACAGTTTTATCTGATTTAGGTTAACCCTGCAGTACCACTATTTGAAATGTAATGCATCATTCAGGGAAATAACAGCCAACCCGTCGATTGCTCATAAAAGGAATGCGGTTAATACTTAATATCCAAAATCAAACTTATTTATTCATTCTAATTTGTCACATGGGCTTTAAACTTGCTTCTGTGTGCTGATAAAATGAATCCATAACCAAGTGGCTTCTGCTTCCATCGATTACACATTTTGAGCATCAGTCATCACTTCTTACAAATGCTCCGTAACATTTTCCTCGGTTTGCTGTTTCTCTGAACACTTCTCTGCTCCAAAACTAAAGGAACAGTTTTGTAATGCAAATAAAAAAATTCATCAAAGACAAGTGAGACAAATTTATCACAGCCAATATATGCAGAAAACTCATATACCAACAAAGGGAAATAGTAAGAAAATCAGCAATGACTACAAAATAAACAAACTATTAAACTGTTTTTCTATTTTTTTTATATTAAAATACAGATGTAATATGAGATAATAATGCACACATTGTAGATGCTGTCTAAATAAAGTGGGGCTCTCCACATAACTTCAGAGTATTCCTAATCCTTGTGCTTTCAGGGTAAGGGCTCAGGCCCACAAAGCTATTCAAGGAGGGCTAGAAACCTAAATACCTCTTCAGAGCCAGGCTACAGTCAGAACTGGGTCTCTGAAAGGTGCCGAATGCACTGATTTAAAACCATCTTTGGGTAACTGACATCTTTGGGGAAGCACCTAAGCTGTCACTTGATCGTAGGCAAATGCTGACTAAAATAACGTGCTTTCTTGAGAGGGTACCATCCACACTGCTGGTTACTTAGCAGCTCTGTAAATCATTTTTCCTGGAGGTGATCCTATTTAAAATTAAAGGCATGAGATTTTAAAATATCAAGTCCAAGTCACACACACATACCCCACCCATCTGTACATAAAACTAAATCATATAAATTCATGGAGTGCCTTGCCCAATAAGGCCATACAAACACAGTCCATTATTCACAATTACAGAAAAAAACCATCTCTAGATAGTTATATTAATCATTGATTGGAACTTTGCAGACTTCAGAGCTAGTAACCCAAAACCTGCCTCAAATTAGAAAAAATTGATGTGGTAGTAGTTAACGTGAAGGTGGAATTCTTCTGATTGAACTATTTATCTGGTAGTGTTTCAGATAATTCAACTGAGCTCTGAGTAATATGAAAGGGTATAGTTATGGTCAGTTTTTATCTTCTAGCACTGCAGGGCTGTGGGGACTTGAAAATTATATGCAGGCAGGTTTGGAATGGGTCCAAGGTAGACCACACCGGACTAAGTAACATCTGGTATATAGGGCTTAGGTTTTTTAAAAGTGTGTCTGGACAACTGTAAAATAGAAATGACATACATCTCTGACTAAAGGCTGTACGTAAAGTTGGCAGCAAGTTAATTGTATGTTATTTGGAAAGGCACTGTTCTGGTCTCAAAGCTGGGTACAACCATCCTAGAATATGTGCAAAGACGTTCCAGTTACACTGTAAAGAATTTATTTTACATCTAGTGAACAAGAAATACTTGTAAAACCTTCATCTTTGACTAGCATTTCTCCTGCCTCTCTTTCATGTTTAACAAGTTGAAACAAAAAAGCCCAAAACAGTTCTAAGACCTTGGTCCGGCCCCAGGATGCTACCGACACAGACGATATATAGATGACTTCAGAAACTGTTAACACGCTATGAAGTGCTGATATATATCAATCTAGTCATTGCTGAATTTAAACAGTTGTATTTTTTACTCTAAGTTTTCAGATAAGACTCTTCTGTAAATTGTAATGGACAAGCAACATCTGCCATAAGTTGTCTCCGTACTTTTCTCCATACCAGTGTTTAAACACGACAGGGGTTTCTCCTGTGAATCCATAAAATCGCCTTCCCATAGATTAGAGCAAAAGCCAGGGGAAAAGAGATGTTCTCCCAAACTCTGCCCTGAGCATGTACTGTATAGCGGGGATGGCTGTCAATGGTGGAAGGAAGGCAGCAGAAGCTAAAGTTTATCATCATCTGTTTCTGGCCAACTCCAGCACCAAAATGCATATTTGAGCATTTTCTAAAAACAAAAGCAAAAGAGCCCCCAAATGATTATAATCTTGGAAACAATGGCTCATGCCTACTTGCATGTTTATCACCATCAACTTGCTCTCCTTTCCTCTCTCCAAATGGTTGTTGCATTTCCCTGTTGCATGTCGACTTAAACAGAAATGCCTTGGGACAGGTCACGTATGATGACATATGTCCACAGAGCACCTTTGTGATCCAGCGCCTCTGATCTTTACTGCAATGACACTCTATAGGCAGGAAAAAGCATCTGACCTGGCATAAGGAAAATTCCCTAAAAAGGTTTCTCCGTTAGGAAAGAGGTGGAGGGAAGAAAACAGATGCATCCAAAAAATTCAAGAACTAATGTATTTGACCACAAGTCAGAACTTTTTTGGAAAAAAACCTCAAATGACATTTTCATGATTTCAACAAAAACATCAACAATAGCTTTCTATCATTTCTATTGTTTTCTATCATGTAAATTTATGGTGAGAAAAAAAATGGTGAGAAAAAAAGATTTGGGCAGAAAAAAAAGTATCTTGAAAAAACCCTACCTTGTCTTTTCCTAAACAAATGAAAGGCAGAAAGGCAATCAGGTCTTTAAATGTATTTACTTGGGTCACTTCAGATGTGTGTATGGTTGGTTTTACTATTCCTCAAGGAGAGTCAGTTGTTCCTGGGAGTGACTACAAGACGCAGGCAGTGGTAAGGGATAGCCTAGACCTCAGCTTTCTAAGATAGCTTCCACCTCGCAGCTACATGTGCTGCATGTGCACATGACCAAGTGGAAGGTTCTGGGCTTTTTTAATAGAGGCAGTTGAAATGTCTATTAGTCAAATTAAAATCAAATTTGCCTTGTCCATACCAAGACAGAGCAGAGTGACAGGAAAACCATCGGTCGTCTGTGACAGGGGAGCTCTTGCTCCACCAAATTTCTGTGTTTCAAACATTTCCAGCGCAGTTCACACGGAGGGCTCTGCCTCTTCATTCACAGAGAGAGGGAAAGGGAAGGAGGCGAGTTTCCTCTTAATTAGAATCACCATGAAAAGGATGCTTTTTCTTTTCAATGAAGCTCATAGCTGACCTAAATGCATGCCTTAGACAGTAACAATAATATATTGTTATATAGATAAAAAATAAAAACTGAGGCAGTACCAACTTTTTTTTTTTTTTTAAATCCTACAATATGTAAAACATTCTCTCTTACTCATCACCTGAGAAGCCCAGAGGCAGCTGCTGGGAGCAAACCTCTCCCAGCGAACCACTGGTTTGGGTGCCCAGCTACATTCCAGTTGTGGTAACTAAGTCCAGTCAATACTTCAGTTAAGATTGGGTTGCAAATGTGCAACGCATTGAGTCATTTGTCCCTGAGACTGCAAGAGCTGAATCCTTTTTCTTCTGCTTTGCACGAAATACAGCACAGTTTTTTCCAAAGCAATCGCTGCGTGCTGTCACCGGCTGCAGCCACTTGCCCAGCAAGGGCAACCGCTGGGCTGGGCAGGCCAGTGACACCCCACCAAGGCAGCTGCACACAGGCACACCAGCAACCACGGCTGCTCATGCCTGGCTGGCTGGAAGCCACTTTATGAAGGTTTGTGACCTGTTGCTTTCACAAATAGTCATATTGTAAAACTCCCAGAGACACCCCAGGACAAAGCACCTGCAAAATACACTTACTGTAGAAATATTTTTTTCATTTAACAGCATCTGAAACCATTAAGTCAGCAAATAATAGTGTTCCTGAAAGTGGAAAAAAATAAGCCAAACCATTTTCCTTCCAAAGTCTGAAACATAATTCCGAGGCTGTGAACATCGCCAGTTTTTATCCCACAATTACATTTTTGCTGGTTTTAAATCTAAATCTATCGCAAACTGTGACTGAGATTTTACAGCATATCAACTCCGTATTTAAAACTCAAGACACTAATTCCAATACAGCAGATTTCTTACAACAGCGAAATGGACCTTTAACAACAATGGTTTATATACAAGAGGAGTTAGAGACGTGCGCACGCCTGCAGGGCTATGATTTAATTGGCATCACAGATGGCTGGTGGGATGGCTCCTGTGACTGGAGTGTTGGAATGGAAGGATACAGGCTCTTCAGAAATGACAGGCAAGGGAGACAAGGAGGGGGTGTTGCCCTCTATGTCAATGACCAGCTGGAGTGCATGGAGCTCCACCTTGGAAGACAGAGCACATGAGGCCCTCTATAGACAGATCAGAGCAGCCTCACATTCACAAGCCCTGGTCCTCATGGGGAACTTCAACCACTCCGATATCTGTTGGAGGGACAACACAACAGGGCATAAGCAATTCAGGAGGTTCCTGGAATGTATTGATAACTTCCTTCTCCAAGTGAGAGGAGCCAACAAGGAGAGGTGCTATGCTGGACCTTGCTCTCACCAACAAGGAGGGGCTGTTGGGGAATGTGAAGCTCAAGGTCAGCCTTGGCTGCAGTGACCATAAGATGGTGAAGTTCAAGATCCATAAGGCAGTGAGGAGGGCACAGAGCAAGCTCACTACCCTGGACTTCAGGAGAGCAGACTTGGGCCTCTTCAGGGATCTGCTTAGCAGAGTACCATGGGATAAAGCCCTGGAGGGAAGAGGGGCCTAAGAAAGCTGGTTAATATTCAAGGATCACCTCCTCCAAGCTCAGGAGTGATGCATCCCAACAAAGAGGAAGTTGGTCAAAAATGCCAGGAGGCCTGCATGGGTGAACAAGGAGCTCCTGGACAAACTCAAACACAAAAAGGAAGCCTACAGAGGGTGGAAGCAAGGATGGGTAGCCTGGGAGGAATACAGAGAAATTGTCCTAGCAGCCAGGGATTAGGTTAGGAAGGCTAAAGCCCAGATAGAGTTAAATCTGGCCAGGGACATCAAGGGTGACAAGAAAAGCTTCTACAGGTACACTTGTGATAAAAGGAAGACTAGGGAAAATGTGGGCTCTTTCTGGAAGGGAACAGGAGACCTAGTCCCCCAGGCTATGGAGAAGGCTGAGTTACTCAATGACTTTTTTGCCTTGGTCTTCACCGGCAAGTGCTCTAGCTACACTGCCCAAGTCAGAGAAGGCAAAGGCAGGGACTGGAAGTCAGAGCAGAAGATTGCCTATGGGAATACACCACTGCCCAGCAAAACTTTTCAAGTGACCAGGATAAAGGATGAGCAAAAATGTCACTATCAAGAAATGAGACTTGGAACAGGTCTGGCAGATGCTGAAATGACAGCTGAGCAGCGCCACCTTATACCCACTGTCTGTCTCAGAGATGAAGAAAAGCAGAGAGGTGAAGGACCGAAAAGGTGAAAGACTGGGCACACAAAACTTTCTGTGCAACAGTGTCACTGCAGGTTTTCTCTTCAAAACTCTGCCTCACTTGCTTGAAGCAATGCTCCTGCTTTATTAAATGGTTGCAGCCATTTTGGTGTAGGAGACTCTAACACCACAGCCACATAGCAGTGTGTAGTGGCATGCTGAGCCACAGATTATTTGCTAACATTATGCTCTGGCTTCACCATCTTGCAACGTGCACTTACGTTAGATACTCCAAATTCAGTCTCAGATAAAAATCTTCCGTAATCACAGACAGCTACATCCGCTGTGCCTCAGAGCTGCCTGCCTGTTTCTGCGGTGCCAGTGCCGTAAGCTGCTTCCCTCCAAGCCTCCTCGGCGATGTGATCTTACCTGTGGGGGGAAATTCATCCCTTCTTTGAGCTCCCCATATACACCGTCTAAAAGAAGGCCATGCTTTAAAATGCTAACAGCTTATTATTTCACTGTTTTTTCACTTTGACATGGAAAAGACTATTACTGCAAAGTATTCACAGCTTTTCTTCTCCATCTGAAAATATTCTTCCTGATTTGAAATATAGGGAGCACGGAAGAGGTCCAGCTACAACCTGATATTCAGACCAGCTTCTAAGTAACACCACGGCCAGGGGCAGCTTCACATTGACCTGTAATTCAAGAAAAGCTGGACCAGTTTTCACAAGGTCCAAATACCTAGAAGTTTAAGAAAAAGGCAAACATATTTTCTGTAATAAATTTTGGAAGGAGTAAAAATAATGACATAAACCCACATCCCAGGGTGACCTGTAAGTGGATTCACTCAGCAGCTGTAAGCTGCAGCTATGGGCTACTGGAGAGAAAAATGCAAAGCCTATTTCTACAGAACTACATCCAAGGCATGCCCAAAACCACTCACAAACTAGAACTTGCCTCACATCTGAGCAAGCCCTTGGTCAAAGACAGAAGGCAACTCTTTTTTGTGACTGATGTCAACAGCCTGGGCTCTCAGTGGTGGGGGGTCAATGCATACACCAGTGTGTACCTGACGCACACGGACACAGTGTTACAGACAGGCCATGTTACAGTCATCCCATGCTTCCAGGATCCCTTCATTTGCTATCCATAGTTAGAGATGCTTTAGATCATATCCCTAACCAGCTTGTATGGAGTAAATGTTTCCATGTCTTGGTGTCTTTTCTAGCTGCCTTCCTGACAGTACTCCTCATCGTAGTGTTGTCCTTGCTCCGCCTGGCCACACCTTGGCTCCTCTCACCATCCTACAGAGCAGAAGGCCAAACCCATCCCTCTTGGCTGCGCACATGGCCAGTGCAGAACATCATTATGAATTTGCCCCTTCCCAAAAGACAGGAGTGGCTTTTGCTACTCCCTAGAAGAAGGTTTATAACTTTCACCTATAGAAAGTTACACTCAAATGTAACAACTCACCATAGCCGAACCAAAGCTACTGCTCCAGTGCCTACCTCCAGCCACATTATATGCTTACCTAAAACCTGTTTCAAGTCAACATAAACTGAACTGAAATCCTTGTGGTAGTTTACCCAATGTAATTACAGCGGATTAGGTTTAATTTCCCATTTAGCTTACTGTGGCGAGCACTCAGCACCACCACAACAGCCTCCACCCATGAACGAAGCACCTCGCTGTTGGTTCTTTTCCCAGCGTAGTTCTCTGTGTGTGCAGCTGTGGTTGGTGATTTCCTTCGCCGACCTGGCTACTATATGAACAATTTGACCAGATTACCAGGGTAATTAATGTCCTAGCTTCATCTCTCTCAACATCCATACACAGAGTGGTTAATAAGTCCATTGAAATAGAAGCCTTGCATGTGAGTTCTCAAAAAGCTTTTACTCTCTGCAAACCTGAATACCATGTTTTCAAACTAGTCGCATGGAAAAACCATGCAGCAGGTGACACAATGAGAACCCAGCAACATCTCTGAATGACTTTTGCAGAAAGGCTCTCTCCTTAGACATGAAGCCTGCTATTCAATCCCTGCTAAAGCAATATGCCCAGTAAAAAAGCATACAATACAAGGAGGAAGGTAATACAGCACCAGAAACAATGCATTTTAAAAGTTTACGGTCGCAGCCATAACTGTACAACCCTCACAAATAGGTGATGAGGCTTAGCCCACTCATACCCTAAAAAGCGTTAGGCTTTCACTACACTCCCATTGAACCCTTCCAGTTCCCAGTGAATCCTCTGAGATACCACAAGCAGGCACAGAGAAACATCTCCAGCCCAGCGTGCAGTGTACAGACCACCACATGTTCCATGTGCTCTGCCGGGCACCTTTGGAGCACGTTCCTCATTGGGTTTGCTTTTTGAATGTAGCAGAAGGCCGGCATTCAAAAGCATCCTGGGCCTCCGAGCTTCAGGAGCATACGCGGGACTTGTCCCCCAGACAAAAGTCTTCGGTACAGCTTGGCCCTGGGGAGGGCTCTCTCACAATGAACAAGCACAGCCAGTTCGGATATACTATACCTCATCAAGTAGATGGTTTATCAGGACTTAAACCTCACTATACCTCATAAACATGTCCTTTCAAAGAGCCACTCATAAACTGGAAACAACACATCCTGCAAAGGGGAAAGTGTGGCCTACAGTTAACTTATTTATTCCTATCTAACATACTACAGACGTCCTGATTTTTACAGCATTACATGTTTTGAACCTTTTCAGTAAAGTGGAGGTTTCTCATTTCAGCCTAACTGCTGTTAATCTGTTCCAAATGTTAACATTGCAAATAAGGTCTGGTTACCATCTCTGCCCCAAGTCGATAATAGGAACAGAGCTGATCAGCATCTGGTTTAGTTCAGAGTACAACGTGCTGCCTAATACTGCAGAATTTAGGTTGGAAGATTGTTGCATTTCATGAACACCACAAAAAAAATTAAACTAACAACACTCACATACAGTCATGTGTCATTATTTATTGCTCTATAGGCTTGCTAAAGATGGAATATCACATTACTAATTTTGGCAAATTCCAGCACACATAAACAGGCCAAAACCTCTTAACATAAATTATACCAGGGCTGCCTAATGATAATTAAAAAAAATCAAATGCTTACTTTCCAGACTTGTGATGGAAAAATAGCTTAAAAATAACAGAAAATTTTAAATCAGTTTCTTATTTTGTCTTGTACTTCGAACACTTGAATTGTTATGTGTCCGATTCATTGCAAGGTACATGACAATACAGCACTCTCAATATATAGAAAACTATGGTTACAAATGAAAATGGTCTAAAACAGGTTTACAAAATACAAATTAGTATTTTCATGGAAAGTAATCATTGACCCAAAACTCACAACATCAAGTTCATGTTTAGATCAAAACAAAACCTTCTGCTGAGTTAAATTAAAGCTGAATCCAACTCCCAGTATACAGAATAATTCATCTCAGGATTAGCTGTAACCCTTCTAACATTCAGAAACACTTCTTTTTTCCTTCAAGCACTTTTTATACTTTATTCCAAATTCCTTTACTGTGTGATCTATTATTTTGCAGTTGATCACATAAAAATTCTGCATGCAACATATTTCAGTTACATTTCTTTTCTTAATGTAGATGGCAGGTTATCCTTTATAAACTCAATGAAGACTACAGGATCAAAAGCTCTTGACATGTATAGAAAATAAACCATGAATAATTAATGAAAGTTTTAGGTTAGCAAGACATGTGAACTTATATCCATTAACTTTTCATAATAAAGTTCAGTTTGAGCAAAAAAATTAATAACCACCTCAAATATTAAAAGGCTATTTTTTAAACAAATGCCTAGAATGCTTAAAACATCTGGAGCCTGTATAAAATGTACCTGAATTCTGCCAAATTTATCCTACACTTTCCTGTCACCCAAAGCACTGACTGGGGTGATCCACATGACATAAATTTCTTGTTACCTGTGAGAAATGACTGGACAGAGAAATTCCTTCTTTCCCCAGACAGATGTAGGTGGTTGACCAGCCAACTAGTAATACAATATTTATGAAGTTAAGCAGGATAAAACTGATAAGTGCTGTATTAATTTCATGGCGACACCCATGAGCAGTGAATTTTTGGGCACAACAGATTCCATTGATCCTATTTTACATTTGAGAAATCTGAAGCAGAAAAAGCCTAAATTACTGAATTGCATCATGTTGCAGAGCCAAGTCAATAACAAAACTCACAAAGTGGCAGGCTGCTTCATGGCTAGTCACAAAACTATGCCATTGCCGACATTTTAGCAAGATTTCTCTCATTGTAACAGATTGAATAACTCCCCTTCCACTCCACAAGGGGAAAAATAATTAATCAAAGATAATCTCCAGCAAACTTACCTATTTTCTGCAGGCAGATTTCACCAGAGAGATTTTAAACTACTTAAGGAGGAAAAAAAGTAATAACCCCACAGATTGAATGACTTGGGAGATAAGACATATTACTAATAACACAAAGATCAGCATAATAAGGAAAACGCAACCCAGCTATAATCATATACAAAACCCCAAATCCACCAACCCTAAGCAGGTAAGAAAAATAAATGTTTTAAGATCTGTCATTGCTGAAATGGCATGCATCTTCTTTACCAGCACAAGCTACATGCATTTGCCCTCTGAGCCAAGTGACAATACTAGGAGCAAGGTGCTAAGTTAATTGATTGTAAAGAAGTGAATATGCATCCATATGCCTGCAAGAGAATTTAGTTTATTCAAGCTCAGTTATCACTTCAGTATTTTGCTGATATCTGAGGTTCTCCATGAAAGAAAGGCAAGGTGTCTAACCAACGTTTCTTCTCCTTTCAGACTGCCAAGAGACGGAAGACTTACTAGGCTGGCCTATGTCTCCAGCTCCCATGAACTCGTACAGAAGCAAGGACCTCTCTTCTCACCTTTCTCTTCCTTTACACTCCATAGAAGTAATTTTCCATATACTGTTTACACATACAGAACTTAATTTAAATTATCAGAAGGACCAAAGTAATTTCTTTAAGTTTTTCCTCTACGTTCCTCCTTAAAAAGAAATCTCTGCCAGGCCAACATACTTCCTGGCTTCTCCCTTTTTTGATGGCTGTTACCTGAGCTGCAGCCTGCTCCTGCAAATGTCCACATGTGCAGTGACTTTCTTGGGTGACTATCAGTGGATAAAGCTGGGAACTGGGCTCTGCAGAAACAGTAAGGATTTCAGAAGTTTCTTCACCTGGTTTATCTGCAGTGGAGGAGACCACGATGATTTTGGTCCCTGTAGGTAGCTCAGTCCATACTGCCTTCTTTTAGATTTTCACCTAGGGCTCTCTCCTTCACTCACTCTTTAGGACAGAACCAGTTGTCCATGAGCTTCCTCTCACCAGCCACCACTCCCTTCTGCCTCCACCCTGACTCGACTCTGAAAAAAGAATCATAGAATCATAGAATGGTTTGGGTTGGAAGGGACCGTAAAGATTATCTAGTTCCAACCCCCTTGCCATGGGCAAGGACGCCTCCCACTAGACCACATTGCTCAAAGCCTCATCCAACCTGGCCTTGGACACTTCCAGGGATGGGGCATCCACAACTTCCCTGGGCAACCTGTTACAGTGTCTCACCACCCTCATAGTAAAAAATTTCTGCCTGATATCTAATCTAAATCTACCCTTTTGCAGTTTGAAGCCATCCCCCCTTGTCCTATCACTACAAGCCCTTGTAAAAGTCCCTCCCCAGCTTTCTTGTAGGCCGCTTTCAGATATTGGAAGGCTGCTATAAGGTCTCCCCAGAGCCTTCTCTTCTCCAGGCTGAACAAGCCCAACTCTCTTAGCCTGTCCTCATAGGAGAGGTCCTGCTTTCCCTCATGCCTCCTCCCATGTGCAGCCACAACTCAGAAGGTGTCTCTTCCTCCAAAGAGGAAAAGAAGATGGACAGGACAAGCAGCTGGGTGCTGCTTTTACGGTGAGCTAGTACTCAAGCTGCGGCCTCACCAGCGCTGAGTACAGGGGCACGATCACTTCCCTGCTCCTGCTGGCCACACTATTCTTGATACAGGCCAAGATGCCATTGGCCTTCTTGGCTACCTGGGCACACAAGATGGAAGGCTACGGGGAACAGAGTTGCCCAAACCCACACATGAACCCTGACCTTTCCCCCCCTAGACTCTGTTGGCAGGGAAAGCTGTGCACAGAGAAGGCAGACAGGCTGTTCAGCATAAAACAACCCACCTTCGCCTTTTCAGACACAGGCAAAGCTCCACAAAATTGCCTGTTCTGTGCAGCTGCCTGCCTTGCCTGTTGTCCTGAGCTGCCTCGAAGCTCAGAGAAACCATTCACATCCATACAACACAAAGTGCATTAGCAAGCGAAGAAAGGGAGCAAGCACCAAGGGCAGATTTGCATTTCACTTTCCCTGTAAAGTTCCAGATATGTTAGCTGAAAAAGATGCAAGTTACTTGATTATTTTTAATGCCTCTGAGCCCCTGCATATTAAATAAATGGCAAAGTCCATGTCCTGGTTGTGAAAGATCCCAATTAATAGTGTAGTCATTAGGACCCAGAAAAGTCAGATGCTTTCCACAGAAAAGCATTTGTTTCACTGGAGCTTACTCAGGGTGGAGTTTATTTTAGGGAATTTTAGTGAGAGAGAAACCCAACCTATCAAAGGCCAGTCTCTCTTATTGGGTTCTCTCATTTTCCAACCATCTGTGGGCCACAGATCAACTCAGCAACATGATGGTTAGGTCATTTGCCGGGAATATGAGAAACTCAAGTTCAAAGTCTCTCTCCTAATCAGGTAGACAACTTAACTTAAACCTTGATCTCCTACTAACCAGGGAAATGACTCAGTCATTAGGTTACCGGTAATTCAATGTGTGTTCAACCTTGTGGGCATGGCTGTTCCAGCAGTGACAAGGTTTCTGTTTTTTTCTAATATGGAACAAAAACAGAAGTCAAACCTCAGTTTTATTGTAAAACAAAATTCTTGCATTCTGGCCAGTCCTCAGTAATATCACTTCCTGTTTAAATAGTCATGTTCATTCAGGGTGCTTGTTTTCCCCTCCCTCCAACCCCCAAGTGGCACTGAAGAGTTGGTTCCACAGTTTTCTTCAGATCACTGAGGACCTGACAGCAGAAGGACATCCTCCTGACACCTTCTACTCTTCTGTTTCATTTCCCTGAAGTGATCAGAAATAGGTGAGCACAGCCAGTGTCTGGCAGCCTTCTGCTATTTTTTGTTCACTGCCAAAGAACACACCCGCAGTTCTCACCCACCACTGAAAAGGAAACAGGACAAAACAACAGAAAAACCACCACCCTGGCGTGACCAGACATCATCCCTCAGTTCTCATGCATGTCATGGTGGGCCATGGCATACAGACAGAAACCCTGCCCTGAAGAACCACCGCAAAAGACGTAACTGCTGGGAGGTAACAGGCGAGACACTGCAGGAACAGACAGAGCATGAAGAAAAAAGACCCTGTGGCTCCAGAGCCCAACTGAACACAGGCATCTTCTTACATCTTCTTGGAGTGCATAGAAGACAACTTCCTAACACAGCTGGTGAGGGAGCCAACTAGGGGAATCACCCTACTGGACCTACTGTTTGTTAATAGAGAAACTCTTGTGGGGGATGTAAAGGTTGGAGATTGTCTTGAGCAGAGTGATCACAAGTTCTCAATTCTTGGAGAAGCAAGGCGGGGAGCGAGCAGAACAGCCACCTTGGACTTCCAAAGGGCAGACTTTAGCCTGTTTAGGACCATGGTTAAGAGTGTCCCTTGGGAGACAGTCCTGAAGGGCAAAGGTGCCCAGGAAGGCTGGTCATACTTTAAGCAGGAACTCTTAAAAGCACAGGAGAAGGTCATCCCCATGTCCCGAAAAACAAGCCGACAGGGAAGAAGACAAGCCTGGCTAAATAGGGAGCTTTGGCTGGACCTCAGGAACAAAAGGGATGTTTACACTCTGTGGAAAAGACGATTGGCAATTTATGAGGAATACCAAGATGTAGTGAAAATATGCAGGGGGAAAATTAGAAAGGCCAAAGCCCAAGCAGAACTCAGCTTAGCCACTGTGGTTAAAGATAGTAAGAAGAGGTTCTTTCAGTATATCAACAGAAGAAGGAAGACTAGGGAAAATGTGGGCCCACTGATGAATGAGATGGGCACCCTAGTGGTGGAAGACACAGAGAAGGC
>VYXH01010743.1:0-46809 GCA_013397275.1 Burhinus bistriatus | reverse complement strand
CTCCCTTATGAGGAAAGGCTGAGAGAGCTGGGACTCTTCAGCCTGGAGAAGAGAAGGCTGAGGGGAGACCTTATTCTTGCTTCTAAGTATCTAAAGGGTGAGTTGAAGGAGGATGGAGCCAGACTCTTCAGTGGTTCCCAGTGACAGGATGAGGGGCAACGGGCACAAGTTGAAACACAGGAAGTTCCATTCAAACATAAGAAAAAACTTCTTTACGGTGAGGGTGACAGAGCACTGGAACAGGCTGCCCAGGGAGGTTGTGGAGTCCCCTTCTCTGGAGATTTTCAAGACCCACCTGGCTGCAGTCCTGAGTAATGTGCTCTAGGCATTCCTGCGTCAGCAGGGGAGCTGGACTAGATGATCTCTAGAGGTCCCTTCGAACTCTGAAAATTCTGTGATTCCGTGATTCTCTATTTCAAGTAGACCTTTTACCTCACTAAATTCTACCTTTTCCAGCTTCTGCAGTCTTTCTTGCATTAATTTTGTTTAAAATGTTGTTCTTTAATGCATTAGTCAGCAGTCACTTTTGTTTTCTTCCTATGATTTTACCATATATGAAAAGACACTTTTCAATTGCTTACAAATACACAGCCAGGGCGATTTAGACAACTATCTATTCTGCTTCCACTTAGGAGTCTGGCAAATGAAGGAATTAAAAAAATAAAAAAAAGGAAAAAAGTTGGTGCCTAAATTTAAGAACCAAATCCACGTCTAAGTACTTAAGCACTTAAATACGTGGTCTGATTTTCAAAAAAAATTGGAATCAAAAAGTGCCAGAAAGGCCAAATGGGGCTGATGACTTGGACAATTCCATCCCTTATTTTGTCGCCTAAATAGCAATCCAGGAATAGGGCCCAGGAGCTCCTTTTAAACAAAATATTTGTATGTATGCTGGCTGGAGCTGGAGGGAATAAATCGGATCATTGATCCCCTCTGAACTGGCAAATCACTGGAATTTTTAAAAAAGCACTGCTCATATTACACAGGCATTCAGAAGATTGAATATGACAGTTGGGCATTGAAAGGACAAGAGAAAGGTGGTTCTTGCCCAAAAGATAGATCTTAGAGGTGAGTAGCAGGCAGAGGAGGCCCAAGCGCTCTCAACCTGGAACCCACATAAGACATTGCTCCTTGTACTACCCTAAGGAAAACCAGACATAAATCTCTTGCTAGGCTTCTTCATCCACTTCCCTCCCACAGTGACAGTATCACGTATCCATTTGCTCTCAAAGTTTGCTCCCAAATGGCTGCCTCTACTTCTCTGCTTTACGGAGAAGATGGTTTGTACATGGAAAAACCTTGATGTTCCTTGAAACTACTCTGCTAATAGGTGTAGCTGTTTCTTTCATACAGCTAATCAGGCTTAAAATTACCTGCATATGGGAGCTTCCCAAGAGGAGTAAATTATCTGTATTAGCAAAGGCTTCTTTCTCAGTCTAGGCGGTGCCTGCACCTAACTAAATCAAAGTTTACTTAAAAGATTATTAGAGCTTTTGGCTCCATACAGACATCACATTTCTGGGAAGTTTTGATCAAAAAGCTTGGCATGGCTACAATTACAATATTGTTACATGTCACTAAATGTTATTGATATGTTTAAAACAGAAATTCTGTGTTCATTTTATATACAATTTATCTCAATTGCAGTCAGAAAGACCAAGATATTTATAGCTTCTTCAGAATTTTCATCCTCCCTTTCAATCTTTTAAATGTATTTCCAGCTTACAATAAAGCCTGCTAATAATGCCCAAGCAGTCCATACAATAATCACTCAATAAAAAAACCTAAAGGAGTAACAACATTGATTACAGAATTAAAAGGACACAGCAACTATTGACTTTTAATAAACCTATTAATAATTTTTCATGGTTTTCATTCTTGATTTTTAACTTAAACAGAACAAACTGCAACAGCTGTCCAGGGAAAGAGATACTGGTTTCCTGGGTAGTTTTCTTCCGCTGCTGCCCATATCATGATCTATCCACATTTACACGATTTCCCAAGTCTAAACTGAAACAAATACTCTCCGACGGCCAGTGACAGCTTTGAGTGTCATATCTGTATTTAATGGAATAAAAAACACAAACCAACTTGTCAGACACACCACTGTGTCAAGCTCAATTACCTAAATAAACAGAAGTAATAGTTAATTTTACTTGCTGCTCACTTTTTTGAAACTGCCTCAGTGTTGATTTTTGCAATATCTTCCCAGGAGAATTACATCTGCCTGGTTTAAAGTTTCACTTCCAAACACCATATCCAAAACCTAAAAGCTTGCTGCAGAAAAACTGTATAAATTTGGGAAAAGATCCCCCACTCTTCAGGGAAAATTAGCCTTGATCCTAAGAGGAATCTTACTTAAGCAAGCACGGTCTGTGGGACAAGTAGTGCTTCTATTGCTGATGCACATAGGTCATGACGTGCGGTGATGGAAGCCCATCAGGAACTTTTCTCATGTGAGCAGCCACTCTAAATGTCTTTCTCCACTGGCAGCCCTGAGGCAGATGCCTACGCGCTAGCTAAACGGCATGAGGAACCCTAACATCAACAAGGTCACACTGAAAACAATTAAAATACACAAGGATGAGGAGAAAAATATTTTTGCATGGCAACTTCAGATTTTTTTTTAAACACAGGCTGACACCTCTCATTATTTATGCAATGCAAGATGCAGCGTATTTTATCATCCTTATTATCACAGTGAAGAGAACTACTGGACCTATGCTGACTCAAGCAAGCTGACAAGGTGGCTCTTCCTCCCTCCAGCCATCCCTTTAACCTTGGATAAAGGACCTCCCATCTGGAAGTGTTTTCCCCAAGTTCTTCACTGTGTGCTCTTTCACACACACACACACACACAAAGGCCCAGTGACTGAGAGAACTAAACTGCGGTCACCATGACACCATGAGTAATGGTGTCTATACATCTGCGTGTCATTCAGCATGGATAAAATCCACCCTCTTACGTTCTTTGTCAAGCACCCACAAACGAGCTAAGCAGACTGTAGATGTTTAACGGGACAGGCCTGTGGTCTGATGTCCTTTCAGTCCAAGGCAAGGCTTATACACTGACCTTTAGGCGTGCACTGGTAAGTGAGTGCGCTGAAGCTCAGAACGTGCAAAACATTCAGAGACCCAGGATCAACTCAGCAAGTGATCCAGCGGTACCCTCACCTCCGCACCTAGCCCCAGTGAAACTGGTAGGGCACCACATCGGCACAAATCTTCTGCAAGACTCCTGGTGTGCAGAGACCAAGGGGAGAAAAGTAAAATACAGAGGACAGTCTCTAGCAGCGGCAAAAACCTGCAGGCAGATTCATGTCGATGTGCAGCCCTACCAACAGCTGGGTGGAGACTCACGTGCTGTGTTGGGTCTCCAAGCACATGTATCTCCGCACCTACTCTGTAGGCTCTGGGCTGTGCTAGTCCAGTCTTATTTAGCCCTTTTCAGCTGCAATGCTGCCTGCTCACCGGGAACGCTCACCTCTGGGATCCTAAGTGCAGCTGAATGGCATTTTCTTTGCAACTTCCCGTACAACGTCCTAATATGGGGTGGTGGTTGAACAGGCCTTTGTGGTGCTCTCCAGCTTTTCTTACTTCTAGACACGCATTAAAAGGATTGCACTGCTTTATACGGGGGATTTCTTCATCACAGAACAAACCAGATTCACCTCTGAAGTGTACTGATAAAGGTTTTGCATTTCATATCCAGTAGCTGAAAACCAACTTTCTCTACCAGAGGTGGTTTTTTGGGGGTTGGGATTTTTGTTTTGTTTGGGGTTTTTTTGTGGGGTGGTGCTTGTGGTTTTTGGCGTGATTTTTTTTCTTGTTTTTGTTGATTGGTTTTGTTTGGGGATTTGTTGTTTGGGTTTTTTTGGTTTGGCTGGTTTTTTTAAGAGGTAGGTAGATTAATGACCATTTACTTCTGAAAACTGATCTCTGGGTTGAATACAACTTCCAGTTGGTGCCTGTCAAGAGGACACAGTTCTGTAAGGGTACAGAGTCATTCCAGGTAAGACTAACAACTAATTTCAAGTACTTTATTCTCCATGTAGACTCAAGTATCTGTAGTTAAGCAAAGTTAGTCCTAAAATTCTATTCATGCATTGAGCAATGCAAGTAACAAGCAACATTTCCAGACATATTAATCAGTATTAGTTTTCTAGACAAAACCATATTCAAGAACTGTTGTAACGCTCCTCCACTCTGACAACAACTTGAGGGAGGGTGGGAGAACTGTCCTTTCCCTGCGTACGGGGGTATGTGCACACTGCATAGCACTGTTTCACTGGAATCTGTATGGTTTAGATTTTAACAGAGTGCTGGTTTTAGAGCTGAATATATGGAAGCTCTTGCGTTACAAGAAGAAGAATTATTATTGCAAACCTGACTACGGCTACAGTTGGTGTTCTTGGAAGATGAGGGTGCAAGTAACAAGAAGCTAACAAATTCATGCCAGTAAGTCAAGTTTAATTTGCTTTCCTTTTCCCCTCCCTTCTAAAGCTGGCCGAAATACAAGTTCCACTGTAAATGCAGCGACCAGCAAACGTGGATGCCATCACAAATACAGCGCTGCCAAGAGGAAGTCCTCCGTTGACTAATAACAGAGTTTCCAATAGCAACTGCAAGATATTCTGGGCACCGAACTGAAGAGATTTAGGGATATATTCTAAACAAGATGTACTTTTTGCAGCTACAGAATATGAATTGTATAACATTTGGACAAAAGGTTTTTAAGAACTCACCAGTAATTTGTATTACAAAGGCAGAATTGGGAGGTTTTGCTGGCTCTTAATGACCTTTACTTCAACGGATAACACTAAGCTCTTCCTATCAAGCCTATTACCAAAGCATGGCTGCAAAAAATAAAGACACAAGTCATCGCTACAGAGTTTGGCATTACAAAAGTCTCGAGTTTTTGCTTTCAACTGAAACCATATGAAAACGTAGCCTTTTATTTTGGGAAGAGGAGACTACATGCTCGATAATAATAATTTTGTGTAGCATTTGTCACTGTCAGAGTACAACACAGAACATAATCAAGTTCATTTGTTAACTAAGTAACCCATTCTTTGAAAATCTATTCTTTAATCCAAGACAGTGTCAATGACATATTACAAAATCATTTACTAGAACTGGAAAATTACTTTTATAAAGATCACATTATATGACAGCTTCTCTTCTGTACCCTTTGTTTGCTGAGATTGCAGAGTGTTTCATACAGTTATTTCCCCTGCAGACGCAGGATTTTTAAATTTTTTTTCTCATTTGAATATGGAAAAAACCCTGATTTTCCATTGCTGCAACTGAATAATTCTATCAAAGACCACCCATGCATTTTCATAGGAGTAATTTATTTTATCTTTGAAGTAAATACAAATTTGTCAGGAATATATGCTACGTCAATTTATAAGCTTTACTATGTGGGAATTATCCCAAAATACAAGCACCAATCAGAGTGCTAAATATTAATTTCAAAAAGATACTAAGCAGTAGTGAAAACTAGAAGGTTCTAAGCAGCCAAATGAGATGAAATTTGTCATCAAATCACTTAAAACAAGAAACAGAACAAAATTCCTTACAGAGAAACAGATATACTAGATACCCAAGTCTGACACTGTTATGTTAAAAGTTGCCTCTGAATAAAACATTATATATGACACTTTCCATCCGCATAGATGCCTGCTGCACAAGAATACTGCACTACTGTTTTTTAATACCTTGGAAATAAAATGTTATGCACTGCTAAGTAATTTTAGTCTACAGTACAGCTTCCCACCATTTTTAATTTTATAATGCAACCAAGTTATTTGAGATGTAGGTAAAATAAAGACTAATGAGGGTTTAAAACTCTAGATGGCACACTCATACAGTAAAAGACTATAAATCTGAACAGAAATAGAGGTTCACCTATGATATTTTCTTGGTTTTCCACCTGAAACATACATAATGTATCTGCAAATACTGTTCTAAGGCCAGTTTGTGAATTACTATTATAAAAGGATCTGCACTATGTCCCCAAGTTAGAATTGGGTGATTTAATATAATACTATGCAGTATTTGCAGTTCTATATTTCAACAGTACCAAATTAAGTTAATTTAAGATTCTACATACAATTCATTCTCAGGGCATAGCACCCATCCTGTCACACTACCATATTTTCTAACCTACTTCATGGATCCTGGGAATGAGATCTCACATGTCTCTTAAAGGCACAGTCTCACGCAAGAACCAGTTCAGTAATATACATTTTCAAGCTTTGAACACACATGGGAAGTCTTTGTTGCTGCTTTGTTTTTAAATAGGAGCTCAGCTTTGTTTTATTACATCAAGTCCTGGGTCATAAAAAGGGCATTTTCATACATAGCCTTTAACCTACCCATCTGTATGGAGTAGGCAGTACAAAATTTGAAACTCAAATCAGCTTGGATGGTGGTAAGAGACATGAAAATGACATCACAATATTTTTATTAAAATTTGTCAAGGGTATGTTGCTGCTGTTATGCAATCTTAGTGAAGCTGTAATAAATGAAATGATAGCTGTGCAACTGAATTGCCACAGTACGCACCTGAACATCCAGAATGATCAGAACGGCAAAATTAATGAATTAGGGTGTTTGATTAAGTATCGGAGTAAATAAACAAGCGCCTAAAGAAAATTACAATATAGATTTACAGTGTGATAGATGCTTCATGCTAATGGTGTAAAACCACTTTTATCCTCCAGCAAGTACAGGGCAGTTGAACAAGCTGTCTCATCCTTACGGTGCTGTAACGCTTGGTTACTGGGGAGAAGCTAATATACCATAGCTTACACCACAGTGAAGGGGCACCCATACTGTAGGTACAAAATTAGTACAGACCAGCATGCAGCCCTAAATTCAGATGGTTTTGAGATTCATGATGTGGAACATATGTACAACAAAGGACACACAGAAGGAATAAAAAAATGTGCATATGCACATACTGATTGGAGAACTATGTGGACATGGAAGCATTTGCCCACAAAGCCACAGAGAAGAATGTCTTTGGCCTAAAGCCAGTAAAAGAGCCCCTCTGAAGCAAAGTACACGAAAAAGTTTTCTCCATTTCTACAGTACCAGATATCAACTCATTAATAAAACCATTAACACCAACTTTTTTTCTCTAATATAGTGTATTCACAATTGCTCCTTGCTGTATGGTAAATATTTACCAGAAAGTGTACATCTGTAGCACATTTTTACTCTTAAATATGCAAATAAGAAAAATTTCTAACATACATTATTTGTCTACACATATAAATTCATGATTTCCATTTGCAAGTCAAATAAATTACTGTCATTTCTTTTAATCATTTAACAAGTTTATTTCTACAAATTATGGCTTAAAAGCAGGTACTGTAGATACAAAAATCTAAAGAGACCGATGTGCAGCATGTCATTTCTTTATGTTGTCTTTGTGGATAAGTTATTCATTTCAGTAGATATTCATCGTATTTTTCATAGCAGCAATAAACAGGCATTCTACTTTTCATAAAACATTTTTTTAGATAGCACGGTAATCAATACAAAATTAACTTTTAACAGCACTAGAGTAACATAACCCATAGGTCATTACAGGTTGGTCATAGAACTGGAAAATTTAATATTGGATCTCTATGCCAACCTAAGATTGAGTGATTTGCAGGGTCTCCAGCATGTCTTCCACTGCCTTCAAAGAGTATTTAGTTTCTTTCTTACTGCGACCTGCAAACTAAACAACAAGAGCTTGTTATCTGTCATATATCAGAAATTCTGTGCCTAAATCCTGTACAAATAAGAGTTCTAAATCTTAAGTACCAAAAATGTACTCTAATTACTACAAACCTAAAAAGCACAGCCTCTTTATTGTTTCACTAAAACTCAGAAGCTGTATCAGCCTTCCTCTAATAAGTAATGAAAAATAAAATAGAATTACTTAATTTCACTCATTTACTCTGAATTTGAACATTCAGCACTAACAAATCTTCCACTTTGAAATTTAACATTTATCTGAACAGACGTCTTCCTGTTGTTTTCTCTGTAAAGTTTAACATAATTTTTATTTCAGACTTGAATTTTTTATGTGATCCAAATTAGATTATATTCATAATTTAAACAGTAGCAAGACTTGGACCTGTTATTTAAGCTAATCTATTTTCCATTTTTGTTACAGTGAGACAGAGAAAATCTACTATAAAATAATCCCATCATCATATAATTATATTTTATGGTTCAAAGTTAACTGTGAGTAATGACCTTGTATTTGATTGTAACCTGCTATTACAACAGCAATTTCAGAGAGCATTTGAAATAAAGTCTGTCTTAATAACAAAGAAAGATACAGCTTAATAAATACTACTTATGGCTTTAGATTCCCTGAGACACACGCAGCCAAGTTTGGGAAAGGAAGGGGTAGAAGGGTAGGAGATGTTCATCACCCCATGCTGACCTCAAAACGGTTTTTCTAAGTGTACTGAAAATTCCCATCACTCATCAGACACATCTAACACAGTGGATTTGTTCACTAGGTTGGTCTTCAGTCAAATGAAACTCTCAACCATTTTTAATACACCTGCATTAAAAAGTTTTGCATTTGGGGTTGGGAAGGGTGGTAAAGAAATGACAGAAGCAGTAACTATAACTTGCTGCTAGTAAAATAGCCTATTCTTTACCTAAATGTTAACATCTAAACACTCAATAAATTTTCAATTTAATGTTTTTTATTTCAAATACCACTGGTGTCTTGCATAGTTAGTCCTTGATTTATAACGTGTCCCTTCTCTCTTGTAATTAATTTAATTTAGCAAACACTTCATGACCTGTTAAGAAAGACTAAGTCATCAAACCCAGGTAATATCACACCAGCAACAAGCTGCAGGACCTGTTAACCTGCTGCTGACCCCCAGGCCAGAATCTAACATTGGGATTCCCAATCAGTACTGAGTTCCTAAAAAAAAAATAGTTTTGGCGCAGTAAGTGAAATGCTATTTCAAATTAAATAGTTAGGAGAATGAAATGTTGTTATTGTGACACTTTAGATTTAAGACACATACTGAAAACACGATATTTTAATATTTCATATTTCCAGATGATGAACTGATATGCCATGTTTTGACTCTAGTAGTATGTATAAACCCATTCTTTAGGTTCTGCAGTTTCCATAGTGACCTGCAAGTGACTTCCAAGGAAAATCAAAGATTTCTCAACACTGTCCCAGGTGAGAGATGTAATCTCGGATTTGCTTGGATGTGAATTAATACAATATATCCTCTTTTTCTGCACACTAAACAAGAATAGTCCCAAGCAGTCTCTCCCCAATCTGAGGAGTCCAAATCCTTTCATAAAAACAAGCAAATGAAAAAACAGAACTCAAAATCCTTGACTGAAAAATTGTTTCAATTCAAAGCATTCAGAGATTTCAATAAAAAGCACAGAAGCCCGAATATATTGTGGTCAAAAAGCACGCTTGGCAAGACACACAGAAAGCATGCAGAGGAAAGCTTCAAAATAAGAATTTTACTTATTTTACTTCTCTTCAGGGACACTGAAAGGAAAACTGACAGAAGACATTAGTTTAAAAAATGTTACTTGCTAATTTCAAGAGTGGTTGCTTTCATGATACTGACGTGTACTTTAAGCTGAACAAATAAAACCAAACTCTGCGTCATAACAAACAGAAGTATACTTGGAAATGTAATCACTTCAAATTTGCCCTGACGAACAATTATTTTGTCTATTCTGCCATTACACAGCAATTTGACTGATTGAGCCGGAATCCAGTTCTTAAAATCATGATTTAATTTTCTGTTTCCCAAATGGTTTGTAACAAAATCACCTCTCCAACCATAAATAACGTGTGGATTGCTAACACAGAAGAATTTAGCAATGTGCCCAAGAAGCATGTATCTGGAAAATTACTACGAGTAGAATCACATTAAAGATTTTTGTGAGCATTAATCAAACTTGCCTGACTCTGCTGAAATGCTTCTACCAGAGGACATGCTAAACCAATTACCTAATTGAAGAGCACTAGGTAGCCATATTTTGTTTCGATGTTAAAGTAACTGTGACTCATGTCCTCAGTCAGAACAGACACATTCTTCACAGCGTCTGTACGGACAGAATAATCCAGTTTCCCAGTGATAAGGCAAAACTAAGCTTATAATAATAATAAACTTATAATAATTCTTTGAATAATGAGTACTTCTCTAACACCTGAAATAAAAGATTAAATTTTGCTTTGTTTTTTCACACGGTCAATTAAATTTAAGTGGCCTAAAGAATAATGACCTTTTTTTCAGAGCATGTGTTAGCAAGCCAGGAATTCCAGCTCCACGCAGCAGCCCTAGCTACAAAACCTTTCTCTCTTCCTTTGAAAGCTTACGTTTCTCCTAGATTAGGCACAGATGAGAAGTACTAATCAGCATGGAGGGTTACATATTTAACACCAAAAAAGTGTATTAACTAGATGGAACATCAAGTATCTGTACTTTTCAGAAAATTATTTAATTCAACTATTCTTTATCACTATATTTTCCTGTAAAGAAACTGCTGTACAGTCTAACCAACATTGGTGAAAGTAAGGTTTTCGTTTTACACCCAAAGATTGCTTTCTTTAAATGACAATAAACTAAAAAGTTCCTCTGATTTCATACAGGAATGCACAGGAAAAGCAAAAATCAAGTGTCACAGCAAACTGCCTGAACAAGAGGAGAAATTGAAAGAAGGGAACCAGTAAAAATATTTCAAGTAAACTGCACATAAAATAAATAATAAAAAAAAAGCAACTACAGCCAGTGCTGAATTTGAAAAAAAAAGGGCAGTTTTCCAAAATTACTGAGCAAACTCCTGGTGATTCAAGTTCAAATGCAGACTGAAAATGGAGAAAGATCTCACTGTAAGACAATTGCTAGAAAGTAACTTTTTGAATTAATAACTTCATATATTAAAGTCACAAATTCATATAATTTGTCTAAGCACCCAAGTCAGTATTCTAAACGCGTCTTATTTTCTAGAACAGGAAAAAATGCATTTTACAGTATAAGAAAGTCCAACTAATAAAAAAAGTAAATGCCAAATTCAACAGGCTTATTACACTTTACAAAGAGGTTTGGATAATGCAAGGAAAGTGCGGATGATTGAAAGAGATAATGTAAGTATCTAGCCTAAATCCTGGCTAAACAACCCTTCACTAATGGAGGAATGCTGTAAGGGCTTCCACTGGCACAAGCGACCAAGGTTTCATCCTTAGGTCCAAAAGACGACAATTTCCAGCCGCTCAACACGCTAAGGGAGCAACAAATCAATACTGACTCATAGGGGAAACTGCCACCTACTACATCACCAAACACCATTTGCTGTGGCAGTTGGATGTTGTAAGTCTCTCACATAAACACTGGAGTGGCCAAACCCTTCTGCAGTCGTGTAACAAGCTCAGTAGGGTTGGGCTGGGGCAGTTCTGTCCAGCTGTAGTCTCTAGAGGATCTTGTGGTACTTCTGTGAAGAAGAAGGGGGTGTTCACGCCATTTGCTTCCCAAATCCTAGGGTGAGCACTTAAATTTTCTGTATAGCTAAATTCCCCCTATGATTTCAGTCAGATATGGTGTTCATCACTTTATGTCTCAAACAGCTAAAAAGAGCAGCTGAAGTATGCAATGTATCACAAAGGTATGAAGTCACAAAGAAGCTATGACATGTGTTTTAAATATACGTTACTTGTGTTAATGTGATCTGTTCTGGTAAGCATCAACCAAAAATGCTTAATGTAGGTTCCAAAAGAGCTTCACAGAAACAGTGGAATTGCACTTTCCAGTACACACTGGGTTTGCGAGGCAAGGTTTTGGTAGTAGGGGGAGCTGCAGGGGTGGCTTCTGTGAGAAGCTGCTAGAAGCTGCTCTTATGTCTGACAGAGCCAATGCCAGCCGGCTGCAGGACGGATCCACCACTGGTCAGGGCCAAGCCCATCAGTGATGGTGGTAGCACCTCTGCAATAACATACTCAAGAAAGGGAAAAATTTGGTGCACAAGCACAACCGCAGCAGACAGAGGAGTGAGAATATGTGAGAGTGTCAACTCTGCAGACACCAAGGTCAGTGAAGAAGGAGGGGGAGGAGGTGTTCCAGGCACCAGAGCAGAGATATCCCTGCAGCCTGTGGTGAAGACCATGGTGAGGCAGGCTGTCCCCCTGCAGCCCATGGAGGTTAACAGTGGAGCAGATATCCACCTGCAGCCCATGGAGGACCCCACACCAGAGCAGGTGGATGCACCCGAAGGAGGCTGTGACCCCATGGGAAGCCCGCGCTGGAGCAGTCTCCTGGCAGGACCTGTGGACCCATGGAGACAGGAGCCCACAGTGGAGCAGGTATGCTGGCAGGACTTGTGACCCCATGGGATTCCCACGCTGGAGCAGTCTGTTCCTGAAGGACTGCACCCTGTGGAAAGGACCCACAGTGGAGCAGTTCACGAAGAACTGCAGCCCACGGGAAGGACTCACATTGGAGAAGTTCGTGGAGGATTGTCTCCAATGGGAGGGACCCCACACTGGAGCAGGGGAAGAGTGTGAGTCTTCCCCCTGAGGAGCAAGGAGCAGCAGAGGCGAAGTGTGTCACTGGGGGACAGGAGGCAGAAAAACTGGGAGTGAAGTTGAGCCTGGGAAGAAGGGATGGGTGGGGGAAAGGTGTTTTAAGATTTAGTTATTTCTCATTATCCTACTCTGATTTTGATTGGTAATAAATTGAATTAATTTCCCTAAGTTGAATCTGTTTTGCCTGTTACAGTAATTGCTGAGTGATCTCCCTGTCCTTATCTCAACCCACGAGGCCTTTGGTGGTATTTTGTCTCCCCTGTCCAGCTAAGGAGGGGGAGTGCTAGAGCGGCTTTGGTGGGCACCTGGCATCCAGCCAGCATCAACCCACCATACAGTTAAAAAAAACAAAAACAAAACCAAAAAATACCCCCACACACCCAGACCCACCCCCTCCCCTAACACCACCACCACTCCCAATACAAGTCGTATTTTGTTAGCGATATTGTGATGTTAATAGAAAGCCCCGTGGAGAGAAAAAGGAAAAAAAAAGGCAAGTTTATCTGGCTGTGAGTCAAGTAACTACAGACTGTCATAATCAAACTTTCATTATATTTAGAACCAGGAGATGACTATTTCTACATCTTAATCTTGGTATGTCACCATTCCACAGCCAATACTGGTTTTACATTTTCATCCTCAAGCACCCTGAAACAGGGGCTGTTTCCCAGAAGTGCTAACAGGTCTCTGCTGGTGCTCTGAACTGGAAACTTCAGTTGTAATAGTCGCTTAAAACATGTTCAAACCCCTCTAATCTAAGCAGTTCATTTTATTAAGATGTAAAACATGGAATAAAAGTTTTCACTCAAAATTCACACATCTTTTAAAACCTGTTTTATTGTATTAATGGTGAATCCACTGTGTGTTCTGTTCTTCAAGGGTTTTGGGAAGGGTGTTTGTTTTTTTAAAAAATCCTGCAACACTTGGGGTTTCCATCAATATTATGCCTACAGGAATGTCAGGCATACTGAAGTCAAAAGTCCTGCTTATTTCTGGGAAATGAGATGAAGTTGGTAATTCATACACACCTTACTGTCATAAGCACATAAATGGTTTATTAATGAAAAGCAGGGAGTCATTTAAACAGCAAAACAGAGGAAGAAACTTCAGGCACATAAGTACAAAATGCCTAATTATGTCCTCAGGGATACAATATTCTTCACTGTAAAGTACAGTCAGAAGCTACAGAGCCAACCAGGGGAAACGGAAAATACTTCAAAGTTGTAATACATCAAAAACATGTCAGCCACAAGAAGCTACACTCTTGGCAATGAATTGACATACAGTGTATTAAAAAAACTGCATTGCCCATAAAAGAAAATCCTAATTTAATTCCATAATAGATGGAGCTGGTCAAAAGGCCATTTGGTAGTATTAACTGTGAAACAGCAGCAGCAAGAGAAAAATTAAATATTGGGTTCTGACACTGAAATATTACAGAGAGAAAGGAGTGTTACATGTATATAAAGTCTATGCATTTAATACCAACATTTTTGCTCGGAAAAAGTTCTGGGGAGAACTGAACAGTATGATGTTGATGTTCAGGTTTACTTACACATAAACTCTGATTGGTAGATCATTAAGAACAGCTATAAGGGCATCAAATAGACACGCTATGTTTGGTATGCATGGACAGCAGCACCTATGAGCTAAAACTTGTTTTCATTCATAGTTATAGAAAAAAATATAGAGGCTTATAATACAAAAGCAAATATAGATGTTGATGCATAACTTTTCGAGTAGCTGAAAAGACTCCTAATGACTTCAGTAAGCTTTGATCGTGGCCTATAAAGTCTACATTTTCACAATTCAATGGGTATTTTTCTATAAAACTACAAAAAAGCAACTTCAGTCACAATTACTAAGGTAATTATTAGAAACACCATTAAATATGATTTTGAAAGGTCAGGATAAATTGAAGAAAAATAAAATAATAAAATTTTCATTTGTTTTCTAGTAAAAAAGAAGTGGATGACCAGGTCACCCTAAGAATTAGGGCGTACCAAGTTTTATTAAAATATTTAGCTGTAGAACTGAGTCTTGGAGGTCAATATTGCACTAGTGTACATTCAGTTAACATTAGTAGAAAAAAATCTGTTAAAAGCTAATAAGTGAATAACAGTAATTAATAACTGTAAAATATCAACATTATATTAATTAAGGCTTCTAAGAAATCAAACAGAAGCAGAATACAAAAAATCCAAGCAAATTATGCTGATTTGCATGTCGTACCTAACCTCCTGAACAGGAGTTGATAAAAGTGCAGAAAAGAACTACACAGCTTGTTAAGAGTATCATAAAACATGTACTAACCTGGTATGCTCTATTTATTTGGTTAGCTGCCCAGCTGGCATATTTCATATTATCTTTTTTCATTTTTGCACTTGCTTTTGGATTGGAAGCAATATGGCTGGCAGACTAGGAATAAAAAAATAAAAATAGTGTAACTATAAAATATATGTGCATGAAATAAACTGAGAGCATTCGGCACCTTTGCATTCAGAGCCCCACACACAGTGACAGCAGAAAAAGAGAAAAAATAAAAACAGTTACTGGTAAACAATATCCAATTAAGAATTAGCTAAACTTTTTAAACAATTGTTTGTTCTAATTAAAGCTAAACTAGATCAGTTCAGTTGTGTACCAAGTTAGGAACCAAACCTGGACATGATCAGTTAATCCAATTTGCTTTTCCTAAAGTGAGGGTTATGAATTAGTTTTCCCCATTCAGTATGTTACCAGAGACGATATAAAATACATCACTTCTGTGCCCAAACTGCCATTAAAAACATTACATTTTTCCCTGTGGCATCAGAAAACACATTTTAAAAACAGGTAAGACTCTATACATAAACTATGCCGATCTTCATCCGAAAAAATAAAAAAGATTACTTAAGAACTGAACTCATCTCAGCGACTTTTCCACTTACATAAATCCACTTCTCAAGGAATCATTGCTACTCCCTCCCAGAACATCTGTCTGAGTGCAAAAGTACTTAAATGCAAAGAACCACAGGACCCTACTCTCACCCATCAATCAAGGACCTCCAGAGAAGATTTTAAAAAGGAGCACAGAAGCAAATGTCTACAAGAATACTACGTTTCAAACTCAAAGAATGTTCCCTTACAGCTATTTCCCTGAAACTACCTGCAGAAATGGGAGAGAAGTGGGATTGTCAAAGAAGCAGCCTCCAAACACTCAGGAACACATTCTCTGCAGCCATGCCCACATGAACTGAATTTGTGATCTAGTACAGAGTCAGGGTCCTAAGGTGAGGCATCATTCTTTCTGGTTTCCTGAATTTAATGAAATACTGACCAGTTTCGTCAGCAGATACGGCTGAAAGCCTTTGTGGAGAATTTACCAAGGTTACGGGCATTCTTTGGGGACTACAAACGCTGGGCATGTCTGTCAAGTACAAAAGCAGCATCCACAGCAAAAACAGATCCCAAAGCCTGAAAACAGCATTACAAAGAAATCAGGAGCCAAAGGGTAGATACAGAAGCAGCGATGACAAACTGTGCCTGCGAAAACCACCTAGTGAAATGTGACAGCAGCCAGCCAAGCCAAACTAAAGAACTGAAACAGAGCATAAATGCATTTTTTGCAGTAATGAACTTACATTATGCAAACCAGGGTTTATGCGTATGACTTTCAGGCACTGCCAAAACAAAAAGTTTCTCAAATGCTTGGGTCATATTAGCTCAAGGTTGCCAGCCACATCATCATAGGTAACAGGCTCTAAATTTACTTTACAGACTGAAAATAACAGGCAGGATGTAAGATCTGACAGGGACAAGCCAAGATTGGCCATAATAAAGTCCCAAGCCTGTTCTAGAATCAATGCAGAAGTCTATGTATACACACCTTAAAAATCAGTTTAGGCTAATAAGCAGATTTTCTACAAAACTTACTCCTTAAAAGCTAAATGACCCAAGGAGCAGCAAGGAGCCAGGCTTTTCTCCTTGAACATATAATCACCAACTCAAGAATCTCTGCAGCTAGGCTAAGATTGGGTCCAAGTCTCTTTCAGTCCTAAAGGTGATGCCTAACAAGTCCTTAAAGGAAGCTCCTATTTCCTGGTATTTACAGGAAGCCTCAAAGTTATCTGCCTGATGCGTCTCTGTAAACTGTCACCCTGCTCCCAAGAGACAAAAGGGTGGCCTAGAATTTAAAAAAAAAATAAAAATATCTGGAACCTTTCTGGTTTTGCCCCTAAAAAGATCTTTTAAAAGATCTAAAGGAAGATCTTGAACAGAGGTCTCAGTAACTTTGGAGAAACTGAAGAACTGGTACCAGTACATGCTACCTGTAGTTACTGTAGGCCACACTCAAGCCAACAATGCTGTGCAAGCTAAAGGCTCATTTTGAAATTGAAAGCAGAAAGTCATATTTAGGAACTGGAGTGGAAAAAAACAACTTTAAAAAAATCAAGCTGGTTAAAAAAAAAAAAAAGAAAGGAAAAAAAGCAACCATCATATTGTGCTAGTAACTTCAGCAGTTCACCATCCTGTAGAGAGGAGTACAACTTTAAATCCTTTTTCAAGAAGTTACCTCCACATGCCAACAACTGTAATTCTTTGAAAAACATGGGCAAGACTTAAAGGTTAAGAGCACCTCAAGTAAGGAGTACTTACTGGCATAAAATTGTCCACTCTCAGTATGTAAAAACTGTCAATAATCTGAGCTATTAAGTTACATCAAAAGGAAAAAAAAAATTAGCAAATGGTAAAGGATAATACACATGCACAAAAACATATTCAAAATGATAATATGGAAAATACATAAACATGCTTACCATGTAAAGTCCAAACAAAGCTCTCATATTTCTGTTGTTAAGCTTCAGTGCTTGTGCAAAATACTTTCTGGATAGCTCAAGGTTTTCAAGCCCCCCTTGAGTGTATTTAACCTGTAAAAATTATAAGCTCCTGAAACTTGCATGTCATCCATACCTCAGGCATTCACTCTTGAAGCAAAGATATTATGAAACTTCACTTCAGGTTCGTTTCACATGATACTTCATATCAGGTGAGTCCTACCAAAGGCCAAATACTGGCTTGGGAGAAATCTGAGCTCTTTTCAATATACGCATTTTAAAATATTTAACTATAGGAGAAAAAGAGCCAGCATTAATTTAATTAGTTTATTGCTACAAGAATAAAAAGTCATTATTTTGCACCTATACATACTTAGAACCTTGGGATAGTCTCTTAAGAAAAGTAGCATAAACTTTAAATCTAAAGCTAAACTCTGACTGCTATAAATCCATACTAACTCTATGTTCCTTCAGCACAGCATTACACCAGTGAACAAAACAACACAATGCCTTTCATTATCTATTCAACTGCAAAATAGTGCACAAAGTTTAGAAGATTACTCCATTGTCCTTCTATTCATTTTGCCTGTTATTAGATCAACAAAACAAGGGACAAATACTAGGGGACATGCTTCACAGTCTTTCTACCAGAAAGCTATTTAGACTTTCAAGTTTTAATGTTAACCCCATTTTATTCACATTAACAAAACAAATTAAATCCATTCTAAGCAGTTATATAATTTAGGAAAAAAATAATATATATCTGGAAAGAATGCAAACGGCTAAAAACTTTGAGCTAAAAGTCTCCTCCCCCCAGTGCTCTTTCAAGCAAAATTTCCTATGTGGATTCCAAGATTTGGCTCCACAATAACAGGTAATATATCATAACCTCCTAGGCAGCATTGCTGTGGAAAAGTTTAGCTTCTCATGCACCTAATTTGAAAAGTGCATGAACACTTCCACAAGAATAGCTCATTTAAAACGAATTTTTATCTTGAACAATTCCTGCCCTTACTTTTATATTTGGCTTAGTCACACTGAGTAAGAAATTAAGTTCTATGAGATGTTAACATTCTCTGTGTATTCTCTTAAATCTCATAGGGAAAAATTAAAGAAACCATATTTATTCCATTTTCACCACTTCAGTAACATAAGAACAGAACATGTATTCAAACATAATTGATTTTTCGGAAAATACTTACTTCAGCATATTGCTGACAGTATAAGTGGTTGTGTGGATTAGTCATCATAAGCTCCTCTAAGCAGAAGGCTGCCTTTGCATAGCTGAGGAATACAAAAAACAGTGACAAAATGAAAGAGCGTATACAGCTCTTTGCTTCAGTTTCTTTACATCACAATAAAAGAAATCTTACTTTTCCCCCTATAACTTCATGTGATTCACAATTAAGAAAAATGTTTTATTTTATAATGGTACTTAAAACCTCAAGTTACTATTTTCACATCATAGTGAAAAATATACAAAATTTAATAGTCTGGGTATATATGAAACAGCTCAGGGAAAGCATTTAATATACTGATTTCTTATTAGCAAGTGCCATTTCTGATCAACAAGAGTGATGAGTAGAAACAGGCATTGGGTACTGTAAGACATTTGAACTCAGACTACAAAATAGTTAATTTTTTTTCTACAAGAACATTCAGCTACCTGAGGATTCACAAACCAAGCTACAGACCAGAGCACTTACAGTCACCTTTACCTGCTCACAGTCAACCACAGAAGTGAGATCGAAAAATCATACTAAGAACAGTTCTAAAAATCAAACAGTTCAAATCTATATATGAAAATAGCATCATACCAGTCCAAATGGGCAACAACTTATTATTGCAAAAGAAAAGGCTAGTACTTGTTCTTTAAATTAAAACTTTCAGAAAGAATTACAAAGTCAAGCTCAAAATGTAGGTTTATTTAATTATAAAAATCTTAGCTTCATAATCGTTCAACTAACAGAGTTTCGTGTGGAATTTGCATCTTCTACAGATATGTGATAGCACTGTTGCAGAGTTTACATGATAGGATTCCAAAATTCAGAGACACAATTTTTATAATGATGGTGTGGGCAGATATTTAAGACCAGAGTAAAAGCAATTTAGCAATTATGAGACAATATTAAACCATATAATCGATAAAATCTTATTGCTTAAAATGAATGTATTGTGGTTTTCTCCTGTACACATTATGATAGTTGTATATGTATTTCAAATACTAATTTGGAGATAAAAGGATAGCCACCTCATTCTCCAAAAGCAGAAGCCACAGTCCTCAATTACGGAACAAAGCGTAGAAATGAGGACTATATAAATCTGGTACATCTAAGTGTGTTTATGAACAATGGTTAACAGCATGGTGATTTCACAAGCGAGACTAAATTTGCGACACTAATAAAACAAGTAAGCTGATGAATTGTTTCCTTTTTTTAAAATTAACTTTTAGTTCCTTTTTAGCAAAGATTCCAACTTTTTCCCAAGATTTAGCCGAGATTCCAATTTTTTCATCAAAATAATAACAACAACGATGCTCATAAAAGTACAGTGAGCCCAGTCAATTTTTTCAATGAACTGGAGAAAATTCTACATATTATTTTTCATTGGCATTACAGACCAAGACAAATACCAGCAAAAGCAATTTCTTTCTCAGGTTTTATTACATAATTTCGTACTAATGCTTACAGCAAAAAACCCCCAAACCAGTAGTGGACTATATATCTTTGCACCATTGTATCATTCACTTTTGTACCACTAGATTTGACAAGTTTAAATATCCTTCTAACCATTTAAAAAAAAGCTATTTTTCTTGGAAAAGTGGCTGGTGAATTTCCCAAAACAAATGGAAATCTGGATAACAAAATTCTAGATTATTCCTTAAGTCAGCACTTGAAAGAGTTTAATAATTATTTTCTTTGAGAATGGGGTGGAAGGAGAGGTGATGGGGAATAATTTTTTCATCACAGTGAGAATGGCTGTTTCCTCCTTGAGAATGATTCTTTTACTACTCTAGAAAGGAAGAAAACAATGTGATATAATTCAGGCTGTGCTGAAGAACTAAAGAAGGGGGGGGAAAAAAAGACACGCCTTTGGGTGGAGGTTAGAATTAATGCTGTGATATTAGAAAACTTGCACTAAGGCTTTGAGCTAATCCTCTCACACTGGGATTTCCTCCTGTCACTACAGCCATAAAAAAAAGCTAACAAAAACATTAAATATCCAATAAGCAAGTTACTACAACATTCAGCATTCTTGATTGCATTGGGTTTTGTACCCAGGCGACCAAATGCCTTTAACTCTGGATCCATGCTTTGTTTTGTGTTTTTTTTTTAAAGGTTACTAAAAGTTCTTGCAGAGATAGGCTAAAAGAAAATCAGAGTATTGTGATCAACTGATTTTAGAAGAACTTAAAATCTATAACTAGTAAAAAACATCACTTGAACGAAAAATTATGGGAAATAAATGCTGCACCCTGCTACACTCAAACCACTTCTTTTAAAATAGTGGATTTTAAAAAATGACTGAAACATACAGATAATTAAGTAAACCGTTTCTGTTTAAAATCAAATGCCTTCTTAAAGCATTTGGTAGTCAAATAAGGTTGGTAATTATTTCCTGTTGATGCTTGTTATATTGGAAATGAGACAGCATACTTTCTAACACTAGTCCTTCAAAAAAAATCCCTGAGGTCTTTGACTTACACAGAGGAGGTTTCAATTTAACTGTTTTTATGTGGTCTTAGCAAACAACTTACTCATGTTCATTGATGTAAAGTTCTGCAAGTTCATGCCAAGCTTCTTGGTCTCCAACAAATCTGTATAGAGAAGACAAGAGGAAAAAAGAAAAAAGAAGAAAGAATGTGCAAGGGATTCTGTAAATGACCGGCATGGAAGCAAAAGCGTAAATCAAATGCAAATTCCGTTTTAATTAAAAAGATTTATCAGAATAGCAAAACACAATCCGTATTCTTGTAAGACACTCACTGTTCCAGATACTCATTCAGCTCTCGGATGGCCTCAAGATTTTTCCCCTGGGCTTTTCGAATGGCAATCTTACGCTTTCTTGCTGCCTATGGGTTGACATTAATAAAGGATTAGGGTCTCATAATTCCCTGGGTTTTTGTAAAGAAAGCAATTTGACTGTGCAAATTATTATCTCAATACCAGTGGAATTCCACCGCAGAGCAACTGCCAGGTTGAAGTTTATAAACATACCCTATGACATCCCACTGAGAGATTGAAAACCTCGTCTTACAATCACATTATGTATGCTTTTCTTTGGAGGCACAAACTGTATGCATTATTTCATTCAAATAAATGACTGTCCAGATTCTGATAATTACAAAACAGCAGGGGATGCTAATCTTCAGCCACTCCAAAGACCCCCACCTTGTCATTCACAAGATCCATGACTATAGAGGAGAGATGGTGACTGAGTCTTACAGAATCGCACAGATGCATCTTGGTTGCTGCTGTATAAATATGGCTTTCAGCTATTTTTAAAGATTCTTGTTGGAGTGCTGAATGCTATCTTTAATTAATGTTGAATACACACCAATTTCATAAACAAGTTTCTCATCGTTCTTGGAGCACAAAGTAGGCTCTTCAACATAAAGGGAATACAAAATAGCCATTTCAATGGCAAAACTGAGCAGTACTTTGATATGCGAGTGGAAAATGTATTTCAACATAAACAATATAAAGACGAGTTATAAGATTTATAATGTATTTAAATTTTGAACACCATAAAAGTTGTTACAGACCACCAGGAGAAAAGCTACACAGATTTTTAATAGTTGATTATTCTGTACTTCAATCCAACATTCCAGTTTCTGAAGTATGTTGGTTACAGTTGTCTAAAAGCAGTTTTCAGGCCTCCAGGAGTTATGAATCAAGACACACTTAAGGTGTAATTCAAAACAATGGACATCCTCCCAGCAGGCTGACACCTCAGCCAGCCTGAAAGTCACCAGATCAGGAATCTGACAGAATGAAAGTAAAACCAAATTCCAGCATAACATGCCTCAAAGAACAAACGCCATCAGCCTCTTGCCTTGCCTATAACCCTGGTTCTCCTGGGTGATCACAACAGCTGTCATCAGACATGAGAAGATGGTGTGCATGATGTGTCTGCATGTACACACACTTATATGCCTTTTCTCCATGAGATAATATTAATGAAAAAAACAAGCACACTTTTCCAGTAACTATGCCCCACTGCTTATTCCCCTCATAGCTCCCATCCCATTTCATATCTTATAAAGAGGTTATACAGTTGGGTATCATCTTACGGAAGCCTTGACAGCACAGGAACAGACAACTCTTCAACAAAACCTTAAATGACTTCAATCTTTGAATTTAAGATAGCTCTGAAATTAGTTTCTTCATGATGGACCTTCCCAAGATCACAGTAACATATAGCCCAAAAGAGTTCTTGTATTTTTACAGTATTTTAAACGTAACTATTCTCTTAAATAATTTCTTACCCTTTGATCATCATTTGAACAAATTTATTGTTTCTGGAAGAAGAGGAGAGCATAGCATTTAAGTAAACTAGTTCAAGCTACCAAAACAGCATAGCTAGAAAGGCTTCTAATGCTAACTGTAGGTTTATTCTTTCCTTTGAGTTCATCCCCTTCACCTCCCGCACAAACATATAATCGATGAAAATTCAGTGAAAGTGACTCAAGTGAGGAAAAAATATTTCACTCTTCTGCTTAAATGCAAAGCACAGGCTGAGAGACAATTCATCAGAACGATCAAGAGAAACTAGGACATGGGCAGCGTGGTGGGTTTACCCACAGTTATTTTGTTTTCTACTGCTTCTTTGTCAAACTGCAACCTGTGGAGTTACATTCATCTTTCTGCTTTTACTGGGAGACATTTGGCTAAAAGCCATAACCAACTCTGAAAATGTTAACTGCTGACCACATTTATCACTATAACAATAATACACACTCTTTGTTTTATTTTTGACTTTTTAAAATAAAGACAGCAGTGTAATTAAACTTATTTTTTTAAATATAAAAGAATAATCCTACACGCTTACCATATTGCTACTATTAATACACAGAAAAACAAAACACAACAACCTCAAACCATTGCTCTCTACCAAATTTTATGAAGAGGTCTCAAAGCACCTCATAAAGCAGGTAAGCACCCTTGCCACGGTGGGAACACCAGGGCAGCACTGAACTCACTACCCAAGGCTGGTATTATACACAGTCCAGTGACCTGCCCACTGAGCCTGAAACACGAAAGAAGGGAAAGTAGGGATAACAGCGTGCACAGCCAAAGCAGCACATCATACAATTACGGCTTACAAAGACAGAAGGTTTTTTGCAGGTGACAGATTACTTTCAAATGTAGTTTTGGATTAAAAATTCAGCTGTTATTTTTGAAATTTAAAGAAAAAAAAAAAAAAAAAAAAAAAAAAAAAAAACAATCAAGACACTGAACTGATCAAAACTAAACTGCCTGAGAACCGAAATCATCTGTTTAATACATAAAATCAAGCAATGCATCTGACAACTTAATTTGCCATGGCAAACAGGAATAGTCTACAGAAGTCACCCTCCTTTTTCATTTCTAATTTAACTCCTTCAATCGAATGCAAGTAAGTCCTCCAAAAGAGTTCAGAAACACATCTTCTCCATGCTTGCTTTATTTCTTAACCACAGTACTCCCAAATAACATAAATCACTGTAACCTCAAGATGTGAATTTATGAAAAGCTACAACTATTTCTAGTCACAAATATAACTGATGTTTACCTACAACAAGCATCATCTAATGAAATCAAATAATAAGCATAGAAGGATTAGACATAATTAACATGTTCTGATGGTAGCACTTAGGAGTAAAATTACATATACATTTGACAAGATTTATGTGCTTCTAAACTGCACCAAATTCTACAATATTTCTTCAAAATTACACTTTTTCTTTCTTATTTGAGAAAAGTAGAATTTAAAACTTCCTTTTTTATCCACCTTCCTATCATCAAAAAGAAAGCAAAATCTGGGCTTGAATTCTGCACTCTCTTCACCCTGAAACAGACCTTCAAAATGCTGGGATCAGTCAGTTTATTTACAGAGAACTCTTAGTTTACAAAAAAGAGGCTCAGACACTCAAAACAGTGCTGACATTCAAAGGATGAACAAAATGTTGTATAGTATTTTATAGTATATACAGAGTTTTTGAAAGTCTCTTTAAAACCACTGGGAAGAAGTCAATGACGATGTAGGATTTTTTTAAAGTAATTACTAAAATTTTACAATCACATAAATAAAATTATAGCACATATTCTAAATGCTTGTGTGTTCAAGCATACACACAGGCATTCAGTATATCTGAAGTATTCAGATCCATGATTCCTAGGAGTGATAAGACAGACTAAAAAATAAAGAAATGAAAATAAACTACTATTGCTTTTATCCATATTCACAGACTACTTTCCCATCTGACTTTCTAGCTTTTCTTTCAATCATGAAGACTATCAGTTATGTTGTTTTTTTAAAAAAAAAATAAAAATTCAATATGACTCCAGTAGTCAATGCTGTAAGAAAAATATACATGAAAAGGCCTGCACTAAAACCAGAACATGGGCCATTTTGTGTGCCGTGAACTTCTAAGTCTTATTCTGATTTGTATTGTCCCTGAGCCCCTATCTAGCTCCCTGTGTGTATCAGCTTCCTCCTCAGTGAGCTGGGGCTCACACTCAGTATACTTACTGAGCATCCTGAGGAAAGTGGCATAACAACTACAATTTACACACATAGCATCAATTTTTCTTTATTTCCATCAAATTAAACAAAATGTTTTACTGCACAGAACCACTGTAAACACTAACAACCACTTTACCAGACAAAACCTAGTTATTTTATACAGAGAGGCAGACTCCCACCAATTCTACAGAAGCTTTACCTAGCATTTATTTCATGCATTTGATTTATTACCTGCCTTAGTATCAGCTGATATAAGAAAACCAGGCTAGTTCATAAGTTTTATTATGTTTCAGGGTTTTGTTTAGTGAAAATCTCATTTAAAAATAAATTTTAAAATACAAGCTCATTTTAAGGGATCTACTGCAAGATACTAAAAAACTGCAGAATGTAGAGTACAAATCTATTCCATCATTAATTTCAAGTCCACTAAGAATAATCATGAGAAACTTATTTTTAACCACAAAATTTGAGACTATTTGGAATTCTACAAAGCATACTAAAATAGTCGTGATAATTCTGTTAACAAAGATAGAAAAGTAACATTAAAGAGTTACATTCCAGCTCTTCGCATCACAGCAGTAAGATTTTTAAGAACAAGCCTGATGCAAAAGTGAACTCAATCTCCTTTCTCTTTCCCCCTTAAATCCAAAGGAAAAGACAAAAATTTCAGTGCTGCAAGAAGATCTGCAGTGTTTGACTATGCAGAACCTATGACATGGAATTCCCCCTATCAGTTTTCCAGAGTTTAAAATCAAATGGAATGGTTATGGGCAGATTCTGTAAATCCAGCATTCTTAATGGAAAGATACAAGCCATCTTAAAGAAACACATACTGTAATCAGCATCATACGGACTAACGTACTTCGGTATGTCATATATTTATTAAACAGTGAACCTTTCCACGCTATTTCTTTTAAAGATTAATAATCCCCAATCTGGCACAAGAACTAATCCTCCACTTGTCATGATTCTTTTTAATTGGCATTAAGCAGACTCAAAGTGAAGTGAGGATTTGAACATTTATCAACTTCTGCATTTTGACTAGTAAAACATACCAAGAGAGAGTCTAAGATTGTTCTAAATGTCATAGTTGCAAAGAAAGTACTAGTAGGAGAATTTTCAGGGACTGACACCTCTAAGAAAGGAACAATTTCGTATCTATGTAATTGCTGCAGCATTAAATAAATCGTATTTTGCATCTTAAAATGAAATTCTTCAATTTTTTAAATTTGTTTTTAACAAGGACTTAGTATGATAGAAAATGTGCATTTTGTCTTACAGTTTGACACATTAAAATAATTTCCTTCAAATTGCAATATGTAAATCAAAACAGAAGTGTAAACTACAACAAAGATAAAGGGAAGGAATCACACAGACATCAAAAAATACCACATAATCTGAATACAAGCACATTAACGCATGTACTCTTACCAGACTTCTTCCATGGAAAAGACACAGAACCATCAAAAACAGTTAAATCAGGCCAAATCTTGCAAATTAATCCATGCAGGCACAGAGTGGCTGAGTTGAAGCTGCTACTTTAGGGCTAATGTCAAAGCATAAGTAGCAATGGTGAACGTAACTTTTTACAGGATTCTAGGGGGAATCCAATAAACAATAGCTCATAAAGTCTAACACCAGCACACAGCAAATTGGTAGAAGCTATAAAGGCTAAAAAGCTAAAGCCTGGAATCGGAAAACACGAAAAATGCTATATAGCAAAGAAAATAACAGTTTACACAGAAGAAAGTAAGACTTCCCAGATCTACTGGAGTTCTCCGAAGGAGTCACTAAGAGTGTCAATGAATAAAGATCTGTTTAAAAGTCAGCTTTGACTTCAAAAACAATTTCAACAAGATCTCTCTCTCTGAAGCCAAAAACTCTAAAGGAAACTAAGCTATCACAGGGTAAGAGGGGAAGGTCTTCACATGGATAAATAAATTAGTCAAAAGATGTAAAATAGAGGAGAAAAGAGTTCTTGTCTACCACTGAGTTCTCTGCACGGAGAATACCAGTCACCTGTACTAAAAATTACTGCTCAGCATCTTCATAACTGATCTAATAAGGGAATTAACAGTGATGTGCTAAAATTAATTTATGACAAAGAGTTATTTAAGTATAAAGAAAAGTCAACTGCAAACAATAGCATTCACAACAGTGAATGTCAGTATGATAAAAAAGCCCTTGAAATTTAATCTAGATAAAGGGCTGCATATAGGGTAAACCAATACTAATTCAAAGTACACAGCAAAGCTCTCTGAATTTGCTCAGTTAGGAACGAGAGGCTGGAGTTGCAATAAACAGTTCCATAAAATGTCAGTTCAGTGTTCAGAAGAGGTCTTGAAAAACAAACCAAAACCAACAACACTTGTGATGCTGGAATTATCAGAAAAGAATACAGAACAGAACACACTAGTGGCATCATTTTGGCATTGTATAATTCCATAATGTTCTTGCATTTTAATACTGACAGCAGCTCTGTCCTCTCCTTCCTCATCCAAATACAGAAACAAAAAACCAGAAAGGACACTCGGAACAGCAGCAGCGCTTCAGGGCACAGAATGGCAACAAGAACTACTAGACAGATTAGGACTTCTCAGCTTAGAAGGAAGAAAAGATGCAAGAGAACCCTAAAATGATGAGCGAGAATAAAGTGAACAGAAAACAACTGTTGACTGTTGAATTAGGGGTATCAAGTAACTTGTTAGACTGAAGGTTTGGGAAAAAAAATGAGAGACTTGCCCAATCCATTAATAAATGATGAAATCTCATTTCTGAAAGATGTTGTAGACACACACAACCAAATTTATACAAATTCAAAAGGCAGGTAAGGAAAAAAAAAATCAATGCAGAAATTTCATTAAGAGCTATTAAAAACAGTTACTGCTTCTGGCACAGGAAAACCATAACATGAAGAGAAACTGCCAGAAGAGACCATAGCATACTGTATGATTGCCTTGTTCTTATACACTTCTCCCAATATCTACTATTGGTCACTGTCAGAAACAGGACAAGCAAAATGGACTTCTGCATGACTACAGCATAGCTGTTCTAATGTTCTCAAATACTTAATTTCAAGGGACAAAATCTCCCCCAACATTTAAAAGTGCTACACTCACAAAAGTAAAACACAGGAAAAGTGCTGGAATGCACTCTGCTCTTTCACTTCACCAATCATGATTCAACAAGAAGCAAAGAACCTACAAAAGGTAAATAATGCTCCAACTGTCAAAAGGAGAAAACATTTTTTTAGGCTCCATGTAGTGCATCCCCAGCTTAATCATCCATCCTCCTTGGGGACTGTCTGAAGCAGCAGCTGCAGCTCTTCACACCTCTCACCAACTCCATCCTGTATCAGACACAGTGCCAAGCTATCTTTTTCAATTCCCTTTAAAACTACCACCATACAAACTTAAGTTTAGGACTAGTTGTGTCTTTCCTGGCAGTGTCAGCAACATATTTAATGAAACATAGACACATAATCTCAAAAAATTCCCTCTGTTAGCAGATACTTCATTTGGTGATCAATTTTCCTTTTTGACTCTTAAAGTGTCCTATAGATAAATGTACAAATCCACAAGAAGTTGAGAGGAGGTCTCCTGTCTGTTCAAAATGAATGCAAAGCTACTGAAGGAGTTTTAAAGAATTATCACTGTTCAGATGATAAACAGACAGCCAATGCTCAGACTTAGTGCTCACTATTGTCATCTCATTTGACAGAGATAAGAAACTGGGGAAAAAAGTTACCTATACAGTCAAGATGGCAGTAATATACAATGACAGAAAGAGATGCTAGGAAGAATGAACTCAGATATTCATGATATATAATTGCTGCCTATTTATGTGATACTAAGATTTTGCTCTGAATCTTTCTAGTACCTGGATTCCCATATGTCTTCAACCACCTCCTGTGCCTTTTCTGAAAGATGTCCAGCTTGGCTAGAAAAAGAATCTTAAAATAGTACGGGAAAGTGTAACTTCCTATGACCATGTTGTTGACCATGCATTTGTTCCTGCCCACTCCCATAAACCACAGAGTTGTCAGTGAAGTACTTTACAAACCCTGAAAGAAAACAGCTTCACCCAAAACACAATCTTGTTCTGAAAATTCTATTTTTAATTCTTAGTTCACACAATTGTATTATTAGACCCATGAAGCTAATGAGATTATCCACATGCCCTAAGCTAAGCAAGCATAAACAGTGTCTTGTTGTATTAAAAGCTTAGTTGAAAAAGTGGCAAGAAAACCAGCAGAATAATTATCCCAATAAAGACATCAGTGGATTAGAATTAAGGCAGAAATTTGTGCCTTATCTCACTTTCCCCTGGTGTTGACCAAGTGTTCTGCAATCATCTTGATGGTTGAGTTGAAGAATCAGAAGAAACTGTAGGTGCACTAGGATGACAGTGGAGTGGGTTAGACACCAACCTGTCTTGAACACATGAACTCAATTTCCTTTCTCATCATCAATCCTCTTTGCACTCCTGGACAGGCCACCTCAAGAACAGCCCAACTGACAAAAATACTTAGCTATCTAATTAAAACAGATGGGTCTACATTCAAATTGCTCCCTAAAAGCTGAACCTTTGCCAGGATAAAATAATGCAAAAAGGCATTCAACTTGATCTGATACAGACATGTACACATAGTTTAAAAATTCTTATTTAATAGTCATCCCAGAATTGAAATCAATAGCAAAATCAGAGAGCCAACTGCCTGCTTAGGGACTGAATCCTAAATAATTTTGCAGAGCTGGGCTTTCATCTCCTCTCCGTATGTAAAATGTCAGTACTATTTCATCTCACATGGCTGCTGTGGGACAAATGACAGGAAAAAAACCCCAAACATTCAAGATACTACATCCATTTGTAAAGTTCTTATGTAAGAGCCCCATTCCCAGAAATGAGGACTTACATATCAAATAGAAAATACAGCTATATCAATTTCATGCAAATTTCCTACTGAATTCTACACAAGCAATCCATCCAAAATATAAAGCCCAATCCAGACCACTAATAAAGATACTGAGAACGCTGTGGCCAACTTACGATTTAAAAATGCCTAGAGTTTGAATGTGGCATTACATTTCACATTACAAAATTATCAACGTTTAGCCATTATATTATCTGAATTTACAAAGGATACCGCTAAACAGTAACTATTTACTTCAAAAGACTACCAATCATTTTAAGGCTGTACAGATTCTGGTATTTTTTAAGTAGCATGGTTGAGCATTCAGCCTTTTCTCCAGAAGGTATGAAGTGTACCTGGGTTTTCTTTAGTGAAAGAACAGAAATTCCATCTTGCAGAACCACAAATTTGGTTACTTGCAGCATTCAAATGGTATATACCTTTACTATTAGGGCTAAAACAGTTACCGACAGAACTAATACACACCAGGTACTACAGGGAATAAGAAACATTTCACCAGCAGGTCTCAAAGCTATTTACTGACAGCAGAAAATACAGTGCCTCAAGGCAAAATGTGATTTTTAAATTATTTTTTTAGGGGAATTAAAAAAAAAAGTGCCCAAGACTTAAATGTTAATACAAACCCCTCTGTTCTGATCTTCTACCCACTCTTCAAGCCATCTGTTCCCCCACATCTGACCTGACCTTTCCTGTTAACTAACCACTTAACCTTCCATTACCTCTCCCTCTCTCTTTTGGTCCTCACAGCTCTGCTTCCTCCTCTTTTTACTCATTTCCTTCTGGATGTTTTTGTCCTGCTCATCACTTGGGTGGAACTCAGAAAAGAAAGTAGGCTCCCTACTTCCTGCCCCTTTCCCACAGCGTTACAGCCATGAGGAGCAACTGCAAGGAAGCCCTGCTTATGTCTCTATAGCCTGGGATAGATCATGCTCGATACAAATGGGATTTTAAGAAGATATATTTAATAAAAATTCCAGCAGAGTCTACTGAGAACACAAAGTGAAGATTTTCAAATGACTGTAACTTAGCCAGTTTTGGTGTTTTTCTCATAGTATAATAAAAGCTGCATTCTACCAAGAGCTCTTTTCCTGTTGGTATCCAATGCTTCCCTCCAAAGCAGAGCAGGATGAGGATTTCTCAGTGAAATACATTAACAGCAAAAACAAACAAAAAAGTCCATTCTACTAACCCTGCTAAAAAACCAATGCCCCTCTTATTTTGTTCTGAGGAACAGACTAAGCATTTTGTCTGAAGATCTACAAACAACTCAGCCACTGTTCAGCACCAGCATAAATATTTTCTATTGGACGCTATATTAAATTGTAATTAATAAAAAAGGCCCTACATTGGAAAATGTTATGCAGCCTTAATTACAGAGTAATCTGCTAGCTACAGCTCTAATAAGCCTTCATTTCAAACAAAATGGACAAAAATGGAAAAGGTTCCCATTCTTATCCTATTAAAAGGCACACAAATTGTGCTTTTCACAGGAGTCACATTTCATTCATTAATGTTAAACTCTTTAGAGATGGGACAGACCCTTACATGCTTTGAAAAATGAAACACGATCTCTGAAGTGACAACATTAACATTGCTCCATTGTCAAATGAGTCATCTTTTTCAGCAAGTAAGCTCAGAGCGAGATAAAACATTAAGACGGTCATCTTTTAAAAACAAAGACTACTTTGAATTCTACCCTAGGAAATGAAATAATTACTGTTATCTTAATTTCAGAGTTTTGCATGCAACAAAACCTCATCTGAAAGCGTAAATGTCCATTACATAATTTGAGTTCAAAGTTCACTTTTCGTAATGGAAAAGTCTGCTAGGTGTCTAAAATAAAAAATTTTTTGAAAAAGCTTTTTCCATGCTTCTATTTGAAACTGTCAGTCGATGCAAAGTATGATTTTACATGATTCGTGTGAACAAATGTCTATGTTTCACTTACAGCACGTTGCCAAAACATTTAATGTATATAAGCAACTCCATGTGTCACCAGACCAGAAGAAATTGCCATAAGCTAAGGTGAGTGCCAAGACAAACTCAGAAACAGTTTCTTTTTCAAAATCTTGGAATATTTATTTTCCTACAGCAGCCACATATGTGCATGGAAATAATTAACAGGTAAAAGACAAAGAAATCTGCACATGACAATTTATCAAAACTTTCTATTTAACTTTCACTCTTCACAAGCAAGGCTTAGCCAACCTGTTCTGTAGTAATATAGTAAGGAACCTTTGCTGTGCATTTAACACTCCACTTCTGTTCTCAGATCTTAGGAAATCCAATAGATCATGCAGTTGTTCTAATATTTACATCTTATGCTTCTAAATATTACCATTTTATGGATCTTTATGATTTTGTTACGGAGGAAATCCAAATTAGGTAATAGTCATGCGTATTACTTATTTAAATATATCATTTTGTTTTATAAAACTATCCAACAAACCACTCAGATGACGTGAGCCATGTTGAGACAGCTGAAGAGTAGAACTGCCAAAAACGCACACTTCAAAGATCTATGGTCCACAGAAGTCATTGTAATATGGTGCTCCATTTTGCATTTGCTTCAGCAAAAGGTCATAAAATGTGCTCCTAGGTGATCTATTCTTATGGCTTCACTGTAGATGGGTTCCATCTTGTTTTAACACGACTCTGAAGACTTAGTGTCTCTGAAACTCTTTGGGCTGATAAAATCCATCAAACGCTTATTGCAGACAGCTACACACCTTGTGCTCAAACTACTCAAAACCGCTATAGACTTTCAAAGGACACCTGCAGATCACCTGCATTTGTTTCACAGAGCACAGTTCAAGTAGCGCTGCTCTAGGGAGAGCGAAAAATAAGAGTGAAGAATTGAAATAGTTCTTCTTACCCTTGCACAAAAAAATATGAGTTCTACCACTCCTAAAAGACACAGACTTCAACTTGCCACTGTTGTCCAAGTGCTGAACTTAGTATTAACGTTTTCAGATGTGTTGCCTGGAAAATAATTTTCTAGTTTGGTGCCTTTGGATGTTTTTTGGCTGTTGGGTTTTTTTTAATTTGTTTTGTAGGGTTTTTTAATGGTTTACTTAGTTTAAGGGATGGCACTTTATCTATATCCAGCTCTGGCATACCCTAGTTACTCCCAGTTATCTGTGTTTCTGTGGGTTTTCCCCTCCTGAATAGCAGACCACATCAAATAAGCTGACTGAAGAAAGGCGGAGGTTCAAAACGCACCAAGGAAGGTTTACATGAGACTGCCAAAACATCTGCAATAGCCCAAGTATTACATTTACATAGAAGTTTAACCAATAAAGAGAACAAGTTCCTCAAAACCAAGTAACACAGACAAACATATACCCTCAAACAGACGACGATTAATAATCAACTGACTTTGCAACATGTGATATAAAAATTTGAAACTGCATAGTTTCTTCATATTTCTAGTTTTATCCTTGTGGAAAAAAAAGCATGAAAATATATTGCTACAAATTTCCCTAGACTTTCATTCTGGCATCTGATAGCTCAAGGTGGCTTATGCAAGTATTCAAAAAATGCTTAAAAGAAAAGTACAGCCTGCCTCAGGTTTTCATTTATAAGACGGGCAAGCTTTATAACGTTTTGATTCAAAAGCTAGTAAAGTGTCCCAGACAATAAATCAAAATAACTGCTATTCAAGCACTACCTGAGTGTATTCATACTTAATCTTTAAGTAAGATCAATATTAGAAAGACAGAAGACACATGGCAGAGTATATTAATCCTTTAAATACTAAATATTCAGGGTAAATGGAAAAGCTGAAAGGCCCAGTCTAAACCCTACTAAGACTGCTGGAAAGGTTGCTAGTTATAATCCTGTCTTCTGAATTCAGCGTTTAAGCAGGTATTACATCACGCCTTCTCATCATGAAACAATCTCACTTGTTCTAATGAAGGTAACATCGGTTATTATACTAGGAAACTAAAGGAAACAAATACAGTAATACAGACACATTTTTCCACAGTGAAACCCACAACATGTTATCACAATTTCAAACAACAAACCACTGCAGTTCAGAAAATCTTTTAAACTTACTGTGTTAGTTGAATCTTCTTGTAAAATTCTATCATATAACTGGATAGCATCATCATACCTGTTCAAAGAAATAATTCACATTTATTTCTGCTAAGACAGAACTCCTGACTTTTTGACTGTCCTTGCAATAGTTAATAACCCTCCTGTACTTTTTATACCGAATATATTTAAGCAAACTATATTCATACAAAATTGTCTTGAGTGAGTGCTAATTATGAAGAGCAGTATTTTATGTCACCAAGTTAAAAAAATACATGGTAATTTATTTTACACCCAATTTCTTAGTTTCCCATCCGTTCTCTTTTTCTGTACCCAATAGGTCCAATCATCACATCACAACTCTCCCTCTTACCTCTCCCAAAATACAGAAAAACCCAAAATTTGAAAGGCCATCCAAAATAATGACTTTTCACTTCATTGTTGTAATTTAAAAACTCATGTAAGTTTCTTCTGTTATGATTTTATGAAGCATAAGCAGCCACATATAGTAAACCGGAGGGATTCACACAAGAGTCCACTCCTAGACTATACCGACAAATCTTGAAGGAAAATGTTTTCCACCATCACTACATGGGTTTTATAAATTAATTCTGGTATTTGAAGTATGCTCGAAACGGGTTACTGTAGCTACTATAAATGCTTTCTACCTTCCAGGGAGCAGATCTGTGTGTTCAGCCAGCTGTGTACAGAACCCAAACTGGACAAATGAAATAATTCAATTCAAAATATATTTGATTATACAGCTGTTGTGCTATAACCACATAACTAGGGCACACTTTGTGTCTTCACGTATAGTTTGACAAGTAGTTTTTCAGAGCTATTGTTGATTGATTTTGATGCTACACATCCCCTTCTCACCTTGGACACCCATTTACATACTCTCATCGCTCCCTAAGTACTGCTGCAATTTGCATAGCTTAGCTGTCCAGTCCATAAGGTATGAGAACAAAAGTGAAAGGCAGCACAAAAGCAGAAACAAGTAGAAGGTGACTGCTACAGACATAAGCAGATGTGGTATAAAATGCTGTATTCATGTTCCCTGTTAGTTGCTACTTTATCCAATGTATTTTACAAGACTGAACATGATGGCCATAATCCCAGCTTTATGGGATGAAGTTCCAGAATACTATTCTTTTGATTAGTCAATGTTGAAAGGGATGTCTCAGTCTTCAGGGACATTCCTCACTGTTTCCTCTTCCTGCTGGGGCAGGCAGGATCTTATCAACTCCTGGAAGTCACTCAGAATTTAAGAAGCAGCTCACTTCTTCAACTGAACATGTGATCACTCCAGCCTAAGTCTCCCTAGGCTCTCCAAAGCATGGCTTACAGCACCTGCAGATGGGTTCCTGTTCAAGAGAACCCACAGCTGAAGCCTCTTTTTCTTCTCTGACTTCTGGAGAAAATCCATGAAGATGAAACCTCACCTTTTGTTAATGCCTCTCTCCTCTGATACTCCAATCTCAAGGATCTAACCTGACAAAGACATTTTGTCAAGAATTTTTATAAGCACCTTCCACAAAACTGTGGCTCAATCTCACTTCATTGCTGAAACAACACGTAACATTTGTGCAGCAGTCATCTCCCACAAAGATCTGTTCCCATGCAATAACGTCTTCAATGTAGTCATATAAGCCTGAATAGAATTATGATCGTTTGCACTTCTGAATAGGTTTTGGGAAGGGAGGAAAATCTGCTGCCAATCTGTCACTGTCTTCCTACCCTGTATCAAATGAAGATGGAAAGAGAGCTAGCTTTAATGGAAATTCTTCAGGAATGTGTATTTGATATAAAGCGAGTGTGAAATGTGGCACATCTAGTTGCCCTGAGACTGCTCCTGTGGTTGTGAAGTCAGCCCAGTTATCCACTCTTTTTGATCCAAGCAACAGACATTCATTGGTGGCTCATATCAAATAATGTTTTCAAAGTTAATTTTGGAAGAATGTAATGGGTGAAGAACATCTGCTAAATAAATAAAGTACAAGAAAAAGCATTTAGGGGTTTACTTCTAAGTTCTAATTCCTTCATATCAAGACGGCTCAAAGACTCCAAATCTCACCAACTCTGTATGCAAAACATGGCATGGAACAGATTTTCTAGCATTCAAAGGCACTGGAAGCTGGAAGTCCTTCACAACACCCAAGGCAGGTCCTTTAGAACAAAATGTTGATATCAAGGATATATCCAAAGGAGAAAGGTGGACAATAAAGGTCAACATCAAGCCCTGAGGCCATTCATCTTGGAAAGCTGTAAAGTTTTAAGCTGTTCATTCCTGTTAATCTTAGTTTGTTGTAACCCTTCTACAGGATATTTCAAAAAGGTCAGTCTGATTTTTAGGTTCTGCCATTCTGTTCCATGTTTTTTTGAGTTGTTTCTGTAACAAACTCTATAGATTTAGTCCTCATTAAGTTCTACCGGATTTATCCACACCCAGGAAACAAGGGAAAAGAGCTACACCCTGCAGTAATTAGGAGCCTAGGAGAAAAATGAAGGCAAAATATTGCTGGCACTGGTTTTCATACGCTGCTCTAGCTCTCTAAGATGAAACATATACCTCACAGACTTCACCAAAAAAGTGCCTAGTAGTTTATTGTATAATGATTTATGCTGTTGTGTAAGAGATCTTTTTAATCTATGAAGTCTGATGGGAAGATTGCAAAAATGCAACACTGCATAGTACATGCAAAAGTGCAATAAAAATGTCTAAACATTATAATATGATCACGCACACCAATATTTTCTATAAAGAAACTGCCCAGCATTGCTTTGCCATGTTTTTAGAGTGCCTGAATGCCTTTTTAAGATATAGCAAGAACTTTTCTAGACAGAAAGTACATTTTTTTCAATTCAGGTTTTACCTTTCCATAGCTTCAAATCTCATTCCAGTTAATCGTTTAACTCTGTGGCTCCCAGGAAACTGCCGCCTTAGTTCCTGAAGACAAAACTATACAAATAAAACCAAAAATACTATTGTTAATATAATTATCTACATAGTTGGAAGAAAAAAGAAAAAGTTCTTGGCTGATGAATTCAACAACCTGAAATGGCACTTTTGAGTAAAAGCAAATACAAATTTTTCAAATAAGCAATAAAAAGTGTTGACAAAGAGAAGCTCAGAAACTGAAACTTTATCTGTTAGAGGACTAATTCTAAGAAATATCTTCCATACAGGTCATTAGATCGTCATGCCTTCTTGGAAATACTTATTTGTCTAGAAAATTAAACTCACCTACTAAAACAGTTCTGATACTATTCAAACTTGAAGTCTACTTAGTTGCCTCATAATAACACAAGACAGTAAAAAAACCCAAAGATGCTAAGAGCCTATGTGATACTTCTTTAATAAACAGATATCTCACAATGGAACAAACTATGTTAATACTATGCTCTGTGTTTATTTTTAAAATAAAACTTTGAAATCCAAAGAAAATGTTTGTCACTGGCTTGTGTTGAGCTTGCTGGCAGAAGAGGCATAGCTTCTACCTCTTGAAATCAATGAGACACCTGGGCTACATAAAAGGAATATATCCCAGGCAGGTTTCTCTGGATTAGCAAAAAAAGATGTTTGGTAGAGGGATTGAGTCACAACTTCCCCAGAGCAAACTAACTCTAACCATATCATGAATGTGGCCAGATCACATTGCGAAGTTTGTAGCTGACTCATTATGGTGAGAGACAGGACAGTCTCCAGGCTCTCCAAAAGAGCAGTGGTCTGAATCACATTAAAAGCTTCACACAGAATCCTCCTTTTCCAGACATTTATTTATACAAGTCAGCTTATAAACTTGTTTTTCAGACCTAAGGTTCTAGCAGAGGCCTATCTACATAATCTCTTCCATCCCATCACATCCACTGGTCAAAGGTAAAATACAGAAGCAAATCAGCAAAAATTAGTAGGTTCCCTCCCTGTTTCTGTAGATGTACAGGTTGCTAGAGCACAGCAAAGAGAAATATTCGCATCCTTCCCAGATGTAAAAAAATAGAGAAGGAAGAGAGCAAGGAAACGGTAATCAAAGAAGTAGTACTAGCACAGAATATTTTCATCACAATCACCTTAGTTTCCAATTAATCAAGGTCTCAACAACAAAATTTCACATAGCAAGACTCAGGTTTAGTATAGAAACAGTTTGCTGGCACTTTGAGCAATGTCGAGGTGAACTGCTGCTGCGCTGGATGACAAATTGTTGTAAAAAACTACATGTACTTAGCAGCACATTACATGACATCTGAACTAACCTGTGAACATTCTTAAGAGACAGGAAAACTTACATAAAACTTCAGAAAAGTAGTTTCACTCCAGCTTTTACAATGCAATCAGTCCTATAGATTTTAAAAAGAACTTCTGCAGACAATAAATCCACCCTGTGGCCCAGTGATCTGTGAATCCTGAAGGACAGTGATTTTCAGTATAAAAAACATGCACTGTTTTTCTCCAATAAAATTTTTAAATGTCAAAAATCGTAACATTTGCAATAATACTAAACTCCATAATCTGCAGATGGACTTTTACATCTAGAAAAACCCCATCAACAATCTAAAAAAGCTGAGGAAATAGCACTAAAGTGCAGAAGTACTACAAGACCAGAATTGTTCACATTAGATCTGATATCTGATGATACTGTCATTATCAAACTGAATACAGCAGCCACAAGGCCAAAATAAACTCCTATAGATTAAGATATCAGACACAATAAAGTGACATTAAAAGTTGTGAAACCGTCACGAACAACTACTGCAACACTTTCGAAAACAAAAGTGCATGAATAAACTAGACTAGCTATATCTTCAAAATGTTCTGGACTCAACAGCACTGAACATCTTCTCTTTAAATTTAACCTGTAACCCCAAAATCATTTAAATTACTGAGGACTGGTTCTGCACTAAATCAATAATCTACTTTGAAGATTCTGTCAGAAACTCAGCAGTTACAATGGTAAATCTCATTTGTATGTGAAACTTTAATTTGCAGTTAATTTGCTTTCTAATTTTTTTAATCACATCGGTTTTTAATTTTAAAGGTCTGACAGAGGCAGAGACATAAACCTGGAGTTCAGCATGTAAAGCACTGGTAGTGCAAGTGCCTGCCAACAGTGGGTGATTTCACTAAAACATGCGTGTGAAAGAACTGGCTGACTGCAGCAGGGACGTGCGTTACGCATAGTCATTTTGTGCATGACAGAGGACAACAGCAATAAAAAGAGGAAAGAAAAAGAAAAAACAAAAGTCAGATAGATGACTGAAAACCATCTCAGCCTCCTCATTTGGAGCAGATGAGACCTATCCCCCTAAGCAAAATGCATCACAGCTGTCCAAAGCTCACTGCTAAAAAACAGAAGTTCCAAAGATGTTTGTCTACTTTGGGACTACAGCTGTAGCAAAAAACCACATATGATGTTGACTTGTTTGAATTAACAACTTCTTTATTATAAATCAATCAAATTTAAAAAAATTAAAGAAACAACTAAGTTCCCCTCTAAGCTTTTAACCTCTTTTCTGAGCTGCATATAAAATGTTGCACTCCCTCATCTCAAGCAATATTCCTTAGAGGCCACAGAAACTGAAATGTAAAATCCCTGCCAGAGTTAATGAAAACAAATAGCGTTTCAAAACTATCTTTCAACACTGGCTCCCTCAACAATTTTGTGAAAGTCTTCCTAAAAAGACTCTGAAAATAAAGACCAAAATTGTTTTAGATATACATCAGAACACAGAAATACATTTATTTAAACAGTAAGTCTATTTGTTTTTGTTTAAAGAGACAGCTATACTACAACAGTATTTTCTTCTGAGGAACAAAAGAAAGGGAAGTTCAGTGAGTTCACAACAAGTTCAGCATGTTAGGCCGTATTTTCCAGTGTACTCCATTGTACCATATACATATGGGATGCAAGATAAACGTGTCAAGTTCTGCCTACTTTCAAATTGCCTTTCTCCCAACTACATCCTCTAGTCTGACCCCTTGTATATCACAGACCATTAAGTTTCACCCAAATGACATCATGTGAAGCTCAGAGACTTTATGGGATATTTTCCCATCTGACAGAGAACAAGGCACTGGAACAGTAATCCCTATGAAAGACCTGGACTCCTAAAAATATCTTTCTTTTTACTTAGAATAAGCTCAAGTTTGCTGGCTTTCAGGACACAAGACAAGCTCATGGTTTTTTTCCCCTAGTGTTTTGTGATGAAATTATTAAAATTTGCCTGCAAAACACTCTTGCCTTTTTCAGTTGCTGCCTTCAAAGGATTAGCTAAGATTGGTTGGGGTCTTTTATTTGTTTTGGTGGTTTTTTCATTTTTAATCTAGTAAGCAGATGTTACAGGTCTAAATAAACTCATTTTCTCTAAATTGTTATTTGTATAATTCAAATAAATTTGCATATAAATTGACTAAACCTGAATATCCATTAACAATATTTTTATCAAGCATCACTGAATAATTTGGATTTCAAGGGACCTTTGGACATCGACTGCTCCAAATCCCCACTCAGAACAGAGCCAGCTTCCAAGGGAGTGCAGGGACACATCCCAATCCATTTCTGAGCACCTCCAAAGGACATTCCACAGCTTCTGTGCCACATGTCCCAGAGTGTTCACTAACCTCACTGTTTTCTAATATCTAATTGGAATTTCCTTTGCTGCAGCTTATGTCTCTCACACTTGTTTTTTGCTACACACCTACCAAAATCTGTCTCCACCTTCTTTATATGTTCCCATTAGTACATATTCAAAGATAGCAATAAAATCCCTTCTTAGCTTTCTCAAGACTTAACAAATCCAGATCTCTCAGCCTTTCCTTATACATTATGAAGTCCAGTTCCTTATTCATCTTGAAGACTTGCTCCAATATGTCAATGACTTTCTTTGATGATAGCCAACATGACATATAATATGATACGCATGACAGGACATTTTACCTCAAAACATTCAAAAAACCAATATAACTTGAGAGTTTTTCAATAAACAAACATTCTCTGTACAATTTGGCAACTTCAGTATTATTATTGACATTTAGCCCATACCAGAGTAGCTGTAAATGTTTTCATGGCTATTGGAAGAGACATGATCTGTCTAAACAAAAGTTACACATTAGAGAGGGTGGGTGGAGGTGGTTTCTTCCCAGCAGTGTATTTCTTGATAGATATTCTAGAAGTCCAAGCTATGGAGTCCAAAATATCCTATAACTGTCCAAAGAACTACATGGAAGAGATACCCAGGAAGAAAACTTAAGGTTTGAGGGAAAAGTCAAACTGAAAACTTACCAATGCCAAATCATCTCGACTGCAGTCCAGGGCAGCAATCATCACCTGTTCATATATTATCCAAACTGGACACAAAAGAGACATTAAATGCAGATAATTGATTTTTTTTTTTTTTTTTTAAGATAATGGGAAACACCTACAATGTAAATAAGATTAAGGAATTCTGTCTGCATATTTTTCCCCTTCCACTCCCATGGATCACTACTGAAACAGGGACATTTTAAGAAACTGCTGGAATTAATTAAAAATGCATTTAAGCAACTTTATTGCTTTTAGTAACAAAGCACTTTTTGACATCTTCAAAGGCAAAAAAGCTCTAAGTCTCTGCTTTTCTTAAGATTATAGCTGCAGTCTTCTAAACAGATCCCCATTAGGACTTGCTCTCTGATCAGACCTGGAGAATGGCCGTTTGGGCTAGAAAGAAAACAAATTTCCCTTAACTGTTTCACTGCTGAAAGTCCTACAAACATTGTCTTCTTCCTGGATTTGAACAATTTCTCTAAATCAATAACAAATTAAATTATTTCTGTTCTAAGCCTTCCGAGGTCTTGAACGTAAAGAACTTAACAGTGGAGCTACACAAGTTGCAGAAAACAGAGGTTATAGTAGAGGGAAACATGTAATGCAAGTACTAGAAGTGCAGTGTTTTGAACTCACGTAAATCCAATCAGGTGCACCCAATATTTTATAGAACTGAAACAGAAGCAAATGTCTTCCAAAAAGGCCCTCACATTTTTAAAAATAGTTTCTCTGATATGAATTTCCAATATTTTTGAAGGAAATTACTATTTCTTGCTAAGTATACAAAAGAACAGAAACAGGCATTAATTTGCCTGTAACTCCCCCATTGGAACTATTTGTAAGACATATATTCTATTTTTATTATATAACGTATACGTTTTTCCATGACTGTAAAAATACATACATAGATACAGACAAAATACAGATAACATATCCATGATATAAATTACATATGATTTTTTTAAAAAATTCTGAACACACGAATAAGATACTTTTATAGTTCATGAAATTGCTGCCCTCATTCAGTCAAACCTTTACCTTGATACTCTAACTGTAGCACAGGTTAGTGTCAGATAATAAGGTTAGAGACCACTTGAAAGAGAATCAAGTATCCAGTCCAGAGGGAGGTGTTTTTCTAACCTGTACTAGGGCTTACTTGTTCAAGTTTAAAAAAAAAAAAAAACAACCGCAAAAACCAAAAACGCCAAAGGTCTTATTTCTCTACTTTGAAGTCCAACACAACAGCTTTGGACTACTGATTGTCCGTAAGAAAACCCCAACTTTTCATTAAAATTATGATGTGGATAACAGTATCCCCGCCCCTTAGACTTAATAGTCAATAAGTTATTTTTATTTTAAAAACACTAATAATGATAATCCCCCCCTCCAATTACACTGGATGTCTTCCGCCTGAGGAAGTAAGTTACAGAGATACACAAATAATCTACCCTATTGCATTCATTTGTTCTCCCTTCTATATGCATTCTCAAATTAGTCATTGCAATATCCAGGAATTTTCTGAAAACACATGAAGCAACAAGACTAACATCCATCATATACAACTCAATCACCTTCCATCGCTACCCAAGAAAGAATTCTAAGCCTACCGTATGCGTCTGAGGTTTTTTTTTGCCATTCTGATACTTCTTTTTTTAAAAAAAATTAAATAAATTGCAAATACGTAAATAACTTTCAGATACTTCTATGCATTTGATAAGAACCTCAGGAACATTGCAGCTAATTTATCTAATGAATCCTGAATGCCAAGTTTATGAAAGAGTAAAATATGCATATCTTGAAAAGAAGGACAAATTCAACACTGAAAAGAAAGATAGGAATGACTCAGCCTGTATTACTGAGAACAATGTTTCAGAAAGGCATCGGTAAGATCTGACAGGAGTATCAAGCTCCTCAACAATTTCTCACTAAAATACAGTTCTCATAAATTACTAGCAACATGGTAAAAGGAAAGTAAAATCAAGGTTAGTTCTCAAAGTTCTTCTATAGCAGAGGGAACCTACGACAACTGTCTTGCAGGTGGGTGTACTAAGCCTGCCCACGCAGTCTGAAAACAAGCATCTTTCTCACAGTTAGTGTGCAAGACCCCCTCACGGTGCATATCTTCAGGCAAATGCACTTCATGACTCACTGCTGCGCATATCAATATATGATACTTTGGGCAGATTATCCACGTATTTATATCCCAAAAAGTACAACATCTGCAGTGGCCAAGTTCCATAAACTAGAAAGAACTCCAGAAGAGAATTAGAGCTCGGAGAGTACAAGACTGAACCAGAGCAAACCACCGATATAAAACAAATCCTGTCTGCAGAACCCCAAAGCCACTATTGAAAGATTCCTCACCTGACAAGAAAGGGAGGCAAAGTGTCTTTCTGAAATGACTATGTGGATTTTAATTCCTGGAACACTGTATGAAGTTAGACATTTGAAATTAAAATTAACTTACTAAACTAACTGAACAAGTTAACTAGCTGAAAAAAAGTTAATCATATGGAATACTGTAACTTATATTAGTAAACACAGTGTACTACTGTGACTGCTAAAATCCACTTGTGACTATATAATAGCAGTTAATAAAATGAAAGAACAACAAGAGAAATGTATTAAAGAATGTCTCTATTAAATTACCTGAATTATAAAAAAGGGGGGAAAAAAAAGAGCATTAAAATAAAAACCTGTGTGAATTAATATGCAAACCTATACAATCTTGATAGCATTTTGTTAAACTTTATTTTACTAATATAGTAAAGAGTGCTATTGTATTGTGACATATTTCTAAACAACTCTCTTTGAGTATGAAACGTTATATCCAAGCTTCTGTCTACTGAAATTAATATAAGGTAGCTATAATGCCCTGAAAATAATGATTTCATGAATAGTGGAAACTTAAGGCTTACCTTCAACTATAATATCACAAATAGAATGTTATAATGAAAACAGCCTTAATATTAATTCCTGCACTATGTATGACTTGATTAATGAATAGCTTTCTCCGTTATAAAAACATATTTTTCAATTTTTGCTGTGGTGTTGAAGAACAGAAAGTCAGTCAAATGGCAGCTAGATAACAGGTTCAAGCTAAGTTTTCACATAATGGTCTAACTACTAATCTAGCAAACTAACAGTTCTAGCAAGTAATTTTTCCATCCGTTTTCACTGCAGCCCGTATTTGCGAAAAAAATAAAATCTAGGAATTCTGGCAGCCTATTAGACTAAGAAAGTAGTATATATTTCATCAACATCAGCAGATACAGAAAGGCAACACAGAAGTATAAAACAGAGGTTGAAAAGAGAAAACAAAATCAGATAATGGAAGTTTTAAAAATAATGATTGTTTACTTACTGTCATCTCCAAGTTTAGATGCATATTCATTAATTAACTCTTCTCCAACATCCACTATCTGTTCACTGTTTCGGTAGTTTTCTTCCCTCCATTTCCTCATTTTATCACGCATATCTGGGGGCAAAGGGAAGAAAAAAACAAAGAGAAAATATTGAGATTTCCAGACAGCAATGGAATTTGAATTTTATATCTGGAAAATATGCATACAAAGAATGGGTTTAGAGAGCAATACATCTAAAAATCTAGGATTTTTGTTTCAGGAATACATTTACTATGAATCAGATCTCCAAGAGAGTAGGCATACTCATGAAGTCAGCTAGAAAGCACTACCTAGCCTAGGTTTTATTTATCCTCTGGATCAGGAAATTGCTAAGAATGTGATTTTATATACACATATTTATTTATATACATGCAGATGTTCCATATACAAGCAAATTTTGAGGAAACTTGTGGAAAATAGTTTTCATTAATAGACAGTGGCTTTACTAATACGAAGGTACCACAACAACTGTTGCCAGTATTTTTTTATTAAACTTTACAACAGCTAGAAATACAAGCACAACGATAGATCTAAACCCTGTCGGTTTTTCTTGCACTTCAAAATGCATAGTTAATGTAACTGACAGTAAAAATTAAGCACTGAACTTTCTTCCATCTACCTGAAGAGATCTCGGATAGCTCACAAGACTGTTATTGTGCTACATTTTGTATTTTGAAATTCAACCAAAACCACCGCAGGGCTACATTTCATATGCATGGGTAAAGTTAAATGGTTCTAGACACACGATGGTCCCTGGAAATTCAAAGTTAGACAGCAAGAATGTGAGAGAACACAAACATTCACAAAAGCTGACAAGCTAAACCCATAAAAATAAATAAGCTGTCTGATTTCTACCTACTCATTTACTTGGAAATTATCAATGCCTCCATTCCAGTGTGATTCTAAATGGAATAGTGTCTGAATTATATGTAACAGAACACACATCTACCATTCATCACCCAAGTAGAGCATTTACAGTGATGGAAAAAAACCCGCAGGACAGAGAATAGTCTATCAGCTGATGCTCAAAAAACAAAATAAAAAAAAAATGTTCTCATTCATGTGAATCTATCAAGAGGGTTGTTAGTTTCAGAAACGCTGGCTTTTAAGTAAAAGGCAGAACAAAGAAAACGCTAAAAACTGCAGTAAAACTTATGCAAGGCTTTTTACAATGTTGTCAAACTTAATGAATTTTTTACTACGAAAGCTATCAAAATAGTCAGCCAACAATAATTTAAGTCTTGGAGGCAAATCTACATACAGCACATAATACAAGTTTGGCCAGTAGCAGTCAGGGATTTTAGAAAAAAAAAGTTGTTAAAGAAATGTCTAGTTTTAATTACAAGTACTCCTGTCACTTATATAGGCCAGTCTGGAGCAATTGATATATCTGTTTTAGTCTCAGATTCTCTTAAATTAGCAAGCTTTGCACATATAAACCAAACCATTACAAGTTCAAAGGAGCAGATGCACTTGCCACAATGTTTGTTATTCTGTAAAAACATGCAAGCAGTCTACAGGAAGCCAAAAGAAATAATCCGTGCTTTATTTTTGTGTCTGTTAAGGCGTCAGTTAATTTGGTCCGAGCAACCAGATATGAAGTAACCCTCTTGTAAATAATTATCCTTCAATTGTTTAGCTGGATTATAGTTTCCAAGCCCTTGATAGTTAAAAGCACCTGATGAAATGAAGGAAATTACCCTTATTAGTAGAGACGTACATTGCGTACTCCAAAACGTTACCCAGACATACAACAACTGCTACCACCAGCAGTCACTCAGGGACCCCATAACCATTATATTCCTGGAGCTCATTTGTACATTGGTCTTCTGTCACAGACCCCACATCTTCCACCACACCTCAGCTCCGCCCACCCTCGTCTTACAAAATATGAATCAAACCAACCCACAAATCCACCAATTCAACAAGCTCCCCTAAACACACAGGGAGTGTAACAGCCTGGCGACTGCTGTTGGTCGACAGCCGGGTGAAGATGAGCCAG
>VYXH01010741.1:203375-259652 GCA_013397275.1 Burhinus bistriatus | reverse complement strand
GACAAACTGATGAAGTATGGGCTGGACAAACAANAGTATGGGCTGGACAAACAAACAATGAGGTGGACTGAAAACTGGCTGAACAGCTGGGCCCAAGGAAGATGATCAGTGGCACAAAGTCTAGTTGTAGGTCAGTAATGGCAGTGTACCCCAGGGGTCAATACTGTGACTAATCCTGTTCAAGATCTTCATTAATGATATGGATGATGGGACAAGGCATACTCTCAGCAAATTTATTGATGACACAAAACTGGGAGAAGTGGCTGGTACACCAGAGGGTTGTGCTACTATCCAGAGGGATCTTGACAGGCTGGAGAAATGGTCTGACAGGAACCTTATGAAGTTCAACATGGGAAAGTGCAAAGTCCTGCACCTGAGGAGGAACAACGCCATGCACCAATACATGCTGGGGGTCACCAAGGTTTGCAGGAAAGGACCTAGGGGTCCTGGTGAACACCAACTTGAACATGAGTCAGCAATGTGCCTTTGCAGCAAAGAATACCAATGGTATCCTGGACTGCTTTAGGAGGAGTGTTGCCAGCAGGTTCAGGCAGGTGATCCTTCCTCTCCACTCAGTACTGGTGAAGCCACACCTGGAATGCTGTGTCCAGTTCTGCCCCTCCAACCCACCCCCACCCCCCAAGAGAGACATGAACATACTGGAGGGAATCCAAAAAAGCATCACAAAGATGAAAGACTGGAGCATCTTTCCTATGAGGAAAGGCGGAGAGAAGTGGGACTAGTAAGTCTGGAGAAGAAAAGGCTCAGAGAGGAAATCTTATCAATGTGTACAAGTACCTGAAGGGAGAGTATAAAGAAGATGGAGCCAGGCTCTTTCCAGTGACAGGACTGGAGGCAACAGGCACACGCTGAAACACAGGAGGTTTCCTCTGAACATCAGGAAACACATTTTTTACTGCGAGGATGACTGAGCACTGGCATAGGTTGTCCAGAGAGGTTGTGGAGCCTTCTACCTTGGAGATATTCAAAAGCTGCCTGCACATGGTCCTGAGCAACTGGCTCCAGGTGTCCCTGCGTGACCAAGGGGGTTGGAAGAGATGACCTCCAGAGCTCCCCTCCAATCTCAGCTGTTCTATGTGTCTGTGAACTTAAAATAAATAAATCTTAGTCTACTCTATTTTAACTGAAAGCAAGCTTCTCCTGAGGGGATATCCCTACCCAGAAGAACTCTCATCCAGCTTGAGACTTCATAGTTTCAGCGTCAACTCGATTAAGCATTAAATCCAAGTTTTCAACCTAAGCATCCTATTCCACTCATATCTTACAAATGATTCTGAATATATCTACACATGAATTCCAAGCTGGCAGATACAAACAAGCTCCCATAAAAAATTGTATGCTGGAATGCTCATAGTGCTTAGCCCATGGTAGATAATCCTGCCTCTTATTTAATACATGGAATGTTAACAGGGTACTTTGGTTTTGCATGGTTCACAGTATGTTTTGTCAGCAAATATGCAAGAAGTGTCTAAAAGTTATGATTTGTTTCAAAAAGTCTTGTTTGAAGACATTTATTTTGAAGTAAGACTCATACGGATGTATGTTATTTTGTATGCAAAGCATTACTTTATTGGTACTTGTTTCCATTACAGGAATGACACCACATCAGTTACTCAAAGGCATTTATTTTCAGTATCACACAATCTCTTATATAGTGGTCTAATGATTTTCTTTTTAATTTCTTAAATAATGAACACCAATGGATTCATAATTTACTTTCAAGGAAATATGAAATTTCTGAAAGTGAAGAAAGATGTTTCTTGGATATTTTGTAGGTCTTTGCAGTAAAGCATTGCAAGCTTTCAATGCTTTATAATTGCACTTTAAATAACAGTGTGATAGCAATTTCTAACTGGAATTGGGTAATTCACTAGCTGTGAATAAATATGCATTTTACTGTAGAATTTTGAAGTTCAAAATATACAATTAATGAATTTTTTTCCTATGTCTTAGTTTCTCATAGGATTTAAAAAAAAAAAAAAAGACATTTCTGTTTAGAAAGAGATTCACTGGGAGTATAAGCAGTGAAAAAGAGAAAAAAAAGAAAGAAAGAAAGAAATGCAAAAGCATCTTAAGATTCTGTATGTAACTCAGCAGTGCAGAATCATAATCACAGTCTGTAGGTACAATGTTGAATAAAGAATATGAAAAAGCTTTTCAATAAATAGATACAATCCTTACTTAAGCACTGCTTGGCAATCGACTATTTTTCAAGGGTTCAGTTCACTGAATTCAGTAACAAAATATTACACTTCCTTATAAATGCAAGTCCAACGTTTAAACTTCTAAAGGTCCTTGGGTTGAAAAACTAGATGTTAAAAAATAAGCTCTATCTTGAATCTTTATATAGTTAGTCTAGTCATATCTGTTCAAGGTGATTTGCATCTGAATATTATTTTATCAGTGTTGCTACTCTGCCCAGTAACAAAGCATTTGACTGAAAAATTAGGCAGTTTTCTAAATTATAAAGAACCTCTAGCTGTCTTTAGCAGTCTCTTGTGCGCTCTGTGTGAAACTGTTTCAGGTTATTCAACTGGGAAACATTTTGAAAGTCACCCCCTGAAGAAAATGATTTTCTTATACTGACACCAAACATTCCATTCCTAGCTGTTATAAAACTCACTTGCTACTTTTGGCAAATTCAAGGGATTAAGGATAAAATATTGTAGATAAGAACATTGATATTTTCTCTTTAAAAATGTAGTTTAACTGAGTTTTTCTATTTCTGTCTACCAAAATGACACAAACTTATCTAACTTTCTCCAAGTCTCCTAAGTTCCAGCTGATTGCTTTTAATAATATTTATTCATCCAAAGATATGCTTAAATTCTGCTTCACTACAAAAGCCTCTTCTTGTCAGTCTTTTGAGAACTGCATTTAAGAAGGATCATGTAGAAGACATAATTTTACTTATGTGAAAACCCATTTTAGTATCCCATTTTTAAGTCTGAGTGTTGTTTTCAATAGCCCAAAAGAACAAAAACTCAAAATTTTTCATTTCAGCTAGCATATATGCATACACACATGTGAAATAAATATACACACACACACATTTTTACATATAAGTGTGAATTTCTGTAAATACAATATATTAATTAAAAATATGTATTTGTGATTAACCTCATGGCTGCAGAAAATAATAATAACATAATCACACAACTTTTATACTTAGATATTGTTTTTCATTGGTTTTCACCTTGTACAGTGACTTATAAACTTATGGAGACCCAACCAGAGAGTTAATACAAGGAATCACCAAATGTGATCACATTGGACTGGCCATTTCATGACACATATATGCTTGAAAATCAAGGCCATAAACAGAGAAAAAAATGATGTATACATGTCAGTAAAGTTATTTTATGGATTGATTATGAAGTCCATATATGCAGAAGAGTCACAGCAATCTCTGGAGAAGGATATTTTTTATTCATTGTTGCTTACCACCAAATAGAAAGATTGTAATTTATGATTGCCTAGGTAATAAAAAAATATTTTTTTTTCCATAGTCATAAGATCATGTCAAATGATCTGATCTGTTTTTAAAACAAACAAACAAAAAAAAACCCTTCAAAAGATATTTAGAACAAATAAAATATATTACAGTACCTTGAAAAATTAGTGGTTTTACATTTATCATAACCAGCATTTAAGACCTTGAGATTTCTGAGTACAACACAGCAGCAAAATGAATTTACAAAATACAAAACAGTACTGAGCATTTTCATCTCTTGTTTTTAATTTGATGTCCACTTTATTACAGCTTCATTATCTGTAAACATGTAACTAAATCTAAGTGCTCCTCTGAAGCTCAAGCAATGTGTTCATATTTCATGTAAAGCAGTATTTCCTCACTGAACTGCTTCTGTATTAATAATGCTAATAATGCACAGGTTCACGAACTTGTCAAGGTTTGTAATATTATAAGCTTGATATCATTCAGCTATGTTGGTTAACACAACTTCATACACAAAGTATTTTGTCTCACGGATACCAGCTGATTACTCCTGTTGCATTTTATACAGTAATAGGCTAAAAGGGAACACTTCCAAAAAAAGCCCAACAACAAACAGAACAGAAGCATTGGCTTTATATCTTTACTAAAGAAATAAATAAAACTATTTCTGCATAAAAATGATTAATTTGCCTTACTCTCCATACTTTAAAATAGGAATGCTACCATTTGGTGATTATTCCAATACTACTACAATAATCCTGAATATTTTACAACATTCTTAGATAGTGATATCTAGCTTTAAATACACTTCCATCATACTCATTTTCCTTATGATGTTTGAAAGCTGCTAGGTTTTAACCCTGATTTTGCAAGACTTTTTTTAATTCAATATGTTTTAACTAGAAAAACATATGTATGTATATAAAAGCAATAAGCTGTATCTACTTAGATAGTTTTAAACACAGACATCAGAAAGCAGAATAATCATATAATTTACATTGTAGGAGATGAAATGGGTGTTAAAATCATATTCTTCAGCCTTGACATACTGAGTCTGAAAAGAATGTGTGTTCATAAGCATCTGGACAGGTAATTATTTTTCTCTTACCAAAAAATAATTCTCTGTACTGGTCAAAACCAATGAATTTTAAAGAAAAAAAGAAATCCAATAATATAATTTTTCTTCTTTGACCAATATAATGACAAGAATGAAAAAGTAAAAATTTCAGCAATATTTATATGTTTTCACCTAAATTTCTAATCTCAGTCTCCTAAACTTCATGGTGAAATAGACCAAAAATCTAAAATCTGACCTATATTCTCTGTAAAATCAGACACCTGAAAGTTAAAACATTTGTAAAAATGAATTGCATTCAGAAAATGTAAATAATCTAATACAACTCATTGTGATAATATTTAAAATAATAGATTTACATTACTTAAAATATTTCATATTTCTTTAAATATTTCTTGCATGTTGCATTATTATAATGTCATATAGTATAAATTTTTATTAATTTCCTTTGTTTAGTTTTTATATTTTAAATTCTTATACAATTAAAACAAAAAACCACATTTTTCTTTTTAAGTAGCCAATTTTTAAAGTTTCCATCTTCTCATAGTCTGGCAATTTTATTCTGAAAATACTCATGGCGCAATATATGCATTTTCTTGAGAAAAAAGTTTATTATTCCTTATAGTCATATTTTACCTACTTTTACAACACAGTATGCAATGTATGTATGCACTGTATAAGACATTAAAAAAAACCCACAAATTGAAAATATTTGCAAAAAGCCTTTCTTCATATATGAAACTTGACCCACCTTTTACCTTAAAATGTCACGGTACAAAGATACAAGAACATCTGTAATGCTAGTGCTTGAAATTCAAGTGAAATAAACAACATACTGAAGACTTCACCAGAAAACTGCTCTGTACATTCGCAGTCTCTCCACCTTGTAGTCACAAGTTTTCAGGTGCCAGTTGCAGTAAAAAGAAATTGCTGTGAATTGTTGTCCTATGCATAAGCACTTGCCATTTAGTACCGGCAGCACTGCGAAATAGACTGTGACCCCTGATCTTCATGGCCATCAGTTTCACATGATTTACAACATTATGGGAGAAGTTTCCTTTTATTCATGTGGAGGGGAAAAAAAGGTCTGACACCTAATCAAGGTGCATCAATCATAAGTGCTATAACTAACACATTTTCACTCCAGAAATTTCTTTTAGTGTTGAAAAACACACAGGATGGCCCTTAATCAGCAACACTTAAAATAGTGGCATAGACATCAAGGTAAAGCGTGAAGTTCTAAACTTAGGACCTAGTTTTGCCTACTTTAGATATGATTATCCATGAGTATAAGAAAACAGAATTAAATCTATTCAAAAGTAAAATGAAACAGGCAATTTTCAGTTAAAAAATACTGTAATTACTATGAATGATACGGACAATAGATCCCATAAATAGAATATTTTTCATTTTACATTTGATATAATCTATTGATGTCTGAACATTAAAAATCAAGATGAAAAAAATAGTCTTAATTTTAAAAAGGACATTTTTCTAACTTTAAGCTTTAAAACTGCTGGGAGTATGATCACATATTGGTAGTGTTAAACAAAAAAATCCCCAATAGTAGAGAATAACAGAAAAAGAATAAGAGTTGAGACAATATAAGTCAGATTGATGGTCAGTACTTGTAACAAATTAGCAGCCTAAAATATAGTCAATTTAACTGTACAGAAGTGTAAAATGTGCTCTCTATTTGCATGCAACTCTATATGGCTAAATTCAGAAGTGATGTGTTCAAAATACTCTTTTAGCTGGTTCTCTGTGAAAAACAGTCAATGGATATTTGTTGGGAAAGTTTTTCACTGTTTCTAAAACAAAGATTGGAGTTTGCAGTGTCACATTTGAGGACTCTAATGCCATAGGAGAGGCAGGAGTAAGAAAGGAAAATTTTTAGAATGGGATTTTGTAATAATACAAGGATTAATAACTGTAAGGGATGGATGTACTCCAAACAATTGTCTTAAATGAAGACTTTGGGTTAAGGTAGCAACTGAATTGCCCTACCATAAATATCTTTAGTTCCATCATAGAATATCTGAAGATAATAAATCTGGAGGTTTAGTCTACAGAAATCATCCACACTTTTCCCTGATGTCTGTGTGATCAAGCAGTTCTGCAATTGGTCAAATATAGGGTGTTTATTTTGATTTCTCCCGAAGTCTATTGGGCGTCTGGCATAGGATCTATTTATGACATGAGAGGGAAACAAAATCATGTCTATAGGACGTAGGTCACCTCAATTGTTTTTGAAGCCTTCAGCCTTTCCCCTGTAAAAAGGCCCCAATATATTTTAACGCCACAGGAATTTAATTGTGTTGATCATTCTGTCAATGTAAAAATAATCTTAGATTTAGTTAGAGAATACTTAACTTTGTTGCCTAAAGAAGTCTTAACAGTTTCCTTTCAATTTTATTTCATGAAAAAATATGCATCGGGAGCATTTTTCTTCCTTTTTTCAATTTTTATTCAATTCTTATCACAACTTTCAGTGGTTAATGGATAATTTTGTAAAAATAGCACTAAGTCCCTATAATCAGGACAGTCTTTACATCTGTGTACTAACTCTGTGGAACTTTAACATGAGCTGAGTGTTAAGTATGCATTGAAGTGTTCCACAACCAGGAATGTTTTCCTGAATGAAAGGTAAAGTGAATTAAGTGAAAGCTCCATGATATCTGAGTAAAACTAAATTAATGCAGCTTGTTAAAATCAAATGGAAATAAATTTCATAGACCTGGAAAACAATATCTGATTGAATAAAAATAATATCTTGAACTGAAAATAATACTCAGTTAAACTCTAAAAAGGAATGACAGGTACCTTTAAATTATCAGAATGAGTAACTTTTAAATTAATACCGATTAGAAGCTAAGAGAAGATAGTATTTCTTTTTGGGAACGCATGCACATTCCTCAGTGTTGGCTCTTTGGGAAATTCCTTCAAGAAAAAATAGTAAACATGCTGACAACTTCAAGTAGAAATTGTAATTTATGATTATCATTTTGTGCATAACAGAAAACTAAATATAGACAGGAAGAGAATGTTGTAACAAAATGAAGTTTTTCAAAGACGCTAAGTATAGGTTAATGATAAGATTCATTTGCTCCCTTGGAACGTACAAATGCTAGAAAAAAACCGTTTAAAGGATGAAGAATTTTTTTGCTAGTGTTTGAATGCCATTAGTGTTCATCTACATGTGAGCTCAACATGCTCCACATAGCTTTGCAGTCTTCTGTTTGCAGATTAGGCAGGGTCACAAAAGTTTAGTTCATAATAAATAAGAGAGCTCATATTAGTTTTCATCTACATGTTACTGACAACCTGATGGCACTTGCTCATCTCATGGGACCTCCAATGGTTTCTCATTCCTTGCTCAGCATTTCTTCGGATTTTTCAATTAATTCATATTCCATACAGATTGTTATCAAACCTTTCATGGCAAGGACCATTTTCTCTACTGCCGCTGTACTAAGATGTGAAATGAACAAAAACATCTTTTCCAAAGAAATTTCTGCTCTGTTATTCTGTATCTTCTTTCTTGGTTTTAAATTAATGTATCAAGCTATTTCCTGCTAAGGATAAATTATGATCTTAAACTACCTGATTTAAATATCTAAATCCATAACAACTTTGAGTGTAATAAACTTTTAATCTTGCATTCTTTCTTTACTGGTTCTATATATAGCTACAAGAAGATGTGCTTTCTCCCATATGCTATCGGTTATCATAGGCAAGCTTAGGCTGTGGGTTGGATGAATGAACAGTGGGGTGGATTGAAAACTGGCTGGCAGATAGAGCTCAGAGGGTTGTGGTTAGTGGCACAGAGTCTAGTTGGAGGTCTGTGACAAGCGGTGTTCCCCAGGGGTCAGTACTGGGTCCAGTCCTGTTCAACATATTCATCAATGACCTGGATTAAGGGGTAGAGGGTACCATCAGCAAGTTTGCTGATGACACAAAACTGGGAGAGGTGGCTGACACACCGGAAGGCTGTGCTGCCATTCGGCGTGACCTGGACAGGCTAGAGAGTTGGGCAGAGAGGAACCTCACGAAGTTCAACAAGGGCAAGTGTAAGGTACTGCACTTGGGGAGGAATAACGTCATGCACCAATACAGGTTAGGGGCTGACCTGNTGCGGGTGGCAGAGCACTGGAACAGGATGCCCAGAGAGGTGGTGGAGTCTCTGACTCTGGAGACATTCAAAACCTGCCTGGACGCCATCCTGTGCAACCTGTTGTAGGTGACCCTGCTCTGGCAGGGGGGTTGGACTAAAGAATGTCCAGAGGTCCCTTCCAAACCCCGTGATTCTGTGATTTTGGGATTTGTAACACTTCCCAATATTTAGTAATTTATTAAGGAAATGTACAGGATTCTATTTGTTATTTTTAAAATGTTACACAAAATGCTGTATTGGGTGCAGGTGGCATCTGTGAGGAGTGGACGGGGCTGTCCCCTGCCGGACACAGCCAGTTCCAGCCAGCTCCAACGGACCCCCAGCAGGGCATGGCTGAGCCCTGCAGCCAAGATGGTGGGCTCGAGAAAGTGTATGTCAGATAGGGTAAAAAATGCCATGCAGGAATGAGAGGAGTGCAGAAAAAATGCAAGAGAAGCAGCCCAGCAGACACCAAGATGAGAGAAGAAGGAGAGGGAGGAGATCTTCCAGGTACAAAAGCAGAAATTTCCCTGCTGCCTGGGGAAGACCTCACATCAGAGCAGGTGGATATTTCCCAAAGGAAGCTGCAGCCTATGCAGACCCCACGCTGGAGCAGGTTTATCCTGAAGGACTGTATCCCATGGGAAGGACCCATGCTAGAGCAGGGGAGGAGTGTGAGGAGGAAGGAGAAGCAGAGATGAAATTTTATGGACTGATGACAACCCCCACTCCCCCTGCCCCTGTGCTGCTTGGGGTAGGAGGAGGTAGAGGAGTTGGTAATGAGTGAAGAGTCAGCAAAAAAGCTGAGCCTGAGAAAAGGGGGTGAGGTGGGGGGAAGGTGTTATTTCAATTTGTCTTTGTGTCTCATCATCCAAATCTATTTTAATTGATTATAAATGAAGTTAATTTTCCCCAAATCAAGTTGGGTTTTTCCCCTGATGATAATTGGTAAGTGATTTCTTTGTCTTTATCTCAGCCCATGAGCTTTTTCATCCTCCTGTCAGTTGAAGAAGGGGAGCGAGAAAGTGGTTGGGTGGGCATCTGACAACCAGCCAAGGTCAACCCGCCACAATATCATAGTATAAACATGGATAAAGAAGCTTCAGAATAATCAAATATGTCTTCCCTGTAAAATAAGACATCTGTATAGAAGCCCTCAATAATAGGAATATCAGCTACAGGATACACAGTGTGAGTCTTCTTCCCATGAACTAATCGAACACATCCCTAGAAATTCACATTTAGAATGTTTTCAGCATAATAGCTGAATTCATCCTTCTGTGTGTCTGAGACTCACAGCATAGATAACAATATTCAAGGAGAGAAAAAAGCCCCAAACCATAATGCTTTTCATCTGAAAACAAACTTGTACCTCTTTTTTGGTTTTATCTACCAGGAAAATCTATGGAGTAAAAGACTCATTAATGTCTTTTACAAAATTATCCTCAAAGAAAATTCTGTTGGTGAAACAAAGGTGGATACACAAGGTTATGAGATTCTCGTGCTTCAGGTACTTTATTGATAGATATGAAAATAGTAATGAATTACCAGTCACATTTTTGTAATCTACTCAACTTCAAAATCAGTAGAGAACATTATTTTCATTATAATCACAGTTTATCATTCATCTTTTACATTGTGTGAAGGAAATGTTCTTCCAAATGCAACAAGAAATCCTCTCCATTAACTATGCAATAAAGGAATACCTAAGAATGTACTATTTCTTTTTTTTTTTTCACTACTGATACATAGAGATTACAGAAAAATGGAAAAGTAAAATGAAGCGATGATCTACAATATCCTTTCCTTGAGAGAGACTATTAGCAGCAGCTTTCTCTTTGTCCCATGTATTTGTGTTCTATATTGTCACCTACTGTATTGAAGTTCAAGTACTTCTGTAAATCCCCTCTATAGTCTGTCTGTTTATATCTGCAGGCTACAAAGTGATTGGCTGAGTGCCTGGACAGTGATGCCAAATTTGAAGTATCTTCTAGGACTGTTAACTGCAACACACTTGTTTCCACTGCTGGAGGAATGCTTAAATGTTGCCAAAAGACAGTGTTTTTCACTTTTTCAGAGGAACACCACAGCTCTTACATTTTTGCAAACCTATGCTATAAACAAGAACTAAAGAATAGTTAGGTACCTGGAGTCTAACCATTGCTTATTTTGATGAACAACTGAAAAGGAAACAAAAATATTTCAGCAAATCTCCACTGCTTCAATCACCTCAAAAAGAATGAGTTTTGAGACAAACTGCACCACACTCCTTAATTAATTTGCCCTGTATGTTTTAAATCTAAAGCACTTGACTGTGTAAAATATCACTTATTAATGTGCAAAAGACTTTTTAAAAACAAAGATTGTCCCTGTATGAGTGTAACCATTGCAAGTCAAAAGCATGCACAGCCATTATTTTCTCTTTTTTTTTTTGTTTTTCCCAGTTTCTTTTGAATTGAGAAGATGTGACCTTTGAGAAGAGGGCTGCTCTGTGTTTCAAAATATTATGTTAATAGTATACGATTGGAGCAAGTTTCCAGTAAGAATTCAGTGCTATAAAGTTTACTGATGGTGTAGTATAGTTCAAGGTCGATTTTAAAATTATTTACATGATTCTTGGATTCAACTTTCTCTAAAAAGTATAAACCTTTAAAAAAAATCAGAGAATGACATTTATTTGGCAATGGTACTCAATATCAGTAAGAGGGTCCTTACTGTTAAGTGAACTGAGCTGATGAAGGAAAGGGTGACAGTAGAAGGCTGCTGTCTTACGCAGAACAACTCTCAGAAAGGAATGAAAAAAATCATTGAGGAATGTATTTTTTTTAGAGAACCTTCTCTCTCAGGAAATTAGTGTAGGATCTTATGACTTTGTAGTCAGTTGCAGCTGTAGGTGGGAATATGCCAAATGAAAAAAAAATACTTCTTCCCCTTTTTCTTCTGTTTTATCTTCCTATAATCCTATTTTTCCTCAGTCCCTTCTGTCATTCTCTTGAACCTGTCGTATAATAATTCTTCTCTTGTCTTGTGTTTACACTAAAGCATGTCTGAATTCCTTAGCAAATATCTTTCCTCCCTACTGATTCAGCCATTCTACTTCTCTCTCATATACAACGGTACTATTTACACCTATTTCTTATTCACCACAGTCTCTTTTATCCCACAATTTTCTATCATCTTCTCTCTCCTCATTCTTCCCTCACTGTCCTGAAGCTTTCAGGTAAGGAACCAAATCAAAAAGAAACACGTCTCATTTTTTCAGGCCTGTGCTCATTAGTTTATCACATGAAGCAGTAGGAGTTTGGGTCAGTTCTGGCTATGGTTGATTACTTTAGGCGTTCAGAGTTGTTCAGAAAATAGAAATTGTATGTCCTCTCTGGACCATGTGCAACTCAGTTTCAGAGTGTAACAGCAGATCTTTAACAGGTCTCTCCCGAATGTGTGTTAATTACATCATTGGATTTTCAGCATGTGATTGAACTGTGGAGTGGCACTTTTTTTAATAAACGGAACTGGCAATAAGTTGAAAAGCTGTTTACTGGCACCCTGATCCAAACACAGATCCAAAAAGAAGGTCTGTCTGTTTCAAGGACCTCATTTAAATTATAGACATGTTACTGTCTCTTAAAAAGAGTCATTCATACCCCTCTTTCTACACAAACGAACAAACCAGATTTTTTTTTCTTCTTTTTTATTTTTTTTTTTCTATTTTTCCCTTTAAACACATTTTTGGAGATTGTGGATCCGTTTATGTCAAAATTTGTAATCAAGGTGATGCAACATGCACAATTCACTCCAAAAGCCTAAAGTTTGGCAAAATTATCAACAGCTGAAAACATCTTCAGAACAGGAAGCATTAACCAGCCTGCACTCTGTGTGTTAGCATCTGCACCAACTACAATTACAATTTGTAGCATATAAATTTTACATGAAGCATTACCAAGAGCTATATGACCTTCTAAACACTTTTTTCCAAATCCGGTTACTTCCATACTCTGTCCTTCACATGCCCACAAATGTAACTAAGTGGTCTATTTTGAGCACTCCTCTATTAACCAGGGCCAAGATGTGTATTAAGAAAAACCATTCATAATATCAAATGCCTGTCTCCAAATTTTACTGAATACTTTGAACAAAAAGCAATCATTTGCCTGCAACTAATGATTTTGCATATTTTGAATTGTTAGCTAAATTCATAGGCCCCAGAAGTATTCTGACACATGCCAGGTGTAATGATCTAGGAAAACTGAAAAATGTGATACTGATTAAACAAATGAAAAAAGATATCTCTACTCTGCATGAGTCATTACCGAAAGGTTTGATAATGTACTCAAAGCATTATTCAGTGACAGACATTTTGCAATGGACATTTAGAAGGATAAAAATAGAGGAACAAACAGAGCCCATAATTTTATAAAAGTAATGTTAAGTTTCCTACTGAAGCAATACTAGAAATAAATCTGCCATCTTACAATCTTGCTGAAGTGGAGAACCCTTTCACTGAAGGAAGATGTATATAGAAAATTGTATTTCTAATGAATGTTTTGGTTTTGGTAATGGCAAGGTTTTGGTAATGGGGGGCTACAGGGGTGGCTTCTGTGAGAAGCTGCTAGAAGCTTCCCCCAGGTCTGACAGAGCCAATGCCAACCGGCTCCAAGACAGACCCGCTGCTGGCCAAGGCCAAGGCCGAGCCAGTCAGCAACGGTGGTAGTACCTCTGTGATAATCGCCATCCCTGGGGGTACTTAAAAGACAGGTAGATGTGTTGCTGAAGGACATGGTTTAGTGGTGGCTTTGGCAGTGTTAGGTTTGTGGTTGGNATGTCAAAATTTGTAATCAAGGTGATGCAACATGCACAATTCACTCCAAAAGCCTAAAGTTTGGCAAAATTATCAACAGCTGAAAACATCTTCAGAACAGGAAGCATTAACCAGCCTGCACTCTGTGTGTTAGCATCTGCACCAACTACAATTACAATTTGTAGCATATAAATTTTACATGAAGCATTACCAAGAGCTATATGACCTTCTAAACACTTTTTTCCAAATCCGGTTACTTCCATACTCTGTCCTTCACATGCCCACAAATGTAACTAAGTGGTCTATTTTGAGCACTCCTCTATTAACCAGGGCCAAGATGTGTATTAAGAAAAACCATTCATAATATCAAATGCCTGTCTCCAAATTTTACTGAATACTTTGAACAAAAAGCAATCATTTGCCTGCAACTAATGATTTTGCATATTTTGAATTGTTAGCTAAATTCATAGGCCCCAGAAGTATTCTGACACATGCCAGGTGTAATGATCTAGGAAAACTGAAAAATGTGATACTGATTAAACAAATGAAAAAAGATATCTCTACTCTGCATGAGTCATTACCGAAAGGTTTGATAATGTACTCAAAGCATTATTCAGTGACAGACATTTTGCAATGGACATTTAGAAGGATAAAAATAGAGGAACAAACAGAGCCCATAATTTTATAAAAGTAATGTTAAGTTTCCTACTGAAGCAATACTAGAAATAAATCTGCCATCTTACAATCTTGCTGAAGTGGAGAACCCTTTCACTGAAGGAAGATGTATATAGAAAATTGTATTTCTAATGAATGTTTTGGTTTTGGTAATGGCAAGGTTTTGGTAATGGGGGGCTACAGGGGTGGCTTCTGTGAGAAGCTGCTAGAAGCTTCCCCCAGGTCTGACAGAGCCAATGCCAACCGGCTCCAAGACAGACCCGCTGCTGGCCAAGGCCAAGGCCGAGCCAGTCAGCAACGGTGGTAGTACCTCTGTGATAATCGCCATCCCTGGGGGTACTTAAAAGACAGGTAGATGTGTTGCTGAAGGACATGGTTTAGTGGTGGCTTTGGCAGTGTTAGGTTTGTGGTTGGACTCAATCTTAAAGGTGTCTTCCAACCTAGGTGATTCTATGATTCTGTGATTCTATAACATATTTAAGAAAGGGAAAAAAAAAAAACAAACCAAAAGGGGGAACAACAGCCAAAGAGAGGAGTAAGAGTATGTGAGAGAAACAACTCTGCAGACACCAAGTTCAGTGAAGAAGGAGGGGGAGCAGGTGCTCCAGGCACCAGAGCAGAGATTCCCCTGTATCCTGTAGTGAAGACTGTGGTGAGGCAGGCTGTCCCCCTGCAGTTCATGGATGTTCACAGTGGAGCAGATATCTGCCTGCAAACCATGGAGAACCCCACGCTGGAGCACGTGGATGCCTATAGGAGGCTGTGACACCGTGGGAAGCGCGCACTGGAGCAGGCTCCTTACAGGACCTGTGGACCTGTGGAGAGAGGAGCCCATGCTGGAGCAGATTTGCTGGCAGGACTTGTGACCACATTGGGGACCCACACAGGAGCAGTCTGTTCCTGAAGGACTACACCCTGTGGAAGGGACCCATGCTGGAGCGGTTTGTGAAGAACTGCAGCCTGTGGGAAGGTCTCAAGTTGCAGACGTACTTGGAGGACTCTCTGTCATGGTAGGGACGCCATGCCGGAGCAGGGGAAGAGTGTGAGAAGTCCTCCTCCTGAGGAGAAAGGAGTGGCAGGAATAATGTCTGATGAACTGACTGCAACCCCCATTCCCCCTCCCCCTGCACTGTTGGGGCAGGGAGGAGGTAGAGAAATCAGGAGTGAACTTGAACCTGGGAAGAAGGTAGGGAGTGGGGGGGGAAGGTATTTTAAGATACAGTTTTTACTTCTTATTATCCTCCTCTGATTTTATAGGTAATAAATTAAATTAATTTTCCCCAAGTTGAATCTCTTTTCCTCTTGATGNGCAAACCATGGAGAACCCCACGCTGGAGCACGTGGATGCCTATAGGAGGCTGTGACACCGTGGGAAGCGCGCACTGGAGCAGGCTCCTTACAGGACCTGTGGACCTGTGGAGAGAGGAGCCCATGCTGGAGCAGATTTGCTGGCAGGACTTGTGACCACATTGGGGACCCACACAGGAGCAGTCTGTTCCTGAAGGACTACACCCTGTGGAAGGGACCCATGCTGGAGCGGTTTGTGAAGAACTGCAGCCTGTGGGAAGGTCTCAAGTTGCAGACGTACTTGGAGGACTCTCTGTCATGGTAGGGACGCCATGCCGGAGCAGGGGAAGAGTGTGAGAAGTCCTCCTCCTGAGGAGAAAGGAGTGGCAGGAATAATGTCTGATGAACTGACTGCAACCCCCATTCCCCATCCCCCTGCACTGTTGGGGCAGGGAGGAGGTAGAGAAATCAGGAGTGAACTTGAACCTGGGAAGAAGGTAGGGAGTGGGGGGGGAAGGTATTTTAAGATACAGTTTTTACTTCTTATTATCCTCCTCTGATTTTATAGGTAATAAATTAAATTAATTTTCCCCAAGTTGAATCTCTTTTCCTCTTGATGGTAATTGCTGAATGATGTCTCCCTGTCCTTATCCTGACCCATAAGCCTACTCTCCCCTGTCCACTTGAGGAGTGGGAGTGATAAAGCGGCTTTGGTGGGCACCTGGTATCCAGCCAGGGTCAAACCACCACACTGAAGCAGCTGTGAGTTTCAAAGATTAAAATGAAAACTGACTTTCCACTTTGGCAATAACCTCTTCGGTGTCAACATCTTTCTCCACCCCTGCTGTCTGCAGTGCAGTTGCTACCCAGTTGCCTGCAGCTAACTAACTGCAAAACAAGATAAAAAATTTCATACAGGTAACTGAATACCCTGTGAAGAATGGAACGGTACAGATATTACCGTATACAGTGACTGATTTCCCCAGATGAAGACAGTAATCTAGCAAACTTTTTCTTGATAGTTTCTAGAAGGCTGTGTGAAGGAGCACTAAAGAAAAAGATGATAGGATAGGATAGGATAGGATAGGATAGGATAGGATAGGATAGGGTAGGGTAGGGTAGGGTAGGGTAGGGTAGGGTACGGTAGGAAGCATAACTTTTAAGGAGTAATATCTTCTTAAAACAGAGATGGAGAGGAAAAATTCCTGTAAATTAAGAAAAATAATTCTTCAAACATAAGTGGAAGAAAATCTAAATGATCAATGAATCAAGTTTGGGATAATGTAATTATAGTCAATATAAGCTTCTAAAAGTATTAAAACATGACAAAGCAATGTCACTAGCAATAAGTTATATCTTTATTAATTACATGAACTTATCTTTGAAACCCATTAGAAATATTAATTTTCCTTCAAGTATACCATACTAACTCACCTCATGCGAGATTCAGAATAATTCTGTAGCCAGTGCATTAACATTATTGCCACATGCAGATTTTCTCTTCCGGCTTCAAATGAACATTACCTAGCCAACTCTGTGGGAAAAATGTTTCTTTTGAAAGTCATGGCTCTGCAAGCACTGTCATTGGCAGTGTTGTTGCATTGCAAAGTACAGCAAGAACATTATGTTGCTTTTTCAGCAATAGTTATTTAGGGTGTATTCCAAAGACGTGTTCTATTATGGCAGGATGACAGATTAAAAGAAAGGTAGGGGTGCAGAATCTAGGCATTCCCACAACTCATTATGCTGCAAATACATGGATTGCCACAGTGCAAAAGAAGCAACTCTATTCAAGAACAGTCAACAAATCTCTGTGTGAATAGTTACTGTGAGAGGCTTGAAATGAGGAAAGTTGAAAGCGACTTTTGTGCTGCTCAAAGACTCATTCAGGCATGTAGGGGGTGAAGCTTCATCTCTCCAGTTTAATAAACTGGTTCATTTTTAATTAAGCAATAAGGTATGGTAGGGCATAAACTGTACTGCATTAATTCATAGTCTGCTGCTGCTAGCCATGAGGCTGAAGGATAAGTCACCATCAATGCAACTAGGCATGAATTACCACCACTGAGTGTTCATTTTGGAGTGTCTTATGGCCACTGTCACTGTAAAAATGTTATTATTTGGAAAATATTTATACTGTTAATTAAAGGTATGCACAAATATGGTTTTGTTTTAAACCATGCCCAGTTTATTCTGTTTTTAAAAGTCTATACATTTATTTAGCAAGGGAGGAATTCACCTCTGCCTGCATAAAGCCCATTTACAATGAAATAAGTGGCAATAGGTGAAGGGAATAATAACCGTTGTTTTCTGTTCTGCTACTCCAGCAGCTTGAGTTCCTTTCTGAAGGATTTGCACGTAGAATTATCACAAATATTAAATTAAAAAGTTAGTGATTAAAAAAGAGTTTAGATAAATTTTGGAAGCTGAAAATTCCTTGTTCTGAGCAGGGGATCATATTGTTTTTCCTGTTTTGCTGCTGTAAATACCTAGTAAATCCCTTGCAGCACAGCAGAATAAGTTCCTTTACTTCAGGGAGCCGGTCTGTATTCAAGTAACAAAATATTCTGTCCTAATGACTCTAACTAGAATATAATGAATTTCACAAAGCTTTTTCCTACTCCCTATCTCTTCGTCTATTGAACATTTCATGTGTGCCACATAGCGGAACCACAAAAAAGCTCCTACAAGGTGTGCCACACACAATCTCCCACTGTCCCCACTCCAAGTTAGATCTCAGCCAGTTTTGGTCCAACAGTACTGCGGTCCCATCACCATGGGAGAAAAATGAAAACTGACACTTAATAACATAGAAGAAGGCATATTGTCCTTAGTATTCTTTCAGTAAGACCCTTATATTTTATTTTAAAATACAGATGTGTTTTACTAAAACCAAAAATTTAATGTAGATAACGATGCAGATGGACAGACAAAAACATACTAACATGACAAATAAAAATGTTAAATAAAACTTTAAATATCTTTCATCCATTCTTACAAGTTCTGTACTAATTATAGTTCCTTTCACTACTGTTCTTGTACCTTCTGTCATTTTTAACATGGTTAGTACCCAGTGAAAGAATTTCTGGCTTATTCTTCATTTTGAAGACAGCATGTTAGCACTGAGACAGGTCCTAATAATGTAAGCTGGCAACACGTTCTGTGTATATTATCATCAAAAGTCAATTTCTGTGATAATATGAGACCAAATGTATGGAATATTCTGCATTTGGAGCACATTGCATGATTAGATTTCTTTATACTGGTGAAAACCAATTAACAACACAATAGGATATGATACAATGAAACCACCCCATCTTGTAGAAAAGTAATTATTGTATCTTTTCCAAACAATATTTCAGGATTTTCTTTTCCATATGGTATATGAAAGAAAGTCATTGGCAGCGTTGAGTTGCTACATCTGCCAAAAGTGCTCTTTAGTAAACAGTAATTCAAGGAGCAAATAAGTTTTTGTGTATGATTAGCTGATTGAATGACCATGTGAAATAGGTAAATTTTATTACTCATGAATAATTCATGTCTGTGAATATATTATTGCTATTAGTTTTGTATAAAGTACTATTTTTGAGATACTTAAGAAAGATAGGTATCATTTTTATTAAAAGTGCCAAAGTGTAGAAAATAGTATATAAGTGCAGCAATGTCTGCTGATTTTACCAAGGTTTCACATGGCCTGAAAACGGCACACTGTGTTGTGCATTCTCAGTGGTCAAGTAATCCATCTTATCTTCACAGAAGACAGGGAGCAACTGGAAGTAGGAACTTCATTAAGGTAAGAGCACTTATGCGCTCTGTGATGATCACCTGGGCTGGAAGTGTCACTCGTCACTACAGCTCTCATTCATAGTGTGAGTTTGAACTGTTGACCCAGTTTTAAAGAAACACTGGATTTTAACTAAGCCACAAATACACTTGGACTTTTAAATGATTAAATGTCCTTTCAGAGAAAAGGAAGGACATGGATGATTTTATTTGGTCTTCTTAGAAACTTTCAAAAGAACCACAAAATTCCTGCATAGCTGAGAAATGTCTAAAGCTAAACTGACTTCACATAGACCTTAACAACCTAGTCATCATTAATTCCTCTCCACCTTAAGTGAAACTTAAAAAAACCCCAAGGAGCAATTGTTTTTCTGTTTAAACTGTTTTAATACTCAGTAGCAACAAGGAATGACACACCAACAATAGGCCTATTTTCTATTTTATTGAGAAACAGTTGCATCTTACTGGTAAGCAAGGCTGATTTATCCCCTAACATTTTATGAATATGCATACAGTACAGTGAAAGGCAACAATACATCTCATCTGTCTGATTCTCACATGGTCAACATACTAACGTTGATAATTGCTTCTCGTCATAAGCAGAACACACCACACTTAACTTTCTAGGTCAATATTAAAATTACTATTTGAACCTCTGATTTTCACGTTTCTGAAAGTAGAATGGTGTAAGTAGGTAGACCCATATTCTACCTATACAAGAAGCAATACGACTGGCTAATAGTGGAGTCTGGGCATGAAATAACTGGACATGGAGTAACTGGAAAATTATTTTCCCCAGTGGTATGGTCAATGTTAAAAGAGAGGACTGAAAAATGGTATGTAGCAACATTGACAGACACTAAGGCTCCCATCTGAAATGTTCAGGTTTGCAAGAAATGCATTTTATTACTGATTAGACTGATATGAAATTTTGTGTCAGTTTAACAATTTCAAATTAAGTGGTTTATTTTAAAAGGTAAACAAAAGTATTTTGGTTTGAGCTGATATCTAAATGTGATTTGTAAAGAAGGCTTATAAACAGACACACAAGTATTACTCAGCTAAATATGTTGAACATAACATCTTTTTCATCCTGGTTAGTGGAAATACTTTAGACTCTAGAAACTTAAGAGTTAAAGAAAAAATCTAAAGAAATAAGTTGCAATAAATACTTTGGAAGAACAGGTTAATAATCTCTAGTTCACCTTACTGTTCTAGTTCATATCTCATTCTAAGATTTTATACCAAATCGGTTACATAAAGTCAGAACAGTTTTCATGAGAATATTTTTGTGCCATTATCACACAAATCTAAGATAGTTCCATCACCTCTATCACCAACTATCTCTGTACTTCTAACTTTATGAATTTTTAATAAGTTTGACTGGTGCTCAGGCAGTTTATAGCCATAGAAATGTTTGACTTGGTTTCTTTGTTTAAGAAGCATAACAAGGCGGAGAAAAACAAGCATTGACAACTGGCCTCGTAATGACAGCAGCCCAAATAGATATTTGAATATCAAACCTTCTCTTTATTATCTATCATCAATTGATGCTTGACATAGGATAAAATGTTTATGAAAGAATATCAGGTTAATCACACCTTGTGATAGCAAGAAAAGAAAAGTAGGGGGGAAGGAGATAGGACTGGAAGCAAAATAAACCCTTCAGATTTCTGAAGCAGTTAGGTGAATTTTTATAAAGGTGCAGAGAGTCTAATGTGACAGAAATGCTTCACAGACTCTTCACAAATGAATTAGCCGATGCATGCAGCATGGTACACTTCTGTAAGGCTGCAGAATATCTATATTAATGTCCCAGCATCTTTAAAATAAAAAATCTGTAAAATTATTCACTTGCCATGCATATTGAATATTAATGACATTTAATACTGCAGTTTATTAACCTTTTACATTAGTGGTCAGAAATGAAACATGCTGGGAACAAACGTATGACAGAAGGAAAAAATGTTTCTGACAGCTATTGGGCTCCATTTGACAGTTAATAAAAACCATCAAGTCCATATTATGTTAGATTAACGAAGATCTGGATTCCACTTGACAAGTCATTATTATTAAAGGCAAGTGGAGGGTATTTTCAAATACACCCTGGAGTGATGCATGTTAAAATATGTATGGCAAACTCTTGAATGTCAAGGACATTTTGTGCAGTGTATAATGGAAAACTGCATGTAATGTGCAGTTTGGGAACTATTTTATGTACCTCTGAAGACCTCAAAGCATCACAATGAATGTTTTATTGAGAGCTATCATACTCGGTGCTGGAGCCAACTGTATTGCAGATATTTATGAACAGCCATTGGTTTGGCAGCTCAGTGCTTCTGCTAGGGAAAAAAAAGAGCAAAATGTGACAAAACGGCCTATCTCTGCTTTTCTGCTTTCTCTTCACTTCATCACTGGTGTTATTCTAACATGTTAATTTAGGACTGTGACTTTCACCTTAATATTCTTGTTTTTAAATACACCAAAAGCTTTCTAATTTTGGTCTCAGTGTTGTACAAAGACACTATTTTCCAAAAGGCCCATGACCTCATCATCCATTTTCTGGTTTATCTCTCTGTTTTGTTTTATTGAAGTGAGTTATTTTATTTTAGCATTCCTTTCCACTACTGTTTAAAGTTAAGAGAGGATTTAGGAAGATATTTCTTGGTGAAATCAAAATTAAAGAATAAAGACTATGTTGCAGTAACCTAGGAACTGTAATGTTACACAGAAAAAACTGGTTCAGCTTTATAGTCAGTGTCTTTAACAGAGATTCTCCTTTGTAGTCATTGGAACCATTCTGTTTTATCAAAGGAAGAGTATTACCTCAAATGTAATTGTTGTTACTATACTGAAAGCAAGTTTGCAACACATGATTGCTATGATGTGCCCACCACCTCTGATTCTCTCTTTCCTCAGCATGAATGTAATGTAATTCCTCAGTAAGTGGTAAAATAGTAATGAAAAAAAAAATCCACAAAGATTATTCTACAACATCGCAATATTTGATGCCAATTTTTATATTTTTCAGTTTCCTTTTTAATTCCAAATGTTTTAACCTTTGTCAGTCTCCAAGTCACTGTGATCTCCAAATGTTTGTCAGGAGATAATGTTAATTTTTGAATGAACCTTTGTACTTTTGGTGCTAAATGTCATCAGTGTACACTTGGACTAGGACATACTGAAATTTAAAAAGCGATCAGCAGAAAAAAGACCAGAGGTAAAAATGAACATGCATTAATGTATATCTGGTGACATCTAGGATATATACCTTTAGAAGGAATAAAGTTGGCAAAGCAGAACACAGAAAAGTGCTTCCTCTGCATGAAAGATATAAGATTGTAACAATGATTTTTCAATATGTCCACAGCTAATTCTTGCTTTTATCCCACCTTTTATCATGTCGAGAGGTGGACCATGAAAAAGACATTAATATTATTATTTTCTGCGTATGGTTGTGTGGTCATATCTAAATTTAGATTATTTCCTGTAATTTGCCACAAATTCTGCAAAGCTCTAACACAAAGCTTATTGATCTTTGTTATGTTCATGAAAAGGTCACCTTATCTTTGAAATGGGAGAGGAATTAAGAAAAAGTAAATCCGATTTTTTGTACTTACTATTGTGATAACAATACTGTACTTATTCAGTTTAGAATTTACAGAAATCTATGATACAACTTATTATACTGATAGGAAAAAGTACCACATTGAATGGCAGCTTTTCTTGACTCCATTTATTCATTGAAATTTAATTTGGTATATAGAAGACAATGGTACTCATTCATTGACCAATAGGAAATGATGTAACTTTATTGAAATAAAAGTGCTTGTGCCAATTCAACACTACCTGAAAATGCAAAGTGGTAGCATACTTGATACAGCATTCTCATTAAATTGGTGGAAATGGTGGAGAATAAAGAGTCTAGATGCTCCTATTGAGCAAGCCTTGGATGTCTAAATTTCTCATTATATGAATAAGGCCAGTGGAGCTGTTTTGCTCTAACAGCTCTTAACATAACCATTATCAGCAAGTCCTAATAACTTTTACTGAGACGTGACATTACTCTTGCCTAGGCCTAGGAAGGAACTGAAGGGTGTGCTAGGAATGTGAACACAATGCCTTGCTTTTCTAACTTGATTTCTAGTTTTTTACTAGGCAGAATTTTCTGAAACCATGGGTAATATTGTGATTTATTAATATTCCTAGATAACAAATTGTTAACATTCACATTGAGATAGCAAAAATACTTTAAAAAGTGTTTGAAGAAGATTTATAATTACCCCAAGATAATTTTTATCAATCCAGAAAAATAATTTTCAAGGTTAAGACTGTAGGAACAGGCGTACAGAGACAAACCATTTAGTCTAACATCTTATCTCCCATAATGACTCATAATAAGAACCTTAGGGTAAAAAATACAAAGCTGACAGAAACTCTAGATAGATCACTCTTCTAACTTTCCTCAACTGATCGCTTAGGAACTTTGTCAGTAACATGTTTTGTCTGGACAATTATATTTAATGTCAAGGGATCTATTGCCACAAAGTTATTTAATCCTTTTTTTTTTTTTTTTTACTTCACAATGTCCTTCAGCAGACAGATCTATAATTTAATTATAAACTATATGTAAAAAAAAAATCATTTTATTTGTTTTAAAACCACTGATAAAATTATCTCTTTTATCCTAGCTTCTCTGTTATGAGAAACAGAAAACAATCTTTCTTATCCACCTTCTCCTGACAGGCATGGTTTTACATGTCTTTCAAAAATCCTCCTAAGTCATTGTTTTCCAGACTAAAGGAAACTTCTCATGTGGAAGCTATACTCTGCTTCTAATCATTTGCCTTGCCCTTCTCTATACCCTGCTCGTTCTACTGCACCATCCTTAATAGGAGGTGACGAACATTGTGTATGGTTTTCAAGTGTGAGCACAGCCTAAATTTGTAAGTGATATAGTGGCAATTTGTTTTTGAGTTCCTTCCTAACAATTCCTAACATTCTTTATGATTGTTGTTTAGCTCTCAGCAGTACTTTTTTCAGGGACCTATAGAGAATAACTGCAAAACATATTTCCTGAGTCTAAACAGCTGATTTAGGCCTATCTTGTCAGTCTATCTATATAGCCACAGTTTTTTTGGTTTTGTTTTTTATTTCACGTGTGTTTCTTTTCATTTGCTGGTATTGATTTTTAGGCACCATTTCATTGACCACTATCATGAGATAGTTTTTAATAACTTTTTTTTTTTTCATTTTTTTTTTAATTATGTTAAAAATTGTATTATTCCAAATAATTATTTATCATTAGAAAATATTTAGATGTCAGCATTCACAGCTTATTCTGGATCACTTAGGAGTTTGTGAAACAGCTCAGGTTTCACTACAGATCTTTTTGATATTCTGGTGGTAATACATTTTACACGTGAACATGAACTATTTGGATATGCTTACTTTTTTTTATGGTCTTTCTTGTATGTGGACAGCTATTAATTCATAAGGATCTTTCTTGTTAATCAATGGTGTTATAATTGCTTGAAGATTTTTCAACAAGGGACCTTTAAAAGTATTTGAAAAGCCATATTTTTTATGACTATTTCTGAGTTGTTAGATGTGGAATAATTCCAGTCTTTCTCCCTGAATACTAGCAAGGTATTAAAGACATGTTTGTGTGAAATTGATACCAAGACATCAAGGTGCCCTCTACATGTTCAAGACATTTTGATTTAACATGAACTAACAGGTTCCTGATAAGTCATATTTTCAAAGGACTTGCATCTTTTTTTTTTTTTTTCAAACTGTGATAATTTCTACATAATTACAAAATGTTAGTAAAAGAGATGATTGAAATATACTTTCAGTTAGAGATTAGCTCTGTTCTGTCAAGTGCTCTACCTGATCCTCTGGGAGTGAGTGCTTTTTGTCATGCCATTGCTTAAAGACCATATAAGTCTCCAATGAGTTAATCACTTGTTTCTGGAAAATCAGAACAAAAATTCATTAAGTACATGAAGGGCTAAAAAATTTCTGGTTTGATCCCTGCCTGATGCTAAACCAACATACCAATTTTTATATTCCTTCGCTTCAAAATTTGAGTCCCTCACATCCTTCTTTTTCTCATCTAACACGTTACACTTTAAAGTTTATAAAGTCATATGGTTGTCATAGTTATAAGGGATTCAGTATCCAAGAGCTCTACACTTAAGACTATAAGAACTGGACAGGAGATTCAAGCTAAGTCTTCAAGTTTAATGAATAATATAAATCAAATATAGGGTCTCATGACTGTCAGCATCAATTACAAGTACAGTGTGAACATCTAGTGTCATACTTAAATAAAACAGAAGAATGATGTCTTGATACTATACCAGGATTCTGGAAAATATAATGATCTGTCTGTATACTGTATGAAGTGCCTTGTAACTTAAGGCATTCTGTTGTAAATATTGTGCAGAATACTTTGTCTTACCAAATATGCAAGCTACCTCTGGTGTGTACATTTACATACAAATTTTCCAGACATCTACTATTTAAGCAGAAAAAATTAGTAGGTATTCTGAAGATTTTTGCTCCTTGAGAAATTCATAAGTATTTGCAATTTTCCTGCAAGCTATACGCTTACTGAATTTCCTTGTTTTAGTTATTCTTGCTAATACTTCAGAATAACACTTTAGATATAACAAACTGTATCTGATTATTTTTCAATTACATTGCCTTTTTTTTTTTTGCTTGGCCTCACTATCTCTTAACCAGTCACAGATTCACATACTTGCAATGCTTTATTTTAACATAACATAGCCTTTTCAATATGTAGTATTGCTCAATCAGCTTTCCTGCTTTTAGAATGTGTTTCTGAATACATTTATCCTTCGCTGAAATGGTTGTCATGCATTGGAACAGGCTGCCCAGGGAAGTGGTTGAGTCACCGTCCCTGGAGGTAATTAAAAGACGTGTAGATGTGGTGCTTAGGGACACAGTTTAGTGGTGGACTTGGCTCTTGGTTGGATCTGATGATCTTAAAGATCTTTTCTAACCTAACAATTTATGATTTTATCATTTCTATTTTTTAAACTTTTTTTTGTACCTTGTGTAGAGGACACCTTTTTAAATATCTAATACATCATTCAAAAACAGAAAATTACTGTCTAGTTATATATTTGCATATATGTAGACATGCGGACACACAGATTATATACCTAGAATTAAATGTGATTTAATATTCTGTTAATGTTACTACAGTTTTCATTAATATGCATAAATAGTGTTTAATCTCTTTCCATTTATGTCCAGATCTATTTTCAGGAGGCACTATTGTCATTTCACGTAATCTCTTTTTATTTTTTAATTTTTTTTAGAAATACAAGCTTCATTTCAGTGGGGAACATGTGCTTTTGCATGCTATTTTTCACTTTCACACTCATTCTTCACTTGGTTTTTGTTGTAATAAAAAATTAGCAATTTCTCATGGCGTTTCAAAAGTTTAATGCTGTCTTTCATATCTCAGTCATAGTATGCACAAATGTCAAAAGGTAGTGTCCATGGGGAACTAGGTACAGACACAGGCAAATATTTTGCTTCTCTACTCTGTGTCTGGACCACCCACATAGCATGAAAATCAGTCATGATGTCCTGAGGCTTTTAACAGGGAAACAGAAATGTCAGCTTTCTTTACATCCAAAATTCAGGAAATACTTATCTTTGCCCTGTGAAACCATATATCTACCAATTTGTAGTGTTCGCATATGGTGGCATCCATTTATTTTTCTTATCTAATTTTCTGTAATACTCAGATTTATCAAGATAAAAGACCTTGCATATTAGCACAGATTAGACTTTGATGTTGGATAAAAAGGAATGATACCAGATTAATAAGTATAACACTAAGATTATATTAAAACAACTCCCTTGTCTGTCCTTCAAACTATCCTTGTCGTCTCTTAGATTTTCCATAGTCTTAGATTTGACCAAGCTGCTGCAGTTGTGTGCACTTCTATTAAACACTTTATTTTACAAGTTATTCATTCAGTACTGACCTTTGTAATAAAACTCTTAAAATGAGAAAAGCAGCACATATTGAAATTACAGAGCTGTTATTCGTAACACTTCAGTTATCTTATTCAGAGATTTTTAAGGAACATAATAGCCCTTAGATGGTCCAGAGTGATTAAACAACATACAAAATACAGAAATATTAGGAAAAAAAATGAAAGAATTTTATTCGAGGATGGTAAAAGAATATTTTACTTCCATTAAATTTAAATGCAGACGTAAAAGTCTTGAACTTTATAGTCATTATAAACAGCGTAAGAATCAATATAAATATAAAGGAATACAAATATAAAGAAGTGTCAATATCAAGATAACTATGAAAAGTTTTAAGGTTGAGTTCTCATAGACTTTTTTTCATTCCATAGTTAAAAGAATGGCAATTGCATGGTAGAAATAAAGTGATTAATTTAGCATAGTAAGTATTCTCAAGATGTTGAATAATAGCCTACTCTAAGCTTCATTAAGATTCTTTTAATGAAGGGGAAAGAGTTACTGTTCCTTCTATAATTTAAAGGACTTCATTAAAATACTTTTATGTTATGTAATTTTCTTTTTTTAAAATCCCTACAAGAAATAATTTTGATAAAAGGATTTATATGTCAATATTCCACCTTCTGAGATTGAGTCTTCTTATTCAGTAACCTGTTCTGAAAAACCGGGGAGAGTAGCGTGAGACCAGAACAGAATGTAAAAATTTGAAAATATTTCTGGGTCAGTATGAGACTAAACACCAGATGAAAAGCATGAAGATCCTTGCTTTTGAACTCAGTAATACTGATGACATTTAATCTGTGCCTTCTAAAAGGCTTGAACATTCCTCATATGCACTCTTTCAAGTAGGACTATGCTCCCAGAATAAATACAAATCATATCAGTAACTCTCTAAAAATCACTAAAAAACACTAAAAAATCACTGCAGAAGAATGATAATACAATGTAAAAGTAGAATTTTTTTTTTAAGATTCAAGCTATATATTAATGTTCATCTAGAAAGTTATTTTATAGACATAGCAAGATTTTTTTTTTTGTTAGTATTGTAAAAATAGGGGGAGAAACTGTGACAAAAGAAAAAGAACTAAGGTCTTTCAAATACAGTTCTTCAGCTGAAATTGGCTGAAATTTTGAAGAATTATGAACCAGAAAAGTAGTTTATTTTCATCTTGAAACTGTTTGATTTACAATTTCCTTTACATATAGGAAAATGCTAATTTAATTGTTTGCACTTTAAATTAATTTATCACACAATACCCAAAACCAAAACACAGAGGTGAACAGTGGCCAGTTTTCAGGGATTGCTTGCACACATTCCAGGTAAGAGAACAGCTTTGTATAGAGTTTGGCACATATCTACTTAGAGATTTTATGTATTAAGTTTTGGGTTTTTGCAGGTGATTTAAAACCATCGTCCTCAATATTGTATATATAAAATACACAAAATCTTTGAAATTGCTTGATATAAATATACAGAGATGAAATTGATGACTTTCAGCTCAGTGTGGGATGACAAGCTAAGAGCATGCTAAATTCGAAGTTACCTACCATTTGCAATTAGCTTACAGAATTAGTCTTCTGTTTGATGGCCAGAAGACAATTAGCTAGGGATAAGAGAGTCACAGTGATTTTGTTTACTTTTTAGATTTTTTTTTTTCCCCAGTTAAATAATTTCCAGATAAATTGAACCCACAAGTAACATTTAAGGCTCAGAGCAGAATCAGCAGTCTAGTTTGGTCTGTAGCCCTGGTAGTGTAAGAGAAAAAGCCTAGGACTTCCAAGAGAACACTCAAAGCTTCCAGCTTCCTGCCCATGCCTTTAGATTTTTCGCCCTGGCACCAGGATTGCTGTAGGTTGTCATTACTTGCTTGTCAATGCAAGTCATTCTCCTGGTTTTGACTTGACACAAGATGTCAAGAAAGACAATGTGTGACAGATAAGTCTTTCTCTGTCTTACACGCTTGGTTATACTGTTCCACCATAGACACTACTACCTTTTTTTGCCAGAAATTTTCACGACTTGAGAATTTTTTGCTGTGTAACTACTGCCACTGTTTAGTCACTGAGGATAGATGCTTGGCTGCTTTTGCCAGTGCAGTGAGCGCTCACTGGGAGAAGATATGCTGTGTGGAGGATAAGACAGGAATTACTCAGAACTAAGGAATCTGGCAGATCTTGGCTTCATTCAGTTACTGCTGAGCAGAAAAGGCACTAGCACTTGTTTTTATGTCAGACGTTATAATAAGCTACATGCAAAATAAGGTATAATACCTTACTGTTACCTGTGTTAATGTCATTAATATAGCATTTCTACAAATAGAAGAGAAGAATGTTAATTTAACAACCAAATACTCAGAAAAGAAGTTAGTTACCCAGGTATAACAGGATATAAAACTCCAAAGTTTCCACGAGAGTGAAGGAAACCATCCCATTTCAAAAAATCTTCTACGCACAGTGCTGAAAGCAAGCATGTTGAATGCTCTAAGAAAATAGAAGTTTGTCACTGCTAACAACATAATAAGGTATGAGGAGAGTTTCCTTTTTATTTATTTTCATTTTTCATAACATTTACATGAAGAAGGAGGAAGAGAGCAGGGACAGACAGATAAAGTTGTCCCAGCAACCAAAATGTCTCAACCAGCTCTGAGAAAAAGACATGTTTACAGCTGAGATTTGTTGCAGCACATTCCCTTGTTCAGCAGACCATACAAAGTTGTAAATATGGAAACAGGTAACACAGCAACTGAAGAAAAGCTGCCAGCGGTTTTTGACTTGATGAAAAAACCAAACACTTGGTTTGATTTTTGATTAAAAAAAAAGAATGTTAATGTCAGGTTTCTGGTTTCTGAAATCTGTGACCTGTGATAGTGGTTTCCAAGTGATATCACATACTAAAAGCAAAAATGGAATTCATCTGAACTGAGTAGAATCCAAGTCTAATCCAGCAAATGACTGCATGATATCAGAGATGCATGGGCACACTACAGCAGACAATTCCAACGGTTTCTGGCAAGAGCTCCTTAATGGTAGGCTTTTCTGTAGCTTCCTTCTTCAGAAGAAATAATCATGAGAATAACAGTATTAAAATATTGCTTCAGCATGTCTGGTACTGTTGCACAAACCTACCGTGCTCCACAGAAATATTGCAGCACTGACACCTAATGGCAGCTGGACAATTCACTGTGACTGTGCCATGCCCTAGAGTTTTATCTAACTCTGCCATGGTTGTTTCTTCCCAGTTTCCAGGTGACGCAGCTGGAGGACTGTGTTAGATTTCAAAGAGGAACAAAAGTCTGTACTGATGTACACTTACGTCTGTACTGTGGTCAGACCTCTGACACTGGCAGGAAACTGTAGGGCCTATGGGGGAGATAGCTTTGGCTGGAACCACCTGTTGGGATAATTGGCCTGAGGTGATCAGCATTTCTGGTCTCCCGAAGTTGCAAAGTGGGAAGACCTAAATTCATAAGTGCCAGTGTCTTGGTCTGTATGTTAGCATATGCCATAGGTTTTACCAAAGTGCATGCTGTCACTACTCCTTAAAGACTTTCTAAATGTGTTTTCCTTTATTTTTAGATTCTTTCAATTCTTGAATGATGTTAATTATTATTTTTAGTTTGAGTTGTCCAAATGATGAATGGGTGGCCAGGAAGAAGAAGGTAGGAATCATAGAATCATAGAATCGTTTTGGTTGGAAGAGACCTTTAAGATCACCAAGTCCAACCATTAACCTAGCACTGCCAAGTTACCACTAAACCCATAAGCTTTTCTCATTTCAAGGAGAAAAGAATTCTTGATTCATTGCCTGTGTGTCACAACCTGAAAAGTGATTTAGGTGGCACAGCATTTAATGTCCAAAGTTTAGTATAGAACTATAGTTACTTTCATTTGAACAAATTCAGGAATGCAGGAAAGTCATTATAACTGATTAATATCTGTAAGTACCTGAAAAGAGTTATTACTGAGTTGCCCATCATGGGAATAATGGGACAGTTAGAAGGCAATCAATAAACTTTTTATATAGCCTTTGTTAGTCAACCAATAAAATATTATTAATCTTTTCCATACCCACAGGTGGATTAGTAATAATTTTTAACCACTTGAAAATACTTAAATAAACCCAATATGGAGATGTTGAATTTTTAAAGCAAGGCAAGATTTTCAGGAGTGAATACTTTATTAGATCAACAAATGCAGCTAAAGAAAAAAAGATTAAAAAAAGTTAAACCCATCCCAACAAAAACACTGGGTTTCCATTCTGAGGCAGCAGCAGTTTAAGGTAGTTGAAAAATTTTTTTTCTAATTGTGTCTCAGATATGTTATTTTTGATTGTGGGTTCTTTTAATCTCTTTTTCTTTTTTGTCTTTCTTTTTCCTTTTTCTTTTCTCTTATTTTCTCCTTTCCGCCTTCTTTTTTCTCACCTGTCTTCTTTCTTTTGACTTTTTTTTTACTTTCTTTTTTTTAATGTTTTTCTTTTTTTTTTAATCTTTTTCTTTTTTTTTTTAATTTTTACTTGGGTGGGTGGGTGTGGAAGTGATGATATTAAAACCAACCTGGCATTTTGTCCCACTGAATGTGGCACTGGGAATGTAGTTTTATTTTGGTAGCAGGAAAGATGACCTTTCCTTGATTGCATGAAATTTACAATGGAATATAAAAATAAAACCTCTGATATATCATAAAACATTCTCAAACTGTATTTTGCAAGGTAGACCATGACTCAGTCTCATACATGTGCATTAGAATGATAAATTTAATAGAAATATAGGAATAAGAGCTAATACTTACATGTTACTTGTAAATTCTAAATGATTACAATGTAGTGCAATATTTTAATACATTTGTATGGATATGTGTGCGCACATATACATATACATACATTTATATAGATAATTAACGCAATTTAAACTCGTTTTGCTTTCTTCAAGGGGGAGAACATCTCCAAACAGAAGTAGTCAACAGAGACAGAGCAATACTTTTTGAAACAAAGAGTCAGATTTTGGAAATTATGTTGTTATAGTGTTATAGTGAGGGTCTCCAAACCTACAGTTGTATTCATTACTTTCCTTTAAACTTCACATTTTCTTCTGTTGACTCTTTTTTGACTAAAAAAGAATCTCAAAGCTGTTTTTGAATTTGAGGTGGTTATGATATTACTCGGCGTTTTACTCCATGCTTAATTCTTCAAAGTTCTCACTTTCCCTAATGTGCAACAAAGGAGAAAGAAATTCTGGTCTTTTCAAAGCTTTATTATAGAAGAATTTAAATCCTTACTTTGTCTTGTACCTGAGGTTAGCATACACTATAAAACCTGTATTGCTCCTGCTACTATTGTCCCATTGGGCTTCTGCATGTGGACACTGAAATTTTGTAACGTACAAAGAATCATTTATCAGGTTTAAGCACAGAGTAGCTTCCAAACATTATTATGAAAGAAATAGGGTCACTACCATAAACTCTAAGGCCTTATTTGATTTTTCAAAAGCTCTATATTTAATTTTATTGTTGAAAATTTCTTGCTCATACTTTCTGATTATTGTAAAGGGTAAATGCCTGCCCTCTTGAGGTTGTATTTTTTATTATCTATTGTGCCAGTTTTCCTTTTTCTAGTATGGTCATCTGAGAACTTAAATCAAGGAACAGAGTACCACATTTTCAAGTCTTTTTTCCCCATCGATCTGGATCCCTTTTTCCCTGCAGTTAAGGAGAACTGCAGATTATCTATTGGCACTTAAAACCTCCAAAAAGCTCCCAATACATTTATCCTCATTAACGGTTACCTCTATATTCTCATTATTAGACATGGCCCACTAGGGAACCCTTCCCTCCAACTGGCAACTTCAGTGAGAAAAAATGTCAGTTTTATCATTTTTATTCTGAACTCTCCTCATTTTATTTATGAATAGTTCCCACAGAAGTCATTTACAAATGGTATTGCCTAGAGGACATGTATCCCACTGCTGTTTTTTAGAACTCACAAATGACTTGAAGCTACCCTATTTTTACTGCCTTTCCCAGCAATTTTCATATCAAACATTCTCAAAGTATGGGCAAAAATCTATTTAAACTGTTTGTCTCCTACCAGCTCTACTTCAGCTCTGAAAGTTGAGCTGCAGTTCCTCTTTATTTATTAGTACTCACTAATAATAAAATGTTAACAATTTTACACCATGATCTCTTTGCTAAATTCAATTGTCTTGTTCATGTTTATGGATTTCAAAGTTGTACTAAGGTCCCTATTGTTCATACAGTGTACTTGTATCCTTGTATGCACACCTGTCATAGACAGATTTTAAGTTTAAGAAAACTTGACATTTTGAGGTAATTTAACAAACAGAAAGAAATAAAAATAAGCAAAGGTAAGGAAAAAGTCCCAGAAGCTTCTGTACTAACCCCTAATTCACAGAATCACAGAATCACAGGGGTTAGAAGGGACCTCTGGAGATCATCCAGTCCAACACCCCTGCCAGAGCAGGTTCACCTAGAGCAGATTGCACAGGATGGCATCCAGGCGGGTTTGGAGTGTCTCCAGAGTCGGAGACTCCACCAGCTCTCTGGGCAGCCTGTTCCAGTGTTCTGCCACCCTCAAAGGAAAGAAGTTCCTCCCTGTGTTCAGATGGAGCTTTCTATGTTCAAGTTTGTGCCCGTTACTTCTTGTCCTGTCACTGGGCACCACTCAAAAAAGACTGGTCCCATCCTCCCAGCCCCCTCCCTTGAAGTATTTGCAAGCATTGTTAAGATCCTTCCTTAGTCTTCTCTTCTCCAGACTAAAAAGACCAAAGTCCCTCAACCTTTCAGAGAAATTCCAGAGAAAGAAAATAGATGCAGTGGCACGGATGTTCAAGGGACCACAGCTGATGGTACCTCTCAGCAGATAAGCAGAAACACAACCGCAGACTCCTAACCAACATAAAATTAGCAACAGAACATTAAGATCTCTACCTCTCTCTGAAATTATGCTTCAATTAATCAGTGAGTTCAAATGTTATTGAGATGTGAGAATGGGAGGCGGTAGGCAGCCCGTATTGACTATGTTAGTAGATAAGTCTTATTTTAATCCAAAATCAAGTTCTTGAAATGGTAAAAGCATTCACTGATCCAGTGAAAAGAATTAAGAATAAGACAATCTTCCCTCTTTGCCCAGAGGGGTGGTGGAGTCTCCGATTCTGGAGACATTCAAAACGCCCCTGGATGCCATCCTGTGCAACCTGCTTTAGGTGACCCTGCTCTGGCAGGGGGTTGGACTAGATGATCTCCAGAGGTCCCTTCCAACCCCTGTGATTCTGTGTTTCTGTAAAACAGGAATGTGCTTGAATTGAAGAAAATAGTGGTACCCCATTGCACAAAGAGAGCAAAGAGGAGGAAATCTATTGATGAGTACGTGAGGAATATGACTTATACTCAGTCTGCCACAAACATATTTTGTCATCTGCATATGTCTTAGGAGTTAAGTGCTCTTTAGAAAGAAAGTAAAATTCCTACTATTCTTTTTCAAAATCTGTAGTAATGGGACTCCTTGGAAACATAGTGGTACTTTTTGAAAATAGAGGAAATAGTTACAGACAGTTTTTTCTTAACCAAGGAGATACAGCATGGTATCATAAGCTTTGTTTCCATAAGGATATAAGGATAAGTTTCCCTCACGTTTCACTAAATCAGAGGTTTCAGGTTCATTCGGGGGATAATTGAAACAAAACCAACAAACCAAATGAATAATCAACAAACAAAAAACCCCACCTCTTTGCTTTTTATGTCCTTTACCTCTGCCTATAATAAAATTTTCTACAATCAACCATGAGAACAGGTAGCTCGCACTCTGTATTTAACTCTGGAAAAAAATAAATATTAAAAAAAAAAGGAAAGAAGGAAAAAATGGTCTTTAGGTTCTGTAAACAATCCCTTCACTTTTTTTTTTCCTGTCTTCTTAGGACTTTGTTTTGATTTCTGACAAGGTTATTTTTCTTTTCTCTGAAATTAATCCTTCACCTTCCTTATACAACTACTAAGTCTATCCAGTCTCAGTTGCAGTAGATCACCTCCTGACAGCAGAATTTCATTGAGCTGACTCTGAAAACTCCTACTGAGATATAACAGAACACGTCAGTTTGAATAAAAGAGATCTCTTCTCAGGTTACCATCTGGGGAAGGGAATACCTCATGGCTTCAGAGAGCTCTACAGAGGCCACTGAATGCTCTATAAAACCCGTAACATTCTTCTGGTCTGAAAAATTTACAGTTACAAAATCAAGGTCAAATTCAGCACCAAATTTAAACTCATAAATTTATGTGTCTACACATAAGTTCCCACATGTGCCTTAGGCATCTAAGCTCCTACTATAGCTGTTGCAGGTCTATTTTCCAATTTTTTGAGCTTGTTTTGGGCAATGGAAATAAGCAATCCATTGGTGAGTATATATTGTAAGTACCCTTCAGAGCAAGTACACAGAGGATATAACTTCTTATAGCCCCTGGTAACAGTATGTTGACCATTTTGCTAGAACAGTAATAGTTCATGCTTTTGGTTCTGGAGGTCATTGGTTAAATTCCTATTATGGCATCCAAGAGAGCAGCAGCCATATCTATATTAAATAATATGCTTCATGGATTTGGGATGCAAGCTAAAATTCAGCGAGATTACCGATACAACCCTGTATAACCAAATTTATTCTAACAGAAACTCAGAGTTTACTTAAAAAGTAATCAACTATTAGCAAACTTTCTGATCAACTGTTAGTTTAGGTATACTAAAATGTCTAATTTGGATGTAGGAGGGGAGTATATTATATCTAATTTTAAAGTATAGCATTTATCAAACGGGAGGAGTGCAATATAAAGTGAATAAGATGCAGACCCAATCTCTGTGAAAACTCAAGTCTCAAACTTCTGGGAAAATTTTTACTTCAATCTTCTCTCAATCTCTGTATTTCATGGATTAACAAAGAAATGAAAAATTATAATCTAGTTACTAACTAGGACTAAGTTTACTAAATCCTAAATTCACTAAGTCACTATATTCACTGTTGGAGTATTCTCAGTTAAATGCAGATAACCATTAACATTTTGAGAGATTATTCAATCTCAATCAACTTCATTCTTGTCATTGTGAGATTCATCCAGCCTTAATCAAAGAAGTCTTTACACTATACAAAAGAACAGTCTCATATAAAAATTGCAGGATGACATTTTTCAAGGAGGACACGGAGTGACATTACCTCAAGCATTTACAGAAACAAGTTATCTTAATGGAGCTGAAATAGTCTATAATATAGACAGAAAAAGAATATCAAACATTTACCAAGATTTATGAAATTAAAGAAGCCCGTACATATGCCTAATAATTGTAAAATGTGTATTATTTGCACACATCTTTACAATGTTTAGCCTATAAAAGTTTTATCAATGGATGTTTATTATTATTTTATAATCAGCAATTAAACAAAACCATCACTTCTTGATAACAGTCCACAGTATTTCACACTGAATTGTAATTACACAGTTAGAATAACACTGTACTGTTCTATGACACTGCAATTTTGTTCCAGAAAGGAGACACTATAAGACCAAGAAACAAACAGACCCACATGATGAAGGGATAAAAATGTTTTCCTCATAAAACAGAGCAAAGGAATTGGTGTCTCTACTACACTGAGAGGCTGTATCTTTTAATGAAGTATATCCCTGACAATGCTAGGTCCTTGGTTTCTGGTTCCATAATAAGATGACCTACATATGGCCCGTCACAGCTTTGCTGCAAATGTTGGGAGGTTACCAGGACACTGTGTTTTGTATTCTTGCTCTCTGAAAAAGAGAGTTCAAGAGCCTGAACACTTGTTTGACTTTCTTCCCCACTAGTATCAATTAGTTTAATAACAGATATCTTTCCTTTCAAACCTGAACAAATATCATTACAGCAGTTCAGGCATCCATAAATCATGAATTTGCTTTCCTTCAGGCTAAATAATAAACAGAACTAATGCTTCTAACCGCCTAGAGAATTATTTTAAAACATTAAGATCATTTATATAATATATGTTTTGCTGCTGCAATTTGAAAAAAAAAAAAAAAAAAAAAAAAAAAAAAANAAAACAAGAAAAGAAAAAAAAGCGTGGAGAACTGAAAAAAAAAAAAAGAAGAGAAAAAATTCATCTGTGGGACTGTGGGATTCAGGACACACCTCTGTATTTCCTTGTTTGATTGCTGCTGATGGTACCTTTCTATCTATAACAGCATTCTTAAGAAATAAAGCATCTTATTTTCAATATTTTTATTTTCTCATTATACCTTAGAAAGCACTGAAAGCTCAGTTTCTGCTTACATTCTGGCTTCTGTTCAACAGAAAACATTACAAAATACTGTATGGATACATCGAAGATCCAGGGGGAAAAAATATTTTGATTTCTGAGACGTTGCTGGTTTAGATAGTTGAGATGTTCAAACAAACAGAAATGTTTATTAGATAGAAGACTGTTTTATAGCAGGAGTAAGTGAATGTGTTTTTCAGGAAAATCTAAGAACAAAAGTTCTGATCACTAAAAACCCTTTGACCACTCTACTCCCTCCCATTAGCAGTATACTAAAAGCGTTAGAAGTAACATCCATATAAATAAGAAAGAGTTGGAGCTGTATTTGGAATCATAAGTTCACATTTTCTGAAGTTCATCTGTAGAAAATATTTTTGCATGACATTTCCTAACCTTTTTGTTTTCTTTGTTTAAAGGAGAAAATTATAGGTGATGTTATTATTGCTTTTAACTAGCTGGAACCTCAAACTTCAGAAAACTATCAAAATACTTGAAGAAAGGGCATGTAGGGTTCATATGGGGTTCACCTTGATCTGTGTTTGTTGGTATTTTTTAACTCTAAAAATCTACATAGTGCTTTGACCAGGCATTTGAGCATACCTGCAGTTAGGTAACCCTCTTCAACAGGGTTCCTATTTCTGCTATAAAGCATACAGGAACTGCATCACTTCTGAACTACTCTGCAGACTCTCCTACCCCTACTGCACCTTTCAAGTTCCACAAGGACTGAGTGAAAATCAATGGGAGTTTATAACTAAATTAAAAATCATGAAAGGCTCCCAGAAAATGCATTCTGGTGTAATTACAACAGTGATCTGTAATTCTTAATCAACGTGATTAAACATAAAACAGATAAAACAAGGATTGCTCATTCCATGCCATCTTTTCAGTGCTTGGAAATGGATGGGCTATTAAAAAGGTATTTCGTTAGTTTTATACATTACTGTCATGAAAGACAGAATAATTATTCTGAAAAAAGCCCTGTGAAACCTGTTTGTAACTAAGCAAGACAACACGACTTTCTGAATGTTGTCTGGAAATGCAAGTTTGCTTTTGTATGTGTAAAACACAGGAGGAGATGACTGTAAACAGGGTTAATGGTCCTAGTTTTAACTAGCTTGAATATATCTCAAAATTCTCAGATGCTCAAAATACCACTGGAGTATAACTCATATTCCAAAAACATTCCTCCTAACACTGAGCAGGCAAGGACGTAACTTACCTGTAAGTAACAATTAAAGGTCTAGTCTTTCTACATAGTTTTACTTGCATGAATCAAAAACTTGTATTTGTTAGTCTGTAACATGTTACTCACCTCATCTAATGTCAAAGAAATTCTTTCATTAATTTAGAATTTTCATATTTATTTATAAATGATTGTATTTATTCTGTAAATGTTTTTTGGGGAGTGGGGGGTGGTTATTTGGTTTGATTTGGTTTGGCTTGGGTTGGGTTGGGTTGGGTTGGGTTTTTACTGCTGGGCTAGGCAAAGACTAGCATGCTTGAAATCTAAGGAAATCCTGCCACATCTGAGACTATGCAGCAGAGGAAAGAGAAACAAGCATATTTTCACCTTCATTGACTCTTTTTTTTTCTGGTGAAATCAGAAGAGATCACTCTTTTAAAATTTATTTTACAGATAGAACCTCAAAATCCATTAAGCATTTATATCCCATCAAGCTTAATTCTGTTTGTACCCGATTAGAAATCTGAGCTGACAAATCATTGTTTCACAAAATTCACCAATCAACTGAGAACTGGGAAAAATTCCTTTTTAACTTGAAAATTGTGTGAAGAATGAGAGAGAAGAGGAATATAAAATGAAAGCATGACATATCTGTTAAGAAAACCTCCCCTAATACTGTCAAATAGAAAACTATGATAATTGCCTCTAAGCCTATTTAAGTACTTGCTTCATTGTCCACCTTCAACTACCAAGCGTCATATATTTTTTTGTTACCTCATAGGGAAAAACGTTGCTCACATCTTTTGCAATCTAGGAACAGCTATGGAAATCTCTTCACTTAAGGTATATATTTGAAGTTATTGACATTTACCCAGATGATATAATTTACTTCTACAGGGCACATTAATAAGTATTATCTTAATGTCCCCTTCTCATGAACCTTAAGAATACTTGCAGAGTCAGGGTTGCTTACAACACATTGTAAACAAAAGGGAAAGTTCAGAAGAGAGCTAAAAGGAAATTGTTATTTTATTTTTAAGCAAGAATAAATTGACTATATATAATTATATATTTTTTAACATTTCCTAGTTTCAACAAAAAAAATAAAGGCTTAGAACAAACAAAATACAGATTTCCCATTTTTAATGTCCAATGCTACAAACATCTACAAAATGTTTCATTAATATTTGCAATAGAAAATGCTTATTACATTCAATGTATTCTAGGTAGAAGAAATGTAGATGAACTGTAGATCAATACTGTAAATGGTGTATCACTAGAAGAGATACAGTCTTCAAGAACCTGAATATTAGAATTTCTGTGCTTGTGCTGCTTACTGCATAATCTTATGTGTCATGGTTTTCTAGGGAATTTTTTTTTTTCCTTATACATGCATAAGGCAAGCAAACTAGATAAAGACTCTTGCATTCTGCAGTTTTATGGGTGTCAATGACATTTGACAAACTACATAGTATGAGGTTTGAGATTCAGACTGTACCCTATGTTTTATAAGCAATTCATTTAAAGTGAATAATAATGAAATGGCAGTTCTCATAATTTCCCTAGTGTTTCAGTTTTCCACTGATTATGCATGAATTACGAACTAAATGTACATTTCCTTGAACTTGGATGTCTAAATCCAGTGACCTTCTTTAAACACTTAATACTGCTAAATTCCTATTCTATTTTAGATTGAATGTGAACAAAAAAGACACACATCCTGATAGAAACACCAATAGATGTTTTCATTTCATTTAATTTTCAGTGTATATTTTCCAGTACTGTTTTAGTGTAAAGTATCTCCCCAGCCAAAGTACATGGATTTCAGATGTTTTATTTTATGTTCTTAACCATGTTTCTTTAATTCCTACATGAACCCAGAAATTAATTTAAAAAAACACCTCATATATAATCATAGGCCAGTTATGTTCAGATTTTATCTGCTGGCTCAAATGAGCCAGATTTGGTCTAATTCAGGATAAATCCTCAGTTTTTGTCCCCTGCCTTTCTGCAGAGCTACTGTCTTCCAATTCACAGTAGGTCTTAACTTACATTCCTTCTCTTTTGCAGTCAAATAAGCTCTTGATCTGTTTCTTTCAGTTTGTGATATACTGTTTTCTGCCTATCATTTAGAGGCCTTTGTGGGGCCACTTGCCTATTTTCTAAAGTGCTTTCCCTCTATTTCACGTGATCATACTTTGTTCTTTCTAACTCACAGGACTCTCCCCAATACATTGAAATCTTGTTGATGTTGGAAGACCACTAGAAGGCCACGTGAAGTTAAAGATGGATTTAATGTGGTAAAATTTATGCAAAAGGCTACTTCTTCTCCATATACAAAAAAAAAAAAAAAAAAAAAAAAAAAAGATTTGGATTCTAACAGTAAGCAATTAGAAAAATTGAGAACTGGAAGCACTCAATCAAAGAAGAGGAAGGGAAGGAAGTGTTTTCTTTGGTCGTTATGACACAATCATTTAGAGTTTTTGTGTATCAAAATTATTTAGATTTAGATGCACTGTCAAGGAGTAATAGAGAGGTTTTAGTAACAGAATTTTAGGCATGTAAGTATCCCTTGATTTTGCTTAACTGTACATTAAGCATATACAAACCTGTACATAAAGTATTAAAATTCATCTGTCTATAGGAATTCAATATTAAGATTTCTGTTAGGGAAGTGTATGTGTTATTATACATAGCTAGATAATACACATTCAAGTATACACACACTCACATATATTTTCTATATGCAGGAAGTATTGACTCTTTTGTGAAGCTGATGTTGCTTCAGAGGAAGAAAAAAAGTATTAAATAATTTAAATAATGAAAGCCTGAAAAATGCATGATTTATTAATGCACAAAGGAAATAAAGAACAACTTATTCTCACTGAAATTTCTGAAAATATTATCTTACTTAACAAGACACTGTCAAACATAAATTTAACCAATTTAAAAAAATTATATAAAAATTAATTTCAAGTATTGTGTATTCTAGTTAATCTCTCCTCTTCTTCACCTTTTGTGATTTTAAAGTGATGATTTTCTACTTGAATAATACTCGTTCCTGAATGAAAGAAACAGAAGCAAGGGAGTCTGTCTAGCACACATTACACAAGAAACTGAAACTGACTGTAAATAAAGTGCTATGAAATGCATAGAGTAAACATACTGAAAGAAATTAGATTATCCTCCAGTCCCCTTTCTTTATAGAAATGTGGTCTGCTTCTTGTAAGTTATAACAAGAGCAAGCACAATGTTTTCAAACAGAAGTAATTTTTGAGATGATAGTATTCCTTAAGACACTGATCTATTTGATTATATTATCTAACCCAGAAAAACAATCTACCACTGTTTCAGAATTGCAGATGAAAAATCTCTGCACTAGAAAATAAGAATGGACTCAGGAATAATAATAATAAAAACCAAAACCAAGACATAACCTATTTTCCTAAGCAAGGAAACCCACAGGAGGCCAGAAAATCTACTTTGCAGCACAGAAAATGCATACATGCTCCACTTCTTCCTCCTAGCAGGAGAAATCCACTACAATCAAATAAATAATCAACCTGCTCTTCTTTCACAAAAAGAATTAGCAGGGACTATTTAAAAAGGTATGTTAATGTTTTAAAGTATTTTTAATATTTGAAAGTATTTTAGAATATTTTTTAAAAAATGTTAGGGCAGATGAAAAAGTACAGTTAGGCAAGTGACTCATAAAAAGCAAAAAACAATGCTTTCTTTCAAGCTTTTAGTTCCAGAATCAGACTATCTGTCTATGCAACCACAATTACTTGTACAGAAAATCTGAATTATCAGTTCTTTTAGTGGAAGTGATGTCAGCCTTGTTTGCTGTCATGAAACAGAATGATCAGAAAATAAGGTCATCCAGAACTGAAAACAAGTTTGCTTTCTTCCTGACTTCACTGTTGTCTCTTAGGTGCTGAACCAATGTGTGAGCAACACCAGAAAAATGAGGCATTTGTCATTTAACAAACAAAGACCCAAAGTTTAAGAAGCTGAGGGAAAGGAAGGAACTTTGGAATATGTGGCACAGTAGCTGAACAACAGCTATGGATAACCTTGCATGCTGCCAAAGCAGATACAAAAAAAGAAGTGTGGTAATCTTTCTGGAAACATGGGAAAATATTAATAGTATAAGATATTAAATGTACTGTGAGGCAATTACACTTTGTAGTGGCTTCTAACACATGGAACTTGTGGTAGGGGATGGATACATGAAGTGATAGCACTTTTAAACCACAAGAAAAAAAATCAGAGTAAATAGAATACCATTTTTGCAAGATAACCTACACTCTAAGAGTTTGAGAATTAAGGTCAAAAACCTTACTCTGTTATAAACACTGCAGATAACTCATCCTTGGCTATGCGTGCAGCCTCATTTTCTACAATATGTGATAGAATCGGAAAGAAAAAAAAAAGTGAAGAAAATTTAGGGATACTGCTGAACTTGCAGATTTTCTTTTTTTCCTCTCAGTTAACTATGTTTTGGCTACAAATGCAGTACTTATAACCTTATTGTTTGAATTACAATATAAGCAAGTAGTTCTATTTCTTGCTGTTTCTCAGCCTTTTGTCATTTAAGAAAGTCATTCAATTCTTCTAAATCTCTAAAATGAGGGATTGATATTTACGTTACCCATGAATATTCTCCAACAGGGAAATAGATTACAAGAGGACTAGACAGCATTAGAGGTAGATAGTTTAGAGACAGACTATACTTCTTCAGGTAGACCTGAGGAATTTCAAATTAACTGTATAAAATTGCCACATTATCTTATACTGTGCTTTTGTTTTGTGACCATCTTTTTAAGCTCATTTAGACAGTGCTCAATTCTGTGGAACCCATGTAACACAACTGGAGTGTCGAGGCAGTCTGACAGCATTATTTATAAACAATAGCAACAGCTGGGGACCAAGCTATCTTGCTTTATATGTCTACACCTTCTACTGCTCTGGGTGGTGAGTAATAACCAGGCTTACTGACGTGAATATGTTAATATCAAGCAAGGGAAAAGAGAAAGGAAAGGGGAAAGGCATACAAGAAAACAAACTAAAATGCCTTCTGTAGATTGGAAAACCAGAGCATAGCACAATATGCTATGGCTACTTTCTCTGAACTCTCTGATTATTGCATTTTCCATGCAAAGGATTTATCACCTCCGAACCATTCTCCTTTCAGTTCACAGTGTGCTGAGTGAAGAACTGTCTGAAGGGCAGAGCTCAAAGGGTTCTAGCAAACAGGGCTACATCTGGCTGGCAACTGGTCACCAGCAGTGTTCCTCAGGGTTCAATTCTAGGGCCAGTTCCATTCAGTATATTTATCAATGATCTGGATGCAGGAGTTGCATGCACCATTAGCAAGTTTGCTGATGATACCAAACTGCGAGGTGCTGTTGGCTCTCATGAGGGACAAGATGCCTTGCAGAGGGATATAGATAGACTGGAGTGTTGGGCAATGATTAATGGGATGAAATTTAACAAGTCCAAATGCCAGATTCTGTGCCTAAGATGGAGTAATGCCAGGGACAAGTATAAATTGGGAGAGGAATGGCTGGAGGGCAGCCCTGCAGAAAGGGATCTGGAGGTGCTGGTAGACAGCAGGCTCAATATGAGCCAGCAGTGTGCCCTGGAAGCCAGGAGGGCAAACTGCATCCTGGGATGCATTATACACAGTATTACCAGCCGGCTAAAAGAGGTGATTATCCTGCAGTAATTCAGCATTGGTGGGGCCTCACCTTGAACACTGTGTGCAGTTCTGGGCCCCACAATTTAAGAAGGATGTGAAAGTCCTTGAATTCGTCCAGAGGAGGGCAACAAAGAAAGTGAAAGGGCTGGAAGAAATGTCCTATGAGGAGTGGATGACAACTTTGGGCTTGTCTAGTTTGGAGGAAAGGAGGCTGTGGGGCAACCTCATTGCTCTACAGCTTCCTGAAGAAGGGATGTGGAGAGGGAGGTGCTGACCTCTTTTCCCTGGTATCCAGTGATAGCACGCATGGGAATGGTTCAAAGATGCACCAGGGAAGGTTCAGATTGGACATTAGCAAGCATTTCTTTATCGAGAGGGCAGTTAAACACTGAAACAGGCTTCCTAGAGAGGCATTTGGACAAGGCCCTTAGTAACATGCTTTAACATTTGGGCAGCCCTGAACTGGCCAGGCAGTTGGACTAGATGATTGTTGTAGGTCTCTTCCAACTGAATTTATTCTATTCTATTCTATTCTATTCTATTCTATTCTATTCTATTCTATTCTATTCTTTAGGGGACTCTGCAAAGGTTTAGTGTACCTTGAGGATCATTTAAATATTTTTTCAGTTTGTAGCAAGAAAGGTTCTTCTGGGATTTTCATCACAGTAGCTTTGTACCAGTTCTTGAAAGGATGTGTCTGTGGTCAAATTTGTCTTGCAAAATAAGGAAGCTTAAGCATAAGTGGTGAAATTCCAAAACAGTATCAAAAATATTGTTTAGAGTTCTCAATGGTTGTCACTGGTTTCCTCCATTTGAATCTACAGGGAACAAGGTAATCCAAACCAAAATAATCTTCCATTCAATAAAAATCTCCAAAGCTGGAAATAAAGAAAAAAATAACTGTAATGAAAACTCTAGGTAGGAATACATACTTCACAGTGATCATATCTTTAACTCTCACAGAAATTTGTCAAATTAGTAAGATATTGTTGTTTTATGAAGAAGACATTAATACATGTAGTCTAGTGGAACAGGAAGGGTCAGAGATTTCTAAAAATTTTTTATTGGTTTCAAGGTTTAAGATGAGCAGGCCTAGCAAAATCATAGCAAAAGCTTAGAATTGCAGGGTGACTGACAAATGTCTGATCAGCATGAAGTTTGAATCTTAATATCTGCTTTTTCTAGCAGCTTTACCATGGTTCATATGCAGACAAGAAATCTGCTGCCCTTTGAATATGACATTAAATATCACAGCGAGCAAGTTGGCATTTCGTCAGTTCTCTTCATATGTCTCCTGGATGTTTGGTAATGGACTGAGATTCCCATGATGACAGCAGTAGGGGAAGAAGATGCTCTCTAGATCTCAGTGCAGAGAGTTTTACAACTTATTTGGGCAGAGTCTGAAACACTCACTGTGCGCAGTCTTCTGCAGACACTATGAAAAACAGATGTCTTCTGAGAACTTCAGGCATTGAACAAACAGTGATCCGCATGTTGAAGGAAAGTCAAAAAAAAAGTAGCAAGATGATAGAAAAATTAAACAGAAGTTGATTTAAAGCATGTAAAGAACAAGTAAAGAACTTTTTTTTAAAAAAAAAGTTTAACTGTTAAGTAGAAGCATGGCATTTTACAGAATGAAAGCAAGAAGATTTTCTCAGTTCTGCTAGAAATCTAACACTTTCCTTATGCAGTAAAGTATCTCACTCAGGCTGTAGATTGTAAGGCAAGTAAATGTTATATGCCCCATTCTCAAAGCTGAGATATTTGATCGTTTTGAAGAGTGGCCTTGAAGCATTTTTTGACTAGGACCCTTCCATCTGTCTATGACAGATCCACCTTGACATATCCCGAGACGCTGGTTGAGAAGAGCAGTACATTTTCCCTTTTATAAATGATAAACAGGTTAGAGATTCATGTGATTTATATGCATGTATATGTGTGTCTCTTGCTCAATGTATCTAGAAATTCAACTGAGTGTTGATATGTCAGTCGTTTAACATGGAAGAATCACATCTGAAAATTGTGGAGTAATGAATCTTCAAAGGCATCCAGGAAATAAATCACAGTCTTCACTGTCCTGACTGTTAATTCTATTACCATTACCACAAAATAAAGCAAAAGTTTCTGTCTTCAAAAGTTGATATTGCTTGTCTTCCTAATGTGCACAAAAGAGAATTTTAAAATTTTACACTGAAATTTCTATTATTTTTTTTCTGAAGGAATATTTTCAGTTTTAGCCTGAAGATACTACCATGTAAGATAACTCTGCACAGTAAATGGATACTCAGAAATTCAAAGATTGCAGATTTATTAAATCAGACTAACATAAAACTGCAGGTCACATTTTTTTTCTGCAGTGTTGGCTGTAGTGTATTTAAAGTTTTAAATGGGGTTTTATACTTGGGATAAGCTAGGAAGGAGGAAAAATATGAAGAACCCGGTGAAACTACTTACTGTGTAAGAAACACTGCAGTAATACTAGCTTTGAATTTTAAGCATATAAGTAAACTTATCTATAATGGTCAAATAGCATATCCCATTAATCACTATAAAAAGAGCAAGAAACACCTTTAAAATGGTCTTTTCATATACAAGTTTTGGATGGACAGATGCAGATTCTGCAGAGGCCTAACTGGTTTAACTTATTTGCTACTTATTTATACATAATTACAGGTCCTTTCTAAAATTATTTGAGTGGTTAAAAAAAAATAATAATCAGAACCTTGTTAGGAGTTGGCAAGTTTTCTGTAGATTTTCATTAATTTTAAGAGCCATCAGAGAGGTCACTTGGTGACAGAGCTGGAAAAGAGCATACCGGAATCAATGGGCCATGAGAAACATGAGGTAGGAGTTTCCAAGAAGCCCTCATTTAGCATTAGTATAGTGTGGCAGTAGAACCTGAGTACCCTGGGATCTCTGAAGGAGGGATCAAATAAAGGAGAACAAAGATCTGTGAGCCATTGAATCCAGGGGAAGAAAGCTTAGAGCCAAGCTACTCAGATTAAAATCATAATTATTTTCAAGACATCATGTCTATGTCCAAGGTAGCATTAGCTACGATGACTCTGAGCTGTTGGCTGCTCTCTAGTTTACCACCATATTTAAACTGGCTGTAGGAGCAGGTCTCACATACAATATGCTATATAAAATGGAAGACTGCCACAGTGCTTCATATACAGACTAGTAAAGTAAATGGGATTAAAAAAACCCCAGGGAGCGAGGAGTTTATAAATAGCACAAGAAAATGAGTATTCAGTGTTCACTGTGCCTTTAAATACAGCATACTCCCTGCTGAAACAGCTCCCATTTAGTGTTTCAGCTGGGAAGCAGCATGCTACAATTCCTTTTTTGCTGATTTTTTGTTTGTTTCCCTCAACATAGTATAAAAGTAAATCAGCTCAGAAAAAAAAAAAAAAAAAAGAGGTTTGCCCTATAAGTAGAGCAACAAAACCATGACAAAGAGATTGATGTCTCTATTAAAGAAATAAGTGAGGGAAATCATATCTAAGTTTTGCTAAGGCTATGTTTGCTGTTCTTTTTCTAAATACTTCACAGTACAATTTTGAGGTTGAACCAAAGAAAAAGGAAAAAAAAAAATTAACCCCTTGATTTGGCAGTGAAAATTTAAAGCCACAAGCAGCCAAATAGCTTTGAAGATCATAAAGAAAATAGTAAAATATTCATGTCAGCACCCAGACTCCCAACAGACTATGGCTTCAATGATCAGAACCTTTCCGTGCAATTACCTGATGGCTTCTTTGAGACATTGCAGAGGATAAAAATGGCTTGTGGGCTTTGTTTGGTTTTTTTCCAGTAAAGAAGACCAACAAACTATCTTCTTATTTTGGTTGCTGCACAGAGAGCTGCAGCATCTGTCATAATGAACAACTGGGAAGATTCTGGGTATCAACATTTTTTAAAAGTACTGATAACTATGTAAGGAAAACATCAGTGGTGCAGTTTAGATGGTTGCTTACTGATATCCCTCCTCTTTTTGTCAGTGTTTCGGTTTTGCAACAGTCATGCAAAATCATTGAAACACATGCACTTGCAGAAACATGGAGGAAAGCTCTCCAGTGAAAACCTTTTAACGTTTGCCTTTTACCACTTAAACTCCTCTAAAGCAATGGACTTTTAACACATTCTGAATCTGAAATTAATCTGTCAAATGAGTCTGAAAAGAAGACAAAGAAATAAAAAGAATACTCCTAACAACGTAATACTTGTTGCAATTTTATAAATTAAAACAGTGTTGGGGGTGAGTCATAAGAAGGGAAGCAAATATAAATTGATGTGCAAGTAAGCAAGCATTTGTTACTGTCAGTATAGTCCCTCTACCTTTTAGACTGCAGGAGCCTCAGAGACTGAAGGTCAATGCGAGTGAGCAAAGCTGCACCGCACTCATGGTTTACAATTTGAGGAACAGTAAAAATGTTGGTCTGATTAGACTGCCTAGCTGAGCCCACGTTTATATATAGTCATGATGCTCTTCTGAACTGTTTCAGGACTTAAGCACCAATGCTGGTAAGGTCAGGCAAGCAGACAATATTCAAACATATTTCTTGCTCTGCTGTGTCCCCTATCGGTCTAACAATGAGGAATTACAGGACATGTGAATTGATGGTCTTATAGCTGCAGAAAGCTTACATGGGTGCTCTGTGTTCATAGAAGTGTCTCTCAAGCATTTTGCTTTGCTCATGAGTCAACTGGGGATTAGCAATAAAAGCCAAGTTTTCACTCTAGGCTCAAGGACGCCAATCAAAATTACTTCCGGAGACGGTAACACATTATGGCTTAGGAATGTTATTTCCAAACCAAACTTAAAATACTACATTCTGGAGGTTTTGACTTTTTAGGTATTCCTGTGAATATATATTAGAAAAAGGAGGAAAAATCAAAGCTTTGTAACATAAGGGACAGGTCACTAGATGAACATTTAAGGAACCTGTGTCTGTTTCTGTATTCATGGCTTGACATCTGTAGAAAGTACTTTTTTTTTTTTTTGCCCCCTCCCACCATCTATCTGTCTTGTCCATTTTTTGTGAAAACTTCCAAAGGCTAGGATGTGCCTTCCTGTGTGTATGAGCATTCTTCATTATAACAGGAATGCAGTTATGTTATTTTATTTACTATTATATAAACATGTTTTGGAGTACTGGTGAATGCTATCAACAGAAAAAACGCTTAATAAATGGTGACTGCTGAATAATATAAAGTATGTATACATCATTCACACACACAAATTGAAGTTTAGAAGAAACTAAACTTGCAGGTTAGAACCGGTAAAAGATGACAGTCATCTCTATCAGTCTTCGGAAAAACAGTATAACCCCTAAGCCAATATTCCAGGAAAAGCATCCAAAAGCATTTTCTCGGGGAGTGAATCCAGGTTCCAGACTCTTTATGAGCCATAGCCAAAGGCAGTAATTTTTGAAAGGAAACTGAACTGTGACTATGCAATAAACCTGAGTCTTCTGTAAAACAATTGATCAAAGAAGATGAATGTGGATAAACAAGTATTGTAATTATCATGTCTCAAAAGACATTTTCCTTGTTTTTATTAACACTAATGTCTAAAGTCTAACTTTGCATGATAAATGCTCATATGACCAAACTGTACCTGATCTGAACCATACAACATCTTTTGTATTTTCCACGTGCAGTTAATACAAAATTTCTCCACCAGATGTTCTCAATGTCTGCTACCATTGTAATGATTCTAGAAACCCATAAACCCATGAAAGAACTGCTGGAATTAAATGATTATTCTTCACAGACTATAAACCCAGTATTTTCAACTTATTTAAACTTTTTTTTTTATTCTTTCTTTTTTTTTTTTTTCCTCCACAGATGAGTCTTGTGGAATATCAAACACATGTATAAACTAAAATCAAGTAAGCATTCGATGTGTATTTCACTCAGAAATAATGAATTGTAAAAATTTCTGGTCACAATATTTTCTAAATGGATTTAGGATCTCATAAAAAATTACTGTGGTGAGCTGAGAGCATCAAAAAGTATTTTTGTAAGAAAACACACCCATCCCCAAAACCATGTTTCTGTCTGTCATGAATTTTAGTAATTTCTGATAATACACGGGAAACTTGATGCTCATCTATTCTCTCCATTACTATCAATACCCATCAAGTCAGAGAAGTTATTTTACTGTGCAAAACTCAGTGTCTTATAAAGCTGTGTTAGGTCCACACTGCATTAACTGAAGTAGATGAATCCCAACAAAAATTATAAATAATACAGAAAGGGGAAACAGTACAGCTATTTTCAAAATTAGATTTAAATTCTACATCTTAATTGTATTGCTGGTCACCAAAACCCACTTCTCTGCAGTGGGCTTGGTATGTTCTAGATGGGAATTGTTTCCTAATGCCTATGATGACAGTGTGATTGTAAGCATTTTATCTCAGGAATAGTTCCTCCTGTCCCTGCATAAATTCCTATATATTTGTCTATCTTATTATCTATCTCATTTTATCACATAAATGATAATCACAAGTCTTCCCACTGCACTTAGTATTAATAAACCCACTTGACAGCGTCTGAAATAAATCAGATGATAAATAGACCTGAAACCTTAACTAACCTGCCAAGACTTTAGACAAAGCATGTCGCTCAAAGGTGGGGGACGTGGAAACTGCACTGGATGCAGAACTTGGTATTACTTCTCATTTGTGCCCTGGCAACACCTCAGGGCAAGAGTAAAGTGCCTACTGCCATAGCCTTTCATCTGCATGCCCTGGAAACAAAACAAAGGGGGGCAATTCAGATATAGCAGCAGACTGGCACATGACAGATGACTGATGGACCTATGTCTCAACAATTATACAGATACTGTGCAAGGATGAGAAACAGGCTGTAATTAAGCAGAAGATCAGTTCTCTTTGGCAACCTCTCTTTTGGTGATTGCAGAACAGCTATTGAAATCGAAGGCAACAACAAAATCAGCTCATAAGAACAAAGTTGTAGCAAGTATTTTGTTGACATAATGAAACTGGGAATAAACAAAGGAAAAAGGACTAACTTTCTTGGACCTGCAACAGTTGGTATTAAGTGTCTTTTCATCAACTTTCAAACTTTAAAATTAAGAGAAAGAGTCAATCCCCATTTTTTGACAAACTCTTTTGCAGCAGAAGTGTCTGAGCAACTGTAAACGCAACCACTGTGTGAGGTCCCAGTCATCTCATTTATGAAGATAACAATAAGCTCCACAGTGTCAATGAGAAAAGGCAAGTTGCTCAAAAGAACAAGTCAGAGAACAAGCCCTTAAATTAGGTGCTCCAGTACAATTTTTCTGATACCATCCTAGCTTGATTTTCATTCTAAGACTTTAGTTTTACTGGAAAAACCATTCAAGTAAACATGTATGTTTGAGGAGTTATGCGGTCCCATCACCAAGTGCTGGCCTCTGCCCTCTGCAACTGCCACTGAAAAAGTAAAGGTGAACACAATGCCTCTGTGATCTTGTCTGCCAAAACATATATTTGTAGTTTCCCATCTAGGATGCTTCCAGAACTCCCAATGTCAAGGAGAGAACAGAACAGAGCAGAACAAAAATTGAGGATTTACTCTGCCTTCTTAGCTTTGGATACATGTGATTTCCAAACAGAGAACACAGAGATCCTGAGGCATTCTCCTTCTTCCAGACCTCAGCTGTTTTTCTTGCTGTCACAGCAGTCGCAGACAGCTTGCTTGGACAGCATGGTGAGAGATGAGTCAGACCTCTCTATGCATCAAGAAGTTTCCTCATGCCCAACACTTCTGAAGATTGAACGATGCAGATAGTGTAGCTTGTACCAGAGAAGTTATCATATTGCAAGACAAAACTATGTGGATAGCTTTTGAAGGAAAAAATTGCTTCTACCAAAGTTCAGCGTGGATAGAATTGCTGTCAGCAACGTATCTACAGTGTCAGAGAGTCCTGGGTCTGAGATCTCAAGCCTGAATTCAAACATGACCACTTAGTGCAGCAATATCTTGAATCAGAAATGCCTGACGCTTTTTGTTGACTTGAAACTTTAGGACAATAATGGACTTTTGTTAGATATCTTTTGACAATTAATAAAGTAGGCTCCTAATTTAGACACTCACAAAGAATGTTAAAACTTACTATGTTACTCATAGTTTAAAATACAAATTAATATAAGGCTTATATATAGTACATTTCCCGTCTGCCTAATACTTATTCAAAACCCTTTCCCACTGCAGCTGGGAATGTTGTTTCTAACCACCAAAGACGAGCGCAGAACACTGGGCATGTAGAACAATTAGCATTGTTAAAGGTAACAGGGAGAGCTTTCATCCAAATATACTACGTATCCCACAGATGCTCATGTAGCTCCCAGTGCTCCTAGTGATAAATGATGTACAAAATGAGTGAATGCTGAGACACAGCCACATAGAAAAAGGAATCTAAGAGGAATTCCTTGACAGCAAGAGGTAACTGATTTTATGAAGAGAGCAGGTATGACATTTATTTTTCCCTTGCACACTTGTCTTCCTACTCTCCAAAGTCTGGGGCTTGTTTTTGACTCCCTGAGGGTGTTCTGTTTCAAGACAGAGTCTTGGTCACAACAGCAGCAAAACTCTAATTTCCTCTTATCTAAGATGGGGTTATATAGGTATATAGGTGATCAAAAGCATGTAAAAGTGCTGTTGTAAAGGTATCCTGCACTTTTGAGAAAGTGCTGTGCACATTCAGAAGGTAGGTTTGATCATCAGAAGGGGTCTGTGGTTCACTATGCCTTGCTGTTACTCCATCATAGTAGCTAGGATATTCCTAGTTTTCCTCCTTTCACTTTTACCTGTTCATGTATTTTCCCCAGTTTAAAATTGTCTCAGTTGTCCTAAAGAGCATCTCTGTTGATTGAAAGGATGTGTGGGTTTTCCAAACTAACCTGTCTCATATATTGAACTTGGTAAAGAACATTTGTAACTAATTGAAAACACGCATACACTTCACGGATGAATGCCCCAGTCATTATCTTTCAACTGTGAATCTTGGCTCTCTCTATTCTTCAACATCTGGTTTTGAAACCACCTTCAAACCCTGGCTAAGAAGCTCAGTAGCTTGTGTAAGATTTGGAAGATGAAGAACACTTTGAATTTTGGCTCTGAATTATGTCAGATCTTAATTATGAGGAAAAATAGATATTATAGTCTACACTGACTACTGTATAGCAAACAATTAATTAGAACAAGCATAATCGTCTCAGAAACACTAGAGTGTGAAAAGAGGAATCTAAAAGTTTGCAATATCTTGTACCAGGCTCTGATCTAGTCCTAGCAAAAATAGGAGAGTTTCTAAAGGAAATCGTAGACCGTTATCAACGCTGTTCACAGGTTCTGAACCAAACAATGTTGAGTAAGTGTTAAAGTGTCACTCACTGACATTGATCCAGGAGTCACTGAGGACATTTTAAACTCACTTCAATACAGATTATAGTCGATCCACTTTATCAGAAGTGGTAACCTTCAGCAACCATAAGAATATACAGATTCCAAAACCTTCCAAAATTGCTTAACATTCTTACTGTTGGTGTGAAAGTGTTTTTCTTCAAAAAAGTGTTTCTATTTATGCAATTGCTTCCAACTACCTGGGAATTTTCTAATGAATTTTTCAGAATAAAGTTTTGTTGAAAGCAATATGAATAGATGGAGAAATGTAAGTATTCACAAATTTCTTTGTCTTAAAAAGGAAGGAAAGAAACAGATTTTTGTATTATTAAAGTATTATGCTTTAACATTTTCAAGTTTTAGTTACTTGTTTAAGTTTTAGCTATGCCATTGAAATCACCTTCCACTTGGGAATTTATTACATTTTAGGAAAAAAAAATATAAATTTAAAAATTACTTATTAATTGACCAGATAAAAAATGTTAGAGATTACCAACTCATGAATTCATTTTATGTTTAATTTTTATTTTCATAGAATTCATGATTCTTCTGGGCTGGGGAACAATACATATATATTTTAAATAGTTTACAGATAAGAATAGAAAAGTGAAAAAATTAATCAAGATTTTTCCTATTTATTTTCATAGACTTCCTTTATTTCTCAGTTCAACTTTATAATATAAACACAGAAAATGTTACAAGTCTGTTAAGCCTGCCATGATCATTATCACTATGTTCAGTTTAAAAGAAGATTAGGTAGGTAAAAAGTGATCAGAAAATAATTTGGCTGGACACTGGAGGAACAATACTAATCAGAAGAAAGTATATACATTTACCTTTATTCGTTGTCTCAGAATTAGTTCTAGAGCTTAGAAATATTATGTGGTCAAGGTAGCCCTGCTTTGAGCAACAAAATCAATTAATCTAATTTATCATCGATCCATTTGGTCAATGAAAGGCATGATATAACAGCAGACTGTGGTACTCGATGATTCATGCAATCTCTTTCAGCCCTGAGAAACAGGAAATACAAGTATGATTCTTCTGTTCAATTTCTACCAAAAATTATAAGCCTCTGTGCAAAATGTCACACTGGTTTTATCCTAATTGACGCTTTTTGCTCTTCTAATGCTTGTTGAGAGAAGAAGAGGCTTATGTATTTACCTATTCACTCCTTTTCCTTTAGTAAGGGAGACCAACCAAGGAAAGGCTTCAGTGTGGTAGACAGCCCGGTCTAATTACCTCTCCTATCTTGGCCTGCTGCAAGAAGGGTCATGTTTTGAAATGTAAAAGACAGGAGTAAAAAATCCTCTTAGTTCTTTTCCCCAGGAAAGGATCATGAAGGCAACTGGGAAGAGTAATCAGTATCCATGTCTGCTCTTTCTCTTCCCTGCTGTGGAATCACTTTTTTATCATTGCATCACACAGAGCTTAGAGGTTTGAAGAATTTTGTAAGTCTGGGATGCATGTAACTCTTTCTTTCCACAATGGTGGTACAATGTCCAGCTCACCATAGTAACTGTTTATGAGATCCTAAAGAGAATTAAGCAACAACGGATGAAAGCTTTATGGCCTCTGTGAATCATGAACTATTTCTACGCAGACAGCTGTGGGGTGGGGAGAGCTGTTTGCATGTTTTCCTGTGGACTATGTTATGAAATTGCAAATGTCACAGAGTAAGCAGTGAAAAATTGTGATTCACAGTTTAATAGTTGGTTTTCCATAGCTTGAACCCAGTGTTATTCCTTTCATGGAAGCAAACTGAGTTGCAAAAGTGATTTTCTTCACGCTACCTGTCTACCTGTGCTTAATTTTCAGTTGGATTACTCAATTTACTTGCTTATGAGATATATACTAGCCACATCTATTCTTTCTTTATTCCCCTTCAGGGATGTAAAGAAAGACCCACACTCCCCTTTATCAATTTGTTAAAGTACAGGATGCCTCAGTTGCACCTCTATAAGCTTATCTGTCTAGAAGCTTTGGTATATTACAGGACGCAAAAACTGTACAGCTGATCCTACAAGGACCTTTATGAACAACACATTCAGCAACAGTGTGCACAGTTGATATGATATAATCCCACTCTTCCTACAGAAGCAAAATATAGCCATCAGCAGAGTTCAATCTGATGCCTGTGTATACAAATCTGAACGCTTCATCGATTTTCCTAGCAATAGATTGATGTGGGTCATCAAAAGAAAGAGAAGTTGTTGCCTTTGCAGTCATTCAGGCCAACTATTCACAAATAAAGAAGCATTCATGCCAAGAATTAGAATAGATTGGAGATCTGTTTCTTTTGTCATCAGTGTACTTGAAAAAATGGAGCCCATTATGAAAATCCGTGTATGGACCGTGTTTCTTGTTTGGGTTTCTTTTTTTTTTTTTT
>VYXH01010741.1:186220-203338 GCA_013397275.1 Burhinus bistriatus | reverse complement strand
TGTTGTTGTTGTTGTTGTCGTTGTTGTTTTTTTCTGGTAATAAATCCATTTTTTCAAAATGTTCATAAAGGCAAACACAGAATTAATATACCAGTGCAGCTGTAACAGAAATATTGAAGTATGTCAAATATATACATTATTTTAAATGATAAATGTATTTTACCATCTTTATAAATAAATCTTTACATACAATAATTTGAATGATTGACTGCAAACCAGATCTTATACTTTCACAACATATTTTATTTGAGTATAGCTGAGTATAACTAAATGAGATTAAACAAGAAGAAAACTCTCTGATAAGATAAGACTGTCTTTCATTAAGTTCAACTGTGGCTGTCATTCTGCTATGCAGTAACAAATCTGGGATCCTAAAGGTCAATTCCTAATAGGAGAAGTCAGTAAAGTGAAGTCTAGTATTTTCTTCGTGTAATTTGCTACATTTACAAAAGTGCATGAGTACATCCATATCAGTGGTAAATAACAAGGAACACAGATAAATCCTTTTGGGGGATTTTGATTAAAATATTAATGATAACTCCCTCAGAAGCAGAATTATATAAAGTTATTCAAACAGAAAAAAAAAAAAAAATCAGGCCTTTGCTATAAGTCCACCAAAAGATTTCCAGTGAAATATTGTCCTTCTTCTATTCTTCCACAGCTATAATCCTGCTTGTGTGCTGCAAAAGAGAAATGACAAAACTGTTCATGCAGAGTCTATAGGCCTTGTGTGATATCCTTCCACATTCAAAGAAAATAACACATGATCATTGAACTTTTATATAATAACAACAAATTTTAACTGATACAATTTGCTATTGTTAACTCTGTTAACTTCTAGTAGTAAATTTAAGCTTACCATAAAATCACATTTTTGTATGTGCTTTTGTGAGAAAAAAGTTTGCATATTCCCCTTCCTGACATGTATCTTATTCAGGCTTTGCTGGTTCATTCTTAATTCACATAGACTGTGGAAGTAATGCGACAGATCCAACAAAAAGCACAAAAGACCCAAATGATTTTGATGTAACAGAACTAATTACCTTTTCTAAGGAAACTAGCAAGCCTACCAGAATACCAAATTGCTTAAAATACCTCCTTTATTGGCTTGAAATACATATTGTTTGGTCAACGAATGGTACTTTCATTGTGTTATATGAAGTAACGTTTAGAGAATATTGGTTTTGTTTTATTTTTCTAAATAATGAGTGGAAATATATGTGAGCGTGTGTGCATATGTTGCTTAATTTTAGCAGTATTTAACTCATACTCACACAGAGCAGTACTGTTTGGACTCGTGATGTTGCAGGGGAAAGAAAGGGACTGTGGCACCTCTCCCAACTTGTTTGATTCTTTCGAGTTTTCATTTTTGAGTCAACAGTTTTGTCTAAGTGTCTGTCTTATTAGGCCACAAGCAAAACTAATATAACCAACACGGGATTTGTTCTTTTCATAATATTAATGAAGTTTCTGTCAGAAAACACAAAAGCAAAATTACTAAGTTAAACTAAAAAGTAAGAAGTCGAGCCTTTGGATATACAGCACAGGTATAAACAAGATGATAACGAATAAAACAATTTGCAGTGAGAACTATTTCTTTTGAGTTTATCCAGATTTACCAAACTGCTAACTGGAACCCTTCTTAGATTCTGGGCTTCAAAGCTGCTCTTCGGTTGTGTGGTCTCTGTTACATTAGATGGACAAATTGTATCATCATGATTTAATTTGTCACATGCCACTCACTTACCAAAACCAAGGAATAGATTAGTCTTGAGGATACTTACATATAACTATTTCAGTAATGAAAAGAGGTTCTTTATACTCCCAGTGTCCTCTCCTTTTAAGTCCCAAATATGAAATGAATAACCAAAAGTGGTGACAGATGGAGTCCAAACATTCACGATGCCACTATTAAAGCTGTTGAAAATATAACTATAATTTCCTGCGAATCAACAAAAGCTAACTGATTTGTTCTTTCTGTGTTTAAGGCTTTGAAAATTTTATTGCTCCTTTTAAAAACTTAACACCAAGGAACCTTAGAATATCTGATTGAAGGCAAGGAGTATTACAGAAGGAGAAAAAAGTGGAGGAAAAGAATTGGAGCATGTAGGACTGATTGTCAATATGGTTTTATGTTTGTGAAACAGCGATCTTTGTGGCAAAAAGAGCATCAAGCTGCACTAAAATAATGTTGATGACATGGCTTGGGTGTTGTAGGACATCTAGTATCTGATTCCCAAGACTGTTGTGGTAGACTCACTGGAATCTTAAAATTAATTAATCCTATTTCAGAAAAAAATGAGAGAAAAAAAGGGACAGGAAATTATAAAAATATGTTAGAAGACCACAGATGCAATAAACAATTATGAGGCTGATATTCATCTTTAAATTGTACAATGCATTTTAAGTAAATTGTATTTAATAAATTTTGTCATAGTTTGAATGTTTCAGAATGTTTCTGGGTGACTTTTTATTCTAAAGTTAAACAATATGATTTCATATATATGTGTGTACATAAACATATAAATATACATAACAATAAAATATGCTTTATGAACTTGGGCTGCTGACTGTAAGTAGAAGTTAATAAATTGGAATGACAACGGTAACTGGAAGATATGGTCAGATCATAGGTACAAATACAGTGCTTAAGTCAGTATACAACTTCTAAAATTATGGAATAATTCAACAGTGTAAAAAATACTTTTCGTATACTTTTTGGGGATAGCTTTTATAGGAAATAATGTACCAATTCATTAACCCTTTAATATTTAATATTTGATTTTTATAACTCTATGAAAAACAGAGTTTTGACATCATTGCTGCGATGTAAACAAAGTCAAAGCCACCATAGTTCTACTTCAAATTTTATTTGAGCTCCCTATATTCACTATTTATTCTTTAATTGCTGTTATCTTCATTCTTGAAGAAAATCCCAAACTTTGGTGAATTTAGAAAACAGGCTTTCACTCCTGTCCCTAACCAGTTCATTGAAATAACTGAAGAAAGGATATGAATTCAAATTTGAAACTTCTATCTCCATGTTAGATTCATACTCTTGGGTATAATAGATAATATGATGTCTGTAAGAATCTCCCTGTTGACAGGCATTGCTTACAGAAAAATAACTTCTGATTCACTGACATGAAGTAAGAGAGCACTGCAACACCGAGCCACAGAGTCTCCAACAGTGAATGTTTTCAACAAGACTCTATAAAGTTTCTTACAGACACTGATATCTGTAGGTTTAGTATCCAAAAAGAAGAAAAATATCTATCCGACCAATGCCATAAATATAACGGAGCAAGTACTCTTCATTTCCCTGAAGGAATCTCAAGTATGATGAAGTCACCAAACTTCAGTCTTGATCTCCAGGTTAAAAGAAGATATATCCTATGACAGGAACATAATCTTATTATGGAAAGAGCATTATGTCCTCTGGCACATGTGAATCTGCCTAAAATCAAAGTACAGACAACCTGGAAGGTGGGATCACTTGTGATGAACTATCACTAACACTGATAGCTACTTTCACTTCTCACTCTTGCAGAAACACAGTAATTAGCATTGCCTCAGCATAAGGTCTCCCTCAAAATGATTTAATTTAATTTACAGTTAACTAAGAATGATATTGAGAAAAGAGTAAAAAAGTTGGAAAATCTAGTTGGCAGCATTTCACCATTACTTATGAAGACTTTTTGCCATAATGCCACCAAATCGGTGTGCAAGCAAGGACTGGGTTGGAGTTTCAAACATTTGCTTTGGAAGAGCACCTCTGTGTTACCTGAGACAATCTAGAAGACTATGCCCATCTTTTTAGGTGATAATTTTGTGGAACCCTGTATTGTAACCAAGATATGAGAGTGGGGTAGATAATTATTATTTTTCTATTTTTCGCCAGATACTGTGAACATTTGGTAAAGTACCTAAAGGAGCAAGCTCAGTGATAGCTGCATAGGCCTCATAAGCAGAAACAGGTAGCTGTCTCCCAGGAGTCTCAAAGTTGTCAAAACTAAACGGCTACCAAGCCATCCAGTTTCAAGTCAATTTTGATGTATCTGTGTGACCCGTATCACAGGATGTGATACAAATAACCATGAGCTACTGTGGTTATTTCTACTAATGCTATACTGATGCTAATTCATAGCTTGCTTGACTCAGGCTTTTTATAATGGTAAGAAAAGAAATAGAAGAAGTAGAGCAACTATGATCAGCACTTGAACAAACAGAAGAGAAATAATTTTCTTCATTGAAAACTTTGCCCAAACTTTGAATAAAGGCATAGATTATTATAAAAATCAAACCAAAATATCTGTGCTGTGGTTTTAATTTAGTGTCATTTTACTTTTTTTTTTGTGTGTGTAGTTTTTTTTTTTTTCTTTGCTTAGAATCCAGAAATGCCAGTACATAAAATGAGTATGGATGTGTATACCTATGTAATGTAAGTGAAAGAAACAAAACAGTTTCCACAGTTAATATTCCTAAGCTTCCCATGGCATATTTTCAGTTATATGAAAGGGAGATTTTGTTTACTAAGTTTGCTTTGACATTTGAGTTCAGTTATTGCCACAGCAGAAGACAAGCTGATTAGGTCATTTGCATCATCTAAATGGAATTCTGAGTAATGTCATCATTCAGTGGGTCATTGAGAACAGAAAAGTGATTGTATCCCATCAAACCAGGCTTTATAATCAAGTAAATAATACTTGGAATGTATGATTAGTCTGTGCAGATAAAAAGTCTGATTGGCTGTTATTTAGATAAGCAATATGGACTTTTAATATGAAAAAGATACTTAAGAGGGGAAAAAAAAGGAGAAAAAGAAGAAAACAAAGGAGAAGGAGGAGAAAAACATTGCTCAAGTGAATCCACGTTTACAATCAAAGTTACTCATATTAGACTGATTTGAGATCACCTTTAAATATTATGTGATAGCAGTCAATAAAAATTTTTTCAGTAATAAAATAATTCCATTTACAGACATTGTAGTTGATTTAATCTGATGGAGGTAGTGCACTGGGTACACTTGACATATATTTGAAATTGAAAAAAAAAACAAAACACAAACAAAAAAATCTCAAAACAAAACACAACAAAAACAAAAAACCAAAACATACCCCCCAGATTTTGCACAAACTCTAGGCAGTTTTCTCTTTATCTCATTAAATTAATTTCATAACTCTTACAGCTATGACTATTCCACATACTAAATATCTCACAAAGTCGATAATATGACTCAGTAGATGTTGACTATTGGTGAAATACATGTTTACTGAAGTAGAAATGTTCAAGACGTCCATATTTCAAGAGGAACGGTAGATTTCACTATCCAAACCAGCTTTAAACAAACTTGTACAGGTACAGAAATATTTCACTTTGTCTGCCTGAAGCACTTGACATTCAGTCAGACCCAAATGGCTCAAGTTAGTCCAAACTGTAAAATGCACTTTCATTTAAAATGTATACCAGTGCTGGAAATATGTTGAATCTGTTTCCTATTAAGTTAGCCTTTGTCAGCAGAACATTGCAGGGATTTAAATGTGTGTTAACAAATTACCTTCATTCAGAATAGCAACTTGACCTGAATCTCCTGATTTATAAAATTCAGCATGATCAAAAAAAGAAAGGAGAGTGACAGGCTAGGTTGGACTCTTTTGGAATTGTAATGTCCTCACTTTCAGTGCAACAGGCAAGAGTTTTAAGAAACTGAAGAATGTCTTTTATTGAATGGAATATGAAGTAATCCTCAGAATAATATTGTATTTAACCTCTACACTATGAAGAACATATATTCACACATCTCTGTATATCTTGCCTTAGGTCAGTGTCAAAGAAGACAGAAAGTTCAATCCTGGAAGGTACTGGGTACTCTGGCAATGATCCAGCAAAGCACTCAACTGGGAGTTTAAATTTAAGTACATGGATCACGCCACTAACTTCAATGGGATTATGCTTAAAGGCAAACTAACCTTAAATGCTCTGCTGGATCCCAGCCACAGTGCTCAGCACTGGGTCAATGCAAATCCAACCTGTGAGGAGCATTTTGCTCTCTCTGTTTCCAGAGAGATCTCACAAAATACATACAAAGTTCCTTTCAGGAAAGAGGGTTCACGTGACAGCCAGAATAGTTCAGAAGGGTGGGATGATTTATAAACTTTGTGTTCAGACAAACACAAAAACAAACAGACAATGCTCATTAACTTTCCCAGGTTCAGATATTTGTTTACTCATTTAACAAACTGACTGAGTCTGGACAGGGACATACATAAGGCAGAAGAAACCAAGTGAAAAAGACAGAAGCAAACAGTGTTCCTTATTTTCCTTTGCCAAATTTCTCTCTTGATTTTAGCTCTGGACTCTGTTACTTTGTATTTGAAAAGAACAAGAAGTCTCTAAGTTTCAGAGTGTATGAATACCCTCACAGAATCCGTGTCAACTGAAACCAGACAATACAGTCTATATAATTAGACATAAGCGATGTTCTTATGGGCCTGCTGCTGTTCCAGCTGAAAACAACAAGAAAGTGAGATTAGGAAACAAAGAATATTTCAAAAAGCAAAAGCAAGGCTGTGCTTTTCAGCATCATATATTAATATTACCAACTTTGTCATTTGGTATGCAAGTTTTGAACTTTCCTTGACTCTCACCAGTGTAGAGAGGGACCTGATTAGAGCACTGGAGCCTGCTGAAGGAAGACAGAGGAACCATACTTGCCCTTCAAAAAGTGAAGGAAGTGAGAAGAGAAAGAACAAATCACATGTACAATTCCACTGCCCACCTACTCTTCATGGGCAGCAAGAAAGGTTTTGCACCAATTTTTCTTCTCTTATTTATCATTTTTAGGCCAGGTTGCCAACTCATTGGGCTAATGTCAAACCTGCAAGCTTGTCTTCAAACTGTCACAACAACTACACACAGATGGTGAAAATGGGCTGTGTAACACTGTTTTGCCAGGGTGATATTATGACTTGAACAAACGTGTAACGGTTGCTACATCCTGGACATCTTCACTGCCAACATGAAAATCAAACCACGTTAAGCTTCCTGTAAAAAGAAAAAGAGAAAGTGTCCCCTAAAATAGCATACAAAAACCTAGGACTGCCTCAGCAAAACTTGGCCACATGTGGCTTTCTCGAAGGCTTGAATCTTATTTAAAAATAATACGCAACACACACAACAGGGCTCCATATTTCAAGGGAAATAATTAAAGACAGCATCGCACTTTGTAGCTAACAGCTCTCATTGAAGCAATGGGCAGCTCTGGCAAAAGCCTGCCACAGTGCACCATGCAGTACGATCAAATCAAACCGATAAAGAATTCTATCAGAGGTTAGTGAACATGAGACACTTTTGAAATACAAAGTGCCCAAGCAGCTCAGCATGTGTACTTTTTTTTTTTTCCCCCTAGGTTTATCTTATTCCCACAATTCAACTTCTCACCTTTTCATCATATCCATCAATCTCTTCCTTGTTGAGAAACAATTGCAACCTAGGAATCTCTTGAATTCATTTATGCTCTTTCCTTTATTCTTATTTCCTTGAACCTTGTTCTATGGCTTTATTATCTTTTATATGAGCCACGCTCCAATTTTCTATTTACTCCTAGATCCTTAATGCTATAAAATGTTCTTCAGATTCTAAAACTGTCACCAACATGTATCAGTTCCTTTCATAAACTGGAAAGCTCGATTTTGATTCACCTCTTGAAATTTGAAGAATGGTCTGTAGTCATGCAGGTACATTTTATGTTTTCATCAAATATTCATAACAATATTTTATAGCAGGAACATGTTTTCTGAACTATATTCCCATAGATCCGCCTTTCTAACTACATAATCAAGTCAGTTAAAACCATAAACTGAACTGCCTGATATTTGGTTCCCATTGTACACAAATTTGCTTATGAAGCAAATAGAAAAGAGGTTACTAGTTGTATGCAATACAGGACCTCATTATCTAGTCTTTTGAAAAGCATTTGTAGAATAAATCATGCTCTAAATATGCTAGCAAATTTTAAAAAACCTTAATTTTATTTGAATGAAAATTCCACTTGGGTCCAGTATCTGGAAAGATTTTAATCTGTAGTTCATTGACCTCTGTCTAACTCAGATCAAGAGATACTTACACTTTTCAAAGTCCAATATCTCTTCCATAGCATGTGTAAAATGTCTGCAGGGATTGTAACAACTCATTTTCTGGGAGGCAGGTTTCCATCAGGAAATCTGTCATCAGAACTACATTGTTTGGGAACTTCTTCAAAGAGGCTGAGAATTAAATGCATTCAGAAAGACAATTTTCTTCTGGGGTTAAATTTAGGACAAATTAAGGTGTTTTGGTGAAGGTTTTTACTGATTTTTGGCTATTGCAATGCCTTGCTGAGGCCCACAGCAGCTGGTACAGTTTAGGGCAATCTCAAGATTAGTCCTTTATCCAACTCTTGGTTTATTTTCAAGTGGTGTTAACTAAAGATTTCAACACTTAAGTGAACTCCTTTGCAAAGTCACTGCACAGAATGATCGCAATAGCAGCACACATCAACCGAGCTTCTTGATTTTGAACCCAGAACATCACATGGGCCAGCTAGCTCAAACTGAAGGTGCTCATTAACTGTAGTGAGAAGTCTCCAGCTGTGAATATGCATGACGTTAAGATCAAAATGAAAGTTAAAGCCTAAGTTCACGTTTCAGTAGAAAAAGAAGCATTCAGGTTTTTTTCTGTTTATCCTTTAGAGTCACAAGGGAAATGAACAAAATAAATCTCACACAGAGAAGGGAAGCATATTTAGGCAGAGAAAAGCAGTAGATTTCTTCTGTTTTATTGGTGTATGAATATGTTTGCTACGGGCCTCTGTCTGTGTCAGCCTTGGGTTAGGTATCTGTTACTGCAATATAGTTCCTCTAACCCCAGTAATACAACTGAAATAAATCTCAGTTCTCAAGAAAACTAGCAAATGCCATTCATTTTGGGAGGGAGTGGAGATATTTACCTTTCAGTTCAGTTGTTTGGAATTAGTGACTAAACATAAGCACAATTCAAACTGCTTTCTTTTGGTAGAGAAGTGTTTTAAAAGTTGGGAAATAGAAACCTACATAGGGAAATAGAAACCTACATGGTAAATAATATGCTACCTGTGTGGTCATTTAACCAAAATTACCCCATATTATAAACTGAAAATGAGACAAAATGCAGTCGTTGGCTATGCCATTAAAAAAAAGAGTTAATCCTTTCTCTGGGTGCAGCTCAATGAGACAACAGATACAACAAACTCCTCTCTGCTGCTGCAAGGGGTTGACTCATCTCCCTCTTCTTCCTCCCCTATTCTTCCCTCTGTCCTCTCCAGTTTCTCCCTTCCCACTTCTTGTCTGCTCTGACACATCTACTCTTGAAGGCAAATGCACATCAGAGTTTGTGAACGAAAGGGGTCAATAAACCCATTCAACTTACCATAACAATACAAAATTACTTTCATCTCTTATATTTTCTTTTCTTCTACCAGATTTAGTTTATTGAACTGATTTACTGTGCAGACAGCACTTGAGATGGCTCAAGCTTGGGAAGGGTTGTACAGGAGGAAGAGTGGAAGCAGCAGAGGTAGGGCAGTAGGATATTGCTACCTCCCTTTTGGAGGTAGCAAGCTATTAAGTCATCTCAGTTTCTTGTGTAACTACACCACTAGGATATTTAAGCCTGGAAAGCATAACAGGGAAATTTGATGTGGCAGTACCACCATACAGACCTAACTTAAGGTCTAACTTTACACACCTAAGTACCTGAAAATAGAACTTTACCTCCAAATATGTTAACAGATTTCTCAGAGGACGATTCAACACTCAGTAAAGAACCCAAAAGCTTGCCAATTTCTAAATCCAATGCTCAAAGTTAAATGGGGTTAATACATGAATATTAATCTCAGCACAACCCTGAGGACCTGGTGTAGAAACAAGGATCTTGAAGTTTCTCACAGGGCCCGTGTTTTGTAGTCTATGAAGAAGTTGAAGGAATTATTTCTGACCTTGCAGAACAGACAACTGCAGAGGTAGGAGTCTCTTACAGAGCATGCTATGCCAGCAACCAATATGCTTCTGCTGAGAGATGAACTCTTTTCTTGCAAACAAATTGTAATGCAGCCGGCTGCCTATCTGTACTCTGTGGTAGTATAGGATTTTAATGGAGCTTTGCTGACACAAAACTGGAATAATGTACTACAAACCAGTCCTGTACTGAAAAAGAGGTTCTACTTATACTAACACGCTTTCTGATGTTATTCTCTACCCTCTTGTAATGGAATAGAAAAATTAATAGCATTTCTGACCACTTTTTTGTATGGAGACGCCAAGTTCAACCTGTTGCCTGTGTTGATATGTAAATCTTTTTCCTGATAGGTTAAAATTAATTGTAGATCTATTACTTTATGTGGATTTGTTTTCCTCCTTGGTAGGTGTATCACATCGCTTAAGACGGCAATGAATATAATTTCCTGGCATGTCTCTTCATTTTTGTTTTCACGTAGTCCCCCTGCCTTTCATTAACATGCATGTGTACCAAGCTTGTGACACTTGCTTTGACTTCAACTCATCCTCCTTAAACGTCCTAATCTTTTTCTTCTCTGCTTTAGTTGTGAAGTTCCTCAAAAACACTTCTTTCTTTTTCCCCCATAGCCAAAAGAGGTCCTCTTCATTCCCTTCAGCTTTCTTGGTGCAATTGCTGAGTAGAGCTACTTGAGTTGCCTCCCAGCAACGTGCTTTGAATTTTGCTTTGTGCACACTTGGGTTTCCTTTGTTAGAGGTTTCCACTGTGCGTTATGTGTCAGAGCACAGTCTTTACACTCTTACCCCTTCCTTGCACTTGCTGTCTAAGGCCCAGTAGCACTGCTATCATAAATGTTACATCTTGCAATTTTATCTACAAAGACAAGTCATTCTAGTATATATTCTGATACTGCATAATCTGAGGGTATGGTTGCATTAGCTCCAATTTGGAAACAGGCTAACATTCAGACTACCTCTTAAGAAGTAAATAGCTGTATTTCTTTGTAAGTAAAAGCTCAGATATTTATGGTTTGAGAGTACACACGAGTTGATCTCTAGCTTGATCTAAAGCCTACTGAATCAATGAAAAGAGTTCCACTGGCAGCAGCTAGCTTTGTTTCAGGTCCCTTGTGCAGTATCTGTCCTCCACTAATGACAGATGCCTTGTCCTGTGACTCTCTCAGCAAAGAAAAGGAAAGAACATCTTTCTTAGCAGCTGATATAGGATGCACTCTTGTTAATTCAGAGTTAAAAAATAACACTTCAGCAGATGTAAAGGTATTTATAAAAGCAAGAGTAAAATTACAGACCTTTATAATTAATTTATCACTGTTTGCAGTTTCCAGTCCACAGCAAAAGAAATAACAATAAATATTTAGCAAAAGAAACTTAATCTGCATTTAGAGTATTTTAATAAATGTTTAAAAGAAAATCAGCATAGATCACTTGCCTCTGGCTAACACTTTTTTATCTTCCATCTGTCTGTCTTTGATGGATGTTGTTCATGCTCTTTAGTTTACAGTAACAAGCCACTTTTTAATTTTTCTATCTTCCTTCTCTCTGGTGCCAGGCTGTGATGGATGATGTGACAAAAAGATTCATCAGTAAATTCTAAATCCTGAATACAAAATAAATTAGTAATACAAGAAGCAGATTTACATTCTCCTTTGACAGTGTTGCAACTGCATCTGCTGCTCTCTCATTTTTCCCTTTTACTTGTTCAATCTTGGTAATAACACTAACTCAGCATAAGGACATCTTGCATTTTTTAAAGTACATGAATGTACAGTATTGTCCTAATATACTTTGTGTCATTATTTGAGCTGGTGTTTGGATTTTATATTGAAGCAGCAGCAGCTGAGTGATAGGAACAATCTCAGAATCAAGAATTGGATTTCAAACCAACTATGTTCCATTCTCTACACAGCATTTCTCAAACATTGTGATACCAATTTGCCAGGTACTATGTTGTTCCTAAAGACTAACCACTTGTAACATAAGAATCGTATACATCCAATCATTTCTCTTTGACTCTCCTGAAGGGCAACATTCACCTTAACGATTACTTTCCTCAAGTTTAGGGATGTCTGGGTTTCTAAGAGGTCTGCTGCAGTTAAATAATTGCTTAGAATCCTTCTGGGGTCCTCTATTCTTCATGTAGAGAAAAGCTAAGGTTCCCTCATTGCCAAAATGAGCAGCAAAAGCAGTGGTAAGGGGAGCTGAGTACAAATTTCATCTTCTCTTCCATTATAAATGTATTTTCTCTTGCATACAATTTCTGCTTTAAAAATGAATTTCATAGTTAGTTACTCTTGCATGAGAACTGTTAGGCGTAAACAAACACACACACACACACAAAGATGACTGTGATGCTTTACTGAAGGAAGAAATAACTATTCAGGAACTTAAAATATGATACTTATGGAAGTCAGGCAGGACTAAAATAAATTTATACAACTAAAAAAAGTAACTAGCTAAAAATCAATAGTGAGAAGAAGAAAGCTGGATGAATTCCTTCTTACTTATACCATATTTTCAGTAATGATATCTCAGCATTGCAGTTATTCAGTCTTGCTGAAAAGCTACTTTAAGATCAGTCTCAGTAGCAGCTCAGATTCTCTCAAAATAAAGGCTTGTTTTTATGGTGTGGAGGCCTCTTCTGCAGTCCCTTTTACAGCTCTCTTAAACGGTATGATTGACCAGGTTAAAAAGAGATGGCAAGGTATCCTTATTCTGTAATCAATTTTGAGCCACTGTATTAGACTTTTTGGTCACTTAATCTAACCTTTTGAATTGCAAAGGTGACAGATTTTCTCCCATAATTCTTATATCTATCCTAAGGCTTTACATTATTACTTAGTATTGTAGTATGTGAGCACAGATAACATATGGTAGAGTTATAACATTTCCTTTAAAAAGGTTCTTAGTCTTTATTTAAAGACTTGCAGAGATAGAGTTCAACAGTATGACGATTATAGGATTTCAGTGTTTAATTATTGTTAGTGTTAAAAAAGAGACTCTGATTACTAGCTTATGCTAGCTTATGCTATTCCTCTTCTGGCTATTGGATTTTGTGATAAGCAGGAAAATATTGAAACTCCCTTAAACAAAACAAATCTAGCTGCATAATTTGCACTTTGAATGGTTAGGAATGAGATGTGCCAAGGGAGCATATTTTGAAACATTAAATGCCTTGCTACCCAAACATCTAAAAGGGTGAAGCACCCAGAGATCAAAACTTCAGCTCACCCCCCACTCCCTCAGCAAACCAGAGAAAACCAATATGCCAACACAGTTTATGAGGTCAGATACAGGCTCTGAAGTTCCATTCATTATCTTTTTACCTGTTGTATCATTGAATGTTTCAGCAAATGTGGGATCTTTTGTTGGCAAAGAGAAGCTGAAACAAATCTTTCTTGGGTCAGGAACAAAGAGATCATCATGCCTGTGTTCTCATCAGGCAATGGTGATGCCCTTGGGAGTCAGTATGCTCTCAAAGGAATTATTACAATATCTGTCTCAGTGGGAATATAACTTTTGTGGGCTTAGAACTTGAGCAGTGAAAATCTGTGAGACACGGAATGGCAAAAACACATTACTTGGGAAATAAGACAAAATGGGTAAAATCTACAACTGCACAGAGAAAGTTTTGAAAAGGAATGAAAAATGATCAATTTCATGCATTTGGGAAATTATGATCTTGAGGTAGAGAGGAGGTAGAATGCTACTGTGGCTTAATTACAGGACCAGGCAAGACAAGAGAAAGGGTACAAGTATAGAAGATACTTGAGTTTACAGAACCCTTGAAATGCAGAAGATACATAAGAGCATGCTCCCAAAAGTATCCCAGAACACTGTGGAGCAATGAAACCACTAAGGGAGGGAAAGCAATTTTGTTATTTATTGGTTTTGTCCAATACTTCTCACGTAGTCTGACATGTAGTCTGACAGCAATTTGCTTTCAAGTGTGAGCAAAGTGCCCATACGTGTAATACTCATACCTGCCACAAATTCTTGGAATCATTAAATGTAAAGTTAAAAGAATTTCATCTTCAGCCAGAGCTGCTGGAGATGCCTGGGGAAGGCAAACCTTATTTCCAAGATCTAGTGGGTCTGGGCGCTTTGGTGCCAAAGGATTATCAGAGTTCCTGGGGGAAGCTCATATCTTATGTACCTCAGCCAGGGGCAGAGAATATCCATATACAACACCAGAAAACTCATAACTTATGGGATTCAAAGTCTATAAAAGCTCTCATAGCAGTCCTGCAGTGTTTAAGCAAGGGTGCTCAATTAAATTTATGACATATTTTCTATTCCTTCCTGTGGCAAGTTTATCACATTCACAGCTGAATATTTAGCCTAATTTGAACAAAACTTTCAGATAAAATACTTTCAAATCAAATTTATGTTCTGTTTGTAAATATAATTAAAACATATGCATTCTTTATTTTTTCATCTTATGTATCATACAGGTGTAAAAAGGAACACATACATGTATGTCTCCTTTTTCATTTTCCTTGGAATCCAATCTTTTTCTCCCTGGGATACACCACAGGCATGATTTTACAATTTTAAGAAGTGTTTCTCAGTCCATAAAGCAAATTAGCAGTTTTTGCCTTCCACTCTGTATGTTCATCTCCGATCCCTCCTGATAGTGTTCAATACGAATGAAGAAACTGGGACATCGTGTCTGAAAACACATTTAGAATTTCCAGTTTCAGTGGAAAATAGCCATCATTCCAAGCAACATTTGAAAAAACACAACCTTTTTGTTTCACACTAATTCCAAAGGCTTAGCATGAACTGTCGCTATAAATAGCAGCGGTTACTGAAAATGCTGTGGAGTATGTTACAAATGTGCTTGAATTACTGTACCAGTCCTGTGTAAAAGACAACATGAATATGCAAAATCCATTCAAAACAGAGGAAAACTTGTGGGATGCAAAACAATCACCAGTTCACCCATCCATTTCTGCCCTTTGAAGTTAGTAATCTCATTGAGATTAAGCTAAATAAATACTAGAAATGGAGATGAGAGAAAAACAAGAATCATGCAAGAAGGAAAACATAGAAAGGAAAAGCTAATGTGCTATGGAAGTTTACTTTTTCCTTCCTTTAACTGAAAGATGAGGAAAAAGGAAGGGAGAGTACACAAATTTCTCCAACTAAGCCTTACAGGTTACTTATAAAAATGTGGGGAGATGAAACATACCCACTTACTAAGACTAATCTCAAATCTGTGTTAGGAATACATTTAAGATATCTAGTCATGGTTTCAATCTTTCTTTGTCACCAAACCAGGTAGGAAACAATTTAGCTGTGACACACTGGGACACAGTTCATTGCTAACTGTTCTTTGCTTTTATAGACTTAGCCAAAGAAATTGCATTGGGGAGAAAATAATATCTATGAAATATTATTATAAAAATGATACCCTTATCTGCTAAAACCAGAACTCTTTTGGGAGGCTGGAGTTGTTCCTTAAAGGGGAAGTTGTCACAGTGCAGGGTTTTCCAGGTTCATTGGAACAGGGAAATCTAAAACAAAAACAAACTAAAACCATCCAAAGCAAGCAAAAAAACCCCAACAACATAAAGCTTTGAAGCAAAGCGTTATTAAGTTTCCCTTGGGTCTGATAGCCAATCTTGAAAAAGTTTGCATTACTGTCCTTTTAAGCATTTGAAATTTTTACTTTACCATTTGCTGTGTAAAACATACATTGCGCTACCAAATTCAACAGGTAAATGAATTTGCAAAGGACCATTATGGAACAGGATTCTTCTTTTCCCTTAGAGGTCAGAACCTGCTACACATAGCAAGTGGCTAACTGGATCCCAAAGATATCCGTAAGAAGTTTCCCTCGGAGCCATGACTCCAGCCAGACAGTGCACAGCTCCTGGAGAGTTAGGGAATGGTGAAAGAAGGTCTATGTGACACACGAAAGAGGAAGTTTCTGTCAGGTATCACATTTCACTACTAAGTGCCCGAGTCCTTGGTTAGTGCTTTAACAGCTGGGAAATCCCGTTTTTCAAGTTACTTTTCTTGGAATGAGGAAAGTAAGTCTCTTTCAGTAACACACCCCAGTCAGATCTGAGAAATGCAACTTGTGTCATTCAGCCACTGCATCCATGTTCGTGTGTTGTCAAGTGAGAACTAGAATTTTAGGGGGGTTCTTCATGGCACCCAAGACCTTCAATATATTCACCTGAAATCCAAAGGCTAAACCTCATTTAAAAGTAGTATACCCTTGAACACAGAAAAGTAATTTGTCTGTTTTGAAGAAGCTACAATATTTTTATGCCATTTGGTAAATGCATGGTATGTTGATTATGTCGGGTCTCAGAATTCCAATTTTTCATACTAAGATTTCAGCTAAGTACTTAGACACTGGAAATCTGTCAGTTGCAGGCAAGAGAGAGCTTCATATAAATATCGAATTTAGTCAGAAAGGTTTGTGTTCTGGATGTCAATGAAGGGCACAAGGGGGAAAGGACGGAGTGGAACAGGGAGCTTGCATGAATGACTTCAAGCCTCTGGGTGAGCTCAGGGCAGACCCTGTGCCTATGAAATCATTTTCTATTGTTAGCCTGCACAAAATGTTTGGCTGTAAGCCGACAGCGAAACTAGGCTGCTTTTTGTGCCAGACTAGTGTTATGAGGACAGTGTATGACTGCTACTCTGCACATACAGAACAAAGAATTACAGATTTTTTTTTTCCTTCTCTGTGAAAGTCAGTTTAATAACCATTATTGTGATTTCCTACAACAAATCTGTAGAAAAACCTCGTGCTCAGGTAGATGCGTTTCTCATGCACTAAAAAAGGGAAGCCTGGACTGTCTGTGTCCTGAGGGTGAGAGGAGAGTTATTCCTACCCTTGGAAAGGTGACTTGTCCCTAGACATCTGAGCTGAGATTTTCTGCCATGGCTTTCTACAAGCCTTTAGCTTTACCTGCGCAATAATCCTGGCTATCCACCCTAGCGAATAAGAAAAATGTTTCTGCATGTGAAGGCACATAGCTTTGGTTTTCCTTGAGAGAACCAATGCACTCTGAGTACATAATGGGGGGGGGGAAAAAAAAAAAAAAAAAAA
>VYXH01010741.1:162497-177622 GCA_013397275.1 Burhinus bistriatus | reverse complement strand
AGGGGGAAGAAAACATAGATATCTATAGCACATAGAAACAGTACAGACACATAAAGACCTCCATATTTCCATGTTTCTGCAAGCTTATCACAAGCAGTTTAATTTCTGATAGTTCTGTCTCCAGATGATGATATGTCCAAGAATGTCAGCACAGACTTGAAATTTGACATGTTTTTCTCTAAACTTGTAAACCTGCTACAGTATCACTGGGAAAGTATTGCACCCCCACCCTGCCCACAACGTCCCTTGCATTCCCTACCGAAGGCACCATCCCTTCAGAACAACAGCAATGCCCACTGTAGCTGAATGACAGGGCTTAAAAATTGACTAGAAATGATACGAACATTTCTATTTAAGAGAAATTTAGTGAAAAGATGAGTTTGCCAAATTTGAAATGCTTTGAAGAAAGATATGAAAGCTTCTTGTCATTGGAAGATTACTGAAGGCCAGAGACCACATTTCCTCTCTAAAGAGGCTTCCTCTATCATTTGCTGTTTCAGACTAATGACCCTTCAGATCATAATTTGCAGTCTGAAGGTGGAGTGTATTGTGCCTGTTTTACTTCTGTTGACGTTATTTCTATCTTCTCCTGTCCCTCTTTGAAATATCAGTACATGACCATTTCCAACAGTGTGTAAAAGAGAACTGAAAAAAGAATTAATGGGGAAAAGAAGTCAGAAATGTTTGAAGATGCAGAGAAGCTTCTCTGCAGACAACAAATGAGCATTCTAGGAACCTTGGAGACAGTGTTATAATAAATGACATATAACACGATAATCAGAAAGTACCATGTGTATGGTAAGCATCAAGAAGGAAAACAGGAGAAAACCCCCCACCCTAGAACAGCAGTTATGGCAGAAACTGGATAAAAGAAATAATAACATAAAAATGTTCATTGAATTCTAAGGCACTGTTAACAGTGGTAGAGCATTAGATGTATGCTTGGCTAGGTTGCCTTGGAAGTAATTCAACTGCAACAAGGAAAAATCTTCATACGGACAGATCAAAGATGAGAAACAATCTTAATATTTTGCATTATACATACCTGTCAGCAAGGCTTTTGACGCTGTCTCCCATAACATCCTCATAGGTAAGCTTAGGAAGTGTGGGTGAGATGAGGGGACGGTGAGGTGGATTAAGAACTGGCTGAATGGCAGAGCTCAGAGTGCTGGGATCAGCGGCGCAGAGTCTAGTTGGAGGCCTGTAACTGGCAGTGTTCCCCAGGGGTCAGTACGGCATCCAGTCTTATTCAACATATTCATCAATGACCTAGATGAGGGGACAGAGTGTACCCTCAGCAAGTTTGCTGATGATACAAAACTGGGAGGAGTAGCTGACACACCAAAAGGCTGTGCTGCCATTCAGCAAGACCTGGGCAGGTTAGAGAGTTGAGCGGAGAGGATCCTAATGAAGTTCAACAAGGGCAAGTGTAGGGTCCTGCACCTAGGGAGGAATAGCCCCATGCACCAGCACAGGTTAGGGGCTGACCTGCAGCCCTGCAGAGAGGGACCTGGGAGTCCTGTTGGACAGCAAGTTGACCACAAGGCAGCAATGTGCCCTTGTGGCCAAGAACGGCAATAGCATCCTGGGGTGCATTAAGAAGAGCATGGTTGAGGGAGGTTATCCTCCCCCTCTACTCTGCCCTGGTGAGGCCACATCTGGAGTACTGTGTCCAGTTCTGGGCTCCCCAGGTCAAAAAATACAGGGAACTGCTGGACAGAGTCCAGTGGAGGGCTATGAAGATGATCAAGGGAGTGGAGCATCTCTCCTATGAGGAAAGGCTGAGAGACCTCGAATTTTTTTAACCTGGAGAAGTGAAGANCTTTTCAGCCATGCCCAGCGACAGGACAAGAGGCAATGGGTACAAACCGGAACACAGGAAACTCTGTCTCAACGTGAGGAAAAACTTCTTTACTTTGAGGGTGGCAGAGCATTGGAACAGGCTGCCCGGAACGAGTGTGGTGTCTCCTTCTCTGGAGATATTCAAAACCCCCCTGGATGTGTTCCTGTCCAACCTGCTCTAGGTGGACCTGCTTTGGCAGCAGGGTTGGACTAGATGATCTCCAAAGGTCCCTTCCAACACCTACCATTCTGTGATTCTGTGATTCTTGTGAAAAAAGAAAAAAATAAAAAATAAAAATAAATAAAAAAAAGAAATGTGCTGTTCTTTGAAGAGCTAAATGGGAGTTCACCAATAAAAGATGAGACAGTAACTGTCAGGTGAAGCTTTTGTACCTGTAAAGCAGAACTATACACTGTTTTGGGATGCTAGCGTTAAAGTCACCATTCATAGCAGTAATATAAATAATCACAACACCCCACCAGTTTTTCATCTGTAAGCATGAAATAAAATTGCTGAAGCCTGAAGTGAATTATTTATCTCAGAAGATGGTAATAGCAGTAGCATTAACAGTTATAGGAAAGGAAATAAAACCTTCTGTTGTCTTAATCATTTTGTGGCTAAACACACAGCAATGTGTCCTGCTGCTTTGTGTCCTTCCTCCCTTGCCCTGCGTGAGGAAAAACTGTCACACCAGTGCCAGTTAATTGCAGCAGAGACCTGCCCCTTCCCTGCCTCTCTCTGCGCTTTTCCCCTTCCCGCAGGGCAGCCTGCTGTGGCATTGCTCCGCCGTCCATCTGGAGCCATCTCCTCTTGCAGGAGGAGCAACCTGGGAGGCAGGCAGACCCTCTCTGGAGCAGGAGGAGGGACCAGAAGCCATCCCCTCACCTTGAGGATTCAAGAGCTTGCTGGTGGATGCCTCCGTTACTTCAGAAGCAGAGCGCCATGCATGAACACATGGGGCTGGAAGGATTAACTTTTTTTTATCCAAAGTCCTGCTTTATGTGTTGGCAATTTAAGAGACTTTCAATTATCCTCATCAGAGTGTTCACCCATGCAGTTTCAATAAGTAAAATAACTGGGTGTAAGTGTGTTTTTTTTTCTGATGGATGTTGTGGTTAAGAGGACATGACAGTGAGCTGCAAGAGTCATTATCTATTAATTTTGCTGGTTTATTTTAGTAAGCAATTTTTAGCTTTTCCAGAATGTCTTTTACATTTTCCGCTCATTAATTGAGTCCCATTTATACTCTTTCTTTTGCATTAAAAGATGTATTGCACTATTTAAAGTCTTAATTTAGCCCATATGTCAAAACTATATCTAAACGAGCCACTTACAGCACTTTCGTATGAATTACATTATGTAAGTCTTTCCCCTCTTGTCTTTTTTATCCTTGTGGATTCAATTTCTTTATTAGAAGGTAGGAAAGGAACAAATAAAGTACAAGTATAATAAGCAGCAATATTGAAACACAAACTTGGGACCACCAAGGCTAGTTCAAGCTGTAAAAGATACTTTAAGTGCTTGAAAAACACGGTTCAAAATCTTGTACAAAGGTGCAAGTGAGTGAGGTTGTCCCATGTAAACCGGGAAAACTCCAATGCCTTGATTCTAATTTATGTGGATATGTGGGTTTTTTTTCAAAAAAATATAGTTTTGAAACTTGTGATCCCAGGCCTTTTATTTATGTGTCTTCCTAATCTGTGTACTTAAGTGATTGCTGTTAGCATCAACAAAAAGAAGGTGCATACCTTCCAAGAAAATGTCTTCTTTGTAAACCACTGGGGGGCAGGGGAGAAAAGTAGGAGAAGGAGGGAGTATCAACGCAGACCACTGTCAGAACTTCTTTCTCAAAGTTCATCTAGTCTTCCAGCTTCTGACAGTCCTTAAATCTAGGAAAAACGTGTAAAACCCACCAAAACAAAACAACAATAAATCCCCCACCCTTGGATCTACCCTGGAGTTACTGAGGCTAGGACATGTTCTATCTTTAAACAGATTTTTTTTTCCAGAAACTCTTCTGGATGTTTTGTTTGTGTATTTGTTTTCTATCAAGTAATTTCTTCCTGTTTCATATACTAGTTACCTATGTTGTGAGCTAGACACTGGTTTAAATTTTCCTGTCTTTCATTTAATATCTCCGTTGAATGGCCCATTGATTCCAAACCAGTATATTTACAACAGGGTACAGGAAATGTCGTTCTTTTCCTTGGTTGGCTAGCAGCAGGCAGTGACATCTCCCGTTGGGACTAGTACCTTTGAACTATTAAAATGTGCGTATAACTTAGGTGCTGATATTGATGTTCACAATAATGATGTTTGCCATCTGCTCCACTGCAGCTCTGAGAAGCTCTTTCCCACTTAGCACTACATAATAAGGTGTCACTCTCACGGTTCTTTACACTTCTTTCTTTATTCAGAGATTTTGGTGAACTTTATTTCTACTTTCTCTTTTTATGAGCAAAGCATGACTTTGATAGAATATTTAAGGTATGTACAATATTTTTAAGATCTCAATTAACATTAATAAAGACATTTTTTTGCCCTTAAATCTGTGAGTATTTTCAACGTCGGTTTCCTTTTGTTCTCGCAGTATTTTGTGCTAATATATTGCTTATTATAAGATACAATATTGCCAGTGGTTATAATAATGATCTTTAACATCTGTTCTTTGCAAATACCAACTGTTCCTTAATTTGGTGCCATATTTAAAAATAATTACCCTCTTTCAGTCTTCCAATTTAATATCAAGTTATATGTCATATAATTGTATTTTACTAGATAGATGATTTTTTTTTTTTTTTTTATTGTATAGCTGATTCTCAGTTTATAACAGATTACTATTTGTCTCACCCTGGATAAATTTAATGGAGTGAATAGTAATCCTTATTATCTGCTTCCATTGACAGCTTTCTTTCAAGCTTGGAAAACAAAATAATCACAATATATTACCATGTTATCCTGAGCAGGAATTTGGATGTACTAGAATTTGGAAATATCTGTACTGCAAATCTAATGGTGTTGCTCTTTCCTAGTAGCTTCTCTTCCACACAAAGCCGAGTGTTCCCTTTTGGGTTTTTGTTTGTTTGGTTGTTTTTTTTTTTTGAGGGGGGGTGTTAACTGTACTTTGGAAAAGTATGTGTTTTAGCCTTTTACTATGAAAAGGCTTGGAAATCCGTCCAACCCCTGTACTGCTAATGCACCTGCTCCAAAACCAAGAAAGAGAACAATTCTGAGCCCGGATCTTGAATGTTATGGTTCAGATAGTAAATTCTGAGTTACAATTTTTTTACATATTATAACTTTGTTGTAGTTATTTGCTTAGATTTTAACTTACTCTCCATTTCTTCAAGAAGTGCAGCCTAACCCGTCCTTGTGCCCAAGCAGAGTCCCACATGCCCCCCACAGTGGGTATCATGACACATGCTTTCAACCTACTTATTCTGTGGAAAAGCTTCAGTTATTCAGTCCCATGTGTAGTATTACTGCCATTTGAAAAACCTGAACTCTCTTCCAGATCTACCCTACTCCATAGGAAATATTTTTTGCCTTTCTTTGTCTTCAAGATAAGGTTGGCGAAACCTGAAACCACCTAAGGATTTGATCAGACTCTCAATATGGATAGTTCAGAAAAAGAAGTGGGAATTACGTTATCCCACAATCACTTCTTACATCATTTTTATAACTACCTGGACCAGGTTAACATTACCAGCTGTTGAAGGCTGGCTCCTATTCTAGCTAGACCTTGGCCTTGTCTAGTGTGGCTATTCAAACATTTCTGCAGTGACTTCTGTACAGATGCTGGGTCTGTTCCAATTTCTGCTGAACATAACTTCAGTAACCTTGAAAGTCATGGACATAACCATTGTCAGAGAAAGCCATGGTCATTCAGAAATATTTTTAGAGGTGGTTGTAAGTGTTTATCCCTGGTAAGTTTATTACAGTTTAGATAAAAAATGATGAAATTACCTTAAGTTATGAATAACATGGCTTGTAAGCCTGTACAGGTGACCAATATACTAGAAATGCAGTGAAACACAGTCAAAATGCATTTTTTGTGTATAACAGGCTTAGATAACTTTTTTTTCTTAGAGATGAGGAAAGTAATTTGAATTAATCAAGAACTTAATACAAAGTAGACACAGATACACAATTTCTGACTTTTAGAAATATCTGTGAAAATCTAAACTTCTAGTTTTCATTTGTACTTTTAGCTACACTTCCTGAATGGCAAGACACAGAACCTAGGATCTCAGAACTTTTTTTCCCTGTTTCTGATCTGCTAGAGTCACTGAGCAGAATATTCAAAACTATTGCAAAATATCCTTATACAAATGTATGCTCTTGGAAAATCTCCAGCTTTTCAGACTCACTGATATTAGACAATTCAAAGATGACAAGTTCATTGCACTGGGAGTGCTCTGGTCTGAACCTATAAACTTTTACAAGCTTTACTTTTACTGTTGATAGAAAAATCCATTTTCTGGTATTTTCCTGATTATGGTTAAAATTAAGAGCTCATATAGGGATGATGGGGTTTTTTTAAAAAATTATGAATATCAGATGACCTTCAAAAAGAGCAGCAGAACCTTTAATTTTTCACTGAAATATTTACATTACATATTTTTTTGGATTAAGAAACTTACGCTTTTCTCCGTATGTACAGCACATAACACAATGAAATGCTATTTATTAGTCTCCTAGACATTACTGCACATAATATGAAAAACCAACAATATTATTAAACTAGTGGAGTAGCACTTCAGAATGAATTTATTTCTTGAGATGTGCCCTTAATTTTTACAGAATTACATTTCTAGTAGTTTGAAGGATTTATGAAATAAAATCAAGTGGTAGAGTTGTAATATGAAAGAGTGAGTTGCTTTGTGACAATGTATTGGCCTTAGAAGCAAAAAGGGCAGAAAGTCAAATACAACTAAAAATGAAATGTCAGATCGTTGATCTCTAGAGAATGAATATTATTCCTTGTAATAGGAAATGTTAATTTTATTACTTAAAAATTATGTTTTGAACAGTTTTACATTCCCTTTCGATATTGCTTATTTTAAGAGTGACTGTAAAATTTTAGGTTGAAAAAAATACTAAGCTATAATATTTAAATTTTGTATCATGTGACATTACAAACAGAAGACGAGCAAACCTTACTACACTGTTTGATGAATCTTAGGGTATCATTCTGAATACTTTGTTTCTGAAATAGTCCTACTGGCATATAACAGTTTACGTATCCATTGTAGCTGGTTAGTCAGATAAATTAATTGAGAAAAATTAATCTGTGATGTTTGTATCAGAGATTCTTTGGGCATTTAGGGACAAAATAATCTAACTTTCACTGGAAATATCATTACTAGACTACAAGCTGAATTTATTTACTGTGTTAAAGAAGAAATATTTGAATTTTAATGTTGCTACTATGTTGGTTCCAGAAATTTTTACAAAATTGTAGAAAATAACAATTTTTACTTCAATCAGTTGACATGATATATTGGTTGCATCCCATTTTTTAGAGACCGTAGTCTATTGCTTACAATAATAAAAGTTTAATAAATTAATGAAGCTTACTTTTTTCTTCTAATAATTGAACCTGCAGAGTATATGCTTTGACGTAGGAAGAGATTGCAAAACTGAAGCTATTACTATCTCCTTAAATTTTCCTCTTGAATGTCTTAACTGAAATGAGAAGGCAACATTCTCTTTTTCATTTATTATCTATACTATGTGTCTGTGTGTATACTAAATTATTTTTTTGCTTTGTTCAGAATACTGAGCAAAGCCATATAAATAACTACTTGTAAGCATTTACTTTTTTGCTTGAAATTCTAAAAGCCTTCATGCTATAAGGCAAATATTAACTCATCTCATGAACAAAGAATGTCAAATTCTGAAACACTGTCACATCTAAATGCATGTCACATCCCAATACACTGTATATGATATGTTTTACATGTTCACCTGGGTAATCAGGTTTCATTCTTTTCTTAAACGGCTGTATCTCATCGCTGGTACCATCCTATACCCATAATTTCAGGGCCTCTGGTCTTACCCTTTGACTCCCCTCCTCTATGCAGCATTTCACTCCAGGGACATAGGTAGTTTGTTCTATACCAAAAAGCTGCTGAATATGAATATCAAGCAGCTACCAAAATGTATATAGCTATACACACAAACACATATGCATGTGTATACATAGTTGCACAATTTTATAAAGCTAAACAAAGATAAAATAAACTCAGATAATTATTAATTGGATCATTGAATAATTGCTTTTATGATTAAACAAGCTATAAAAGATCTTCAGAGATGAGTCCCGGTAAGTCCTAGAGCATGTGTTGTTTTCTCAACACAAAGCCTGTAGCCCATTATAAGCAATGACGTCATTCTGCTGAGTTAGAAGGCTGTGCTTGATTTTTTGAATGAGATGGTCTTAAGAAGATACTTTAAGTCGATTTATAGGATCACAGACTGACTGATCAATTTTTCCAAAGTCAGCCAATAGGGCATTGACAATAGAACTCTGATTAACTGATTGTCTTGGTAGACTCCAGCTTAGTAGATATTTTTTTAATGAATAGAGCCATGTGGGGGACTATGCAGAGATTATTCTCTTCAGGTCAGGCCTGGTGCATCTTTGTAAGACAGAATTTACAATGGCATATGCCATTTGATTTTTTTTTTTTTTTTCTGTAACATAATTTAAACTAATGAGCTGTAAATCTTGAAATTGTTACTTTCTTCATGACAAATACAGTCCAGACTAACAGTAACAAAGATCTGAAGCAACATTTGGATTTAAGAATTTACTTCACTGGGAAACTGTGATTCTATAAAGATGGTGAAATGGAGATACCAATGCTGGAAGAAACCAAGCTGTCAAGTCCATATAAAATAGTGCAGAATTATACAGCTTTGGGTATATTGTTTATTAAGTTTATCTTTGATATTCCTCTTCACACCAGTTTCAGTGATCTTCCACACTCCAGCGAGGTAACCTCCATCGCTACAGAATCCTCCACAGCATACAGGGGTCCTGCATACCAGGACATGTTTAGCTTTGTAGCGCATACAACACTCCTCACTGAGATTAAGATGAGGGATGAGATAGAGAGCTATACTGCACTACTCCAAAGTCTGTCATTTTATTGCAACGTGGATCAATTTTATGAGGGTACGTACAATCACATAAGCTCCGAAGTGTAACCAGGCAGATAAATCCTGCCTTTTGGTACCTTTGGTACATTGGTACCTGTGAAAGATGCTACATATGTATCACCTCTGGATCTTAGTTTCTAGACTTATTAACTCAAGTTTCTATTATCTCATGCATCTTTGCACAGTTTTATGGTGTAAACATTCAGATTTCAAATCTGTATTTGGATACAGGCATGGCTTTCTGTTGAAGAGAATGGAAGATTTAACCTTTACAGGTTATAAAATATTCACAAATAAAAAAACAAGGCACAGAAAAAAGTTTTGTCTAATGATCAGATATACTATTTTGGGGCTGCAATTTAAGCATTATTTCAATTTGTCATATTGGAATTAAAACAACAGTAACAACAATAGATTACAGTACTATACTAATGAAAGTTATGTCAGACTTTTTATCTTAAGTGAACACTGAAAAATATCTCTTTTTTTTCCCTGTGAAATAAAAATCAAACAATTTAATTAGTTTAATAGCAATGATAATATGAATGCTATTTTAAAGTTCTCTAGGGAGCAGTCAAATTTGAGACTGGGCCTATAATGAATGTTACCGGCAATTTGAGTAAATAATACTGTATTTCTTTTGCAGTTCATGAGGCAAAATGTTTGGCCAAGGTCAAAAATCAAAAGTAGAGCTTCAGTGTTTTGCACCAAACAGAATTCAAGCGCCTCTGTTGCATCCTTGCTGGATTTAACATCCTGAATGCCTAAACCCTTTCTAAAGACTAGAGTCATCCAGTGGCAATGATAGCTCCTTCTCCTATCAGCCTCCTTCCCGGCGTGAAACTCCACAAACATGCTGTTTGCACAGGAGGTGGGATGGTTCCTGAAGGCAGTGGCCTGACTGCTGCACGAGCTGTTCTCCATCTGGCGGTGGGTGAGCTGGCCAGCACCCAAGGCAGGGCTGACCTTGCTCCTGGACGACCCACATCTTCATCTGTCTGGGACCTTGCTGTGCTTCTCGCAGGTTGCTCTCCCATTTCTCCTGACTGCCAGAAAAACTGGTCCTCCATCTGGCTAGTGTCCAAGCTGATCCAGTCACAGTTTCTCCATCTGGTTTATTCTTGGAAAGATGAACTGGATGTTCTTAATTTAGAATAGTCAATATCTCCCTACCCTCTTTCCCCAGCCTACTTACTGCATCGACAAGATATTTAATTTTGGCTAGATTTCTGCATAATTGTAGAGAAATCTGGCTGTTTCCCTCTCTCTCTCTCAATCTCTCTTACTTCTTTNTGTTTTCCCCCCTCCCTCCCAAATTCTCTTTCTTTTTTTTTTTTTTTTTTTTTTTTGTCTTTTGCTTCTTTTCTGTTCTCCAGTAGCTGGCAGTAATTTTCCTAGATACTGTGAAATTGTCACTCACAAGCTTGCTTCTCCATCTTTACACAGCTTTCCTGTTTATTCTCTGCTGGTTTGTAAAAACAGCTGCACCACTCCCCCCAAAAAAACAAAACGAAACAAAACAAAACAGCTTAAAATCTTTATTTTATAGTTTTACTGTATTTTCATTGTCCTTTTGGTACACCACCATCAACTACACACGTATATCCCTTCCTCATTCTCCGGTGAGTAAAGCCCTTTAACAACACCCATTCATAAAAATTAATTCTGTATGAACATCTTATATCCTTGGTACCAAGTGGTAAAAGGCATAAACAGATGACAGTTTTAAAAGGAAGAACCTCTGTGAATATTTTTAGTTTACTATAAAAGACTTCAGTGTAAGTAGGCTGATTTTTCTCCTCAGATTTTAGCACACAAGGTCTTGTTTGTTGGTTGACTGTGCCTCTGACTCTTAGAGGTCAATGCATTTCCATGCTGTTACTCGTGTAGCATTCATGTCAGGGTCTTCAGCTGGCCTAATTGGCGTAGGCTACACAGCAGCCAGTGAAGCTGGGTAAGTTTACATCTGCCCATCCTGCTCACAGATCAAATAGGAGCATTTCACAAGCAGTGGTTACTCAGTACTACCTGACCTGTCTTTGACATTACGTTACACCAGCTGTAAATCTGTGTTAGGCAATGCTATGTTAACTCTTTAATAACAACTATGGTAACATTTAAAAAAAAAAAACAAAACCAAAACCACAAACAAATGTAAAATTTGATACTGTTTATGAACAATTCAGGATTCTGATGTTTAGTGACATAAACTGACCTGCTGGATGCTTTAGGGTTTCCATTGATTTTAGTGCAACTTCAAACTGTTTTTTAGACAGAAAATGCTGTTAATACTTACAGTTGTACACAGATTTTAAATAGGAGAATCTCACTCTGGATAGTACAGTGACAAATAGAGAAAAATAAATCCCACTACAAGCTTGATTTCAGATATTTTACAGAAGGTAGAGTGAATTATTTCAGCTGAAGTCATTAATTTGGCCCTCTTTTGGGGAGGGTAAAATGTTTTAAATTTTTTTAATTTTTTTTTTCTTTTTACAAATAATGATTTTATTTAACTAAACCAGCAATCCTTTCAGTCTGCGATAGTTATTAATATGGTGCGCGCAATCACATATCTTCTAGGTAAAAACAATAGAAAACAAGTTAGGATTAGTGTCATTATTATGACAGTTGAGGTTAAATTGTTGTGCCTGGAATGCAACTCTAAATTCCATATTAAATTCTCTTGTGTCAAGAGTCTACTTCTGAACCTCAATGCAAAACACAATTTACAAAAAAAAAACAAAACAAAACTTTTTTCTCTGTGAATTAGAACAACAAATAAAAGAGGGAGAATACCTTGAAAAAAAAAAGGGGGTGAGGAATTTGTGTCAAACAGAGCAAGGTTCTTCTAGTTACATTTTTGCTGGTTGAAAGACGTTTTCTCAGGGTGTAACTGAAAAGGCCAATTTTATCATTCTGTAAAACTAGAAAGCTCAAAAAAAATTTGCCTTACTGCTTTCCCCTATCCCATACCTGGAAATCAAAAAAATGTAGAGCTGAAGGGTGGGCCATGGAGCACAAAGTGAGAGCACCTTGTCCTGTGTCATCTTCTTAGCACCTATTAACAAAAAGAAAAAAAAATTGGTCTTCTGCTTTCCTCTCCTGCTTGACAGGAAGAATGAGATTTGGATCTCTTCCTCACCCAGCAGCTTATCTCAAAGGCTTTTTACTTTTCAGAATTGTCTTCCAGGCTATCACTTAGGCTTTGCTGGTGAGACATGGGATGAAATGTTAACATTATGAAATTCTTCAGACAGGAGTCATTCATTTTGTTTTATTTTGTTCTATTTAATTTCATTCATTTTTGGAATGGAAATGTCATGGGGATTAATTAAAAGAAAAAAAAATCAAAACACGTTGACATTTCTGAAATTGGAATATTTCATTTAGTTTTGTTGAACTAATCCAACAGAGTTGTTTTTCTGCCACTGAAATTTGTGCATAAAGGTCTTTTCCAAATTCAGCTCGCCTGACCATATAATCTCTGTACCAGTTCTCATACTAACCTCCACACCAGTTTTTATACTGAGAGGTTATAATGCAGCAGGTCAGTCAAAGCTATAGATTTGATCTTCATGAAATTGCATTTAATATTTTTAATATTTCTTCTACCTCCATACTTCATTCTTTTCTACATGTAAACAAGTATACTAATTCTTGCTTCACTAGCTACCATAGAGATAGAATAGCCTTCTAACATTTGTAGCAGACTGATCATGTATGTGAAAAAGTGTATGAGGGTCACATAGCTAACCAAATGGAAAGAAATATTTGCCTTGTTATTCTTCTGCGTATTTTATAACAATTCATGGCTGAATTCTGACTTGGACTATATATGACCTGTATCTGATAGCAGCTGCTGTCCTCTCTGCAAGAGACAGGTTGGAGAATATGAACTAGTTACTTACAGAAACCAGCTGAATTCAGGCCCTTCTTATGATGTCATCATCAACGTGAGACCTTGGGCTAAAGGCAGAGATAGGATGACAACCCCCATTTCATTCAATCTGTACCTAAACAGTGTGTACCAGTAAGAGAATAAGGGAGTTCCCTTCCTTCAGAGGATCATTGTGAAGATTTTCCTGCTCTGAATTTGCTCCTATTGATTGTATCTTGTGATGGGAATATAAATAGCAAAAGATAACAAGTTGTGTGCATATTATTTTCCAAACACAATGTATTTTATTATAACAATATTCACCAAGAAAAAAAAAAAGGAAAGGGGAAAGGAAAGTAAAGGAGAAATCATCTTTGGAAAGGTCTGATTACAGTGTGATATTTAGATTCTTTTAATTAAGGAGGTTATGCACCATTTCCACAGACTTTTCACACATATTACTAAGTACACACTTATATTAAGTAATTATACTTTGTTGCAGTTCATTAAACTTCTGTCCCTTCTGGGGGAAAAAAGAAAGAAAGAAAAGAAAAAAAAAAGAAAAAAAAATTAGATTTCACAACACAGAAAGCACAGAATCATGTAGGAAAAATGCAAAACCACGCAAGTTGATTATTAAATACTGAAACAAATAAGACAAAGAGATTTTGAAACAGATTTCAGATAATTCCATGAAAAAAAGTCTCACTGGTATTGTAGATTAATCCACATGTGTTTGTATTTACACTGCCTCATGTGTAGCTTCTAACTTCTGTGCCAGAAGTTGTGATTTATAATATATTTTAGTGTGACCTGAATTTTAGTTGCAATGGAGTTATTAAACAAGAAGTGGAAGAAAAAAACCCAAATATATTTATTCAACAAAATGGTTTCATTTAGTGTAGTATATTTATTCTGCATAGTGACTAGGTATTGTTCAGCAATGCAAAAAAATTATTGCATTTCAGACTATGCAGGCCTCCAAGCCCCACTTCTGTTTCCTCTCTTGGTTTCACTTGGCTCCTCTCAGAGCTGTGCCTCCCTTAAGTGGTAATAGGTAAGACTCACTTTGGGAAAAGCTGCATATCTGAATCTCCATAAAAAGTCAGCCTAGAAATGGCAGAATTCCCAACAATGTAAAAAAACCCAAACAACATAAATCCCCAAAAATGCAATACTGAGTCCCCAGAGATGAAGATATTACGAATGTTCTCATTAGTCTTCTTCATACCCCACTGCTGCTGTTTTCACAGCACCTTCTCCACCTTTTAGCAGTGTGGTGCTGGCTGCTTACCTAGCCTGGACTAATTCTGTTTAGCTTGGTGCAAATTCCAAATGCCTGTTCCAAACACAAGAGCTGTAATTTGGGTGTAGGTGATTTGGGAGAATCATCTCCCTTGAAACCTTGAGTTCTGTCCCTCTCTCCCTGTCTCTCACTGAGTAAATTCAATTTCCTCTGATATCAGATAAATATTTGAATAACCTACCTTATTTTCTCCATGACTTATTTGCAAAGTTGAAAATACCATATATAAAACAAAAATAATCAAAGAGTAAAACCTCACTCTTCCCATATATCATGCCAATGATCTACAAAAGTGTAAAAATGTCATAGATTGCATGATATTCAGAGAACAAATATGGAGATTAATACCTCCCCTTCTCCCCAGTTTTAGTTCACAGGAACAATGTATTGCTATGCAGAACTGAGGACAGGACTTGCTAGATAAGTCTTTACATATGTGTCTTTTATACAACAGTTTGCCATAAAACTCAGCGGATGTTCGACTAACTGCATTTAACTTTTTATAAAATATGAAGCTTTTTAAACTGCTTTCTTTCTAAAGTGATCACCTTTATTTGTAGATAAACCCATAGCTTCTTATTCTCTGCAAACTAATATACGTGCAATTTATTCATCCATTTCTCACCTTCTAGAGACAAATATCCTCAAAGAAAAAAATCTAGTTTTGCTTTGGGTATAAAGTCTATATTTTCTTCCCTGTGTTTTATGAGAGAAATCCTCCCTCAGGTGGATAGAACTGAAATCTCATCACTGAATTTCCTTTAAACTCCTGCCTTAGGTAAATGCAGCTCACAAAAACAGTAGAAGAATAATTAAACAATAAATAAATGAAATAAAAAGAAATGGAAAAAATGTTCTTTTTTTTTTTTCCTCTTTTTTTTTCTGGTGGGTTTTTTTGGTTGGTTGGTTGCTTTGGTTTTTTTTTTTTT
>VYXH01010741.1:91154-162453 GCA_013397275.1 Burhinus bistriatus | reverse complement strand
TTTTTTTTGTTTTTTGTTTTTGTTTTTTTTTTTTTTTTTGTTTTTTTTTTTTTTTTTTTTTTGTTTTTTTTTGTTTTTTTTTGTTTTGGATTTGGTTTCTTTACCTCCCCCCTTGACTTTTCCAACAATTTTCAAGGAATCATTCTACCCTTGCCAGAGGTTCTGTCTGTATTTTGAATTCTTGTCATACTGGAAATTGATTAAGGGAAGAACTGTTTACCTGTAGTCCCACTGAGTGAACCCAGAAGAGTAAGATCTTCTGAGATCAGTCCAAGTAGGCAAGACTCAAACATGAAGATACAATCTCATTCATCTCCTTGAACGAGAACTGACTGCTTTTTAATCCTTGATTATTTTTTTTTTTTACAGTGTTCTTTATTTTGATTGAAAATAAAGAATGCTCCTAGGGTTTCCCATCTTCATTTTTTCTTTAGTTTCTGGAAAAATGGAACAGATTTTCCTTAAAATTGATAATTATCTCTACTGAATTCTTAGGATTGTCTTTCTTCAAGTCATTATAGCACATATATATGTATCTGCAAAATATGATTGGTCATTATATTTGAAAATAAATTTAACTTTAAAAGAAATCAATAGATATCATATTACAATTGTCTGATTGGTAACCAAGTTTTAAATTGTATATATGTTTTAATTCCAATTTTATTATCATGTTTTCCCCCCAAGCAAACATCTAATTTAAGCTATAGCTTTTGGATGGATGAAATTCCAATTTTTAATCACAATAGATTTAATGAAAAAGGAAAAGACTCCAAACAGTTTGACTACAATTCTGAAGTTTCTCTCTCAGTTCCCAGTGTCTATATGACAATTCATTTATTTATTTAGGTAAAATAAAGTTCACTCAGCCCTTCCAAACCTCCACTAAAATTTTGCTCAGAACTGAGTTGCCCATTCATGTTGATTGTGCTACTAATTCTGCTGTCAGCAAGCAACAGGTCTCCCCTGTGGAGCGAGATGATCTTAAGGTTTTAACACACCTTGGAGGGAAGCTGTAACAACAGTCAAGGTGACAGTAGCTGCTGAAAGCTAGCGTATTGCCGAGATCCTTCTCTGCAGGAATTAGCATGGTCTGTGAGACCAGGAAACAGCGAACAGGATAACTGTTTTCCTTAATATGTGATGGTCCAAATTATTTCCTTTCAGTGTTAATATCAAAAAGCCTGCCTGTCATTAACAGATGCCTAAACAAAGAGAAGCAGAGATTGTTTATCACATGAGAACACTGTACTGTGAATAAATATGTGTTTTCTTCTAAGTTGAGAAATGTTTTCTCATAATTTTGTGAATTAGCCTTCTTACTTGACTTCTTTTTTTTTTAAGGTGTAGACTACCCGACTAGTTTCTTTTTTTCCTTATTGCTGCATATTACTTGTAATTTGTCAAAAATCCCTCCTATTCTGGCCAGTTCACTTCATCAGTTCTTCAACAAACATTTCCAAGAAACTTCCATTTTTATTTACTTCCTACTGCTCATTTCTGTTCACTTCAAATGGCACATCTTACTTATATTACATCCTGTGACAACATTCAGCATTCTCAGTAAATGAGCATATCTTGTTTGCCAACTGTCAACAATGGCTTTACCCTTTTCTTACACCTATGTCTAGTTAATTCTGACTTGGCGAATGAAACATCGCCTCTTCTGTACTGCTAGAAAGCCAGTGAGAAGCAGTGTCATTAAAAAAGCTGTTTTTCCAGGTGGTAAATAGTAACATATCACTGAATTCCAATTACACTTCTTCGGTTTCCGCAGCTCTTAGGAAAGCGTCCTTCTCCTCTTCCCTTTTTTCTGTTTTGCATCCCCTGTACCTCACCCTGTACAGAGCTGATGTCAGATCATGAACCAAAAGTAGTATGCAACCATTCTCACTAAATAGTAGCTCTCCCTAAACATTCCTATTTCTTAAAACAAACAAACAAACATGATAAAAAATACAGAAGATATGAAAATGTGATCTTATTTCATATTGATTCCCTCACTCAAATCTAACATCAAGTTTTAGACAAAGAGATCAAGTTTTGTCTAGCAGAGGCAAAAATGCTTGGGGAAAGAGAGCCAGAAAGAAATCTTTGTCAGCTTGGTTTTGATATCTAATTTCATAAATAATTAATTAACCTTTGCTAAGAACACAGTGTTATCAAAGAACCTTAAGCTGTATAGTATTACCATGTTTGCTCTGATTTGAGGAAAAAAATATTGGCCAATCTATCTACTTCTTCAAGCTGAAACTGTATATACTTTGATGAATTGTGTGTTCATTTCCAGTCTGATACAGAAACTATATTACTTATACTGAAGTAGTTAGGAGGAGATAATCCTTAAGAAGTTGTCAGGAGATCACCCTCAAAATACTGAGAAGTAATTCTAAATCATCTCACAAAAATCCAGCTGCTCAGATAGTGTACACAATACTTTTCTATAGAGTATAAGGATTTCAAGATGGACATAATGGGTGGACAGTTTTCCTGCGTTACTTCAAGCTCATTCATTTCAAGTTTTAAGGTCTGTAATATTAGAGGGTTTTGCATTTATTTGGAACCAGCTGATTTGCTGCTGACTTCTAGACATAAATACAATAAACAGTGACTCAGTGTCAGGCCAGGTACCAGAGCTCACATATGCATCAATCAGAACTGTTCCCTTTGCAGACCATGTTCTGCTCTGCTGATGTTCTCTGACCTAGCAACACTATCTAGTCATGTTTTCTTATAGCACTACGTCTGCTGAAGAATCACATTTCCTCATTTGCCGTCTTTTGTGTTCTGGCCAATGAGATTCCTGAATGTCTGAGTAAGATCTGCAAGGCTGGTCAGAATTTACTTTCCTTCCTTTCCAGAGAAAAATACGTTAAAAATACGTGACAAAAGTACAGACAAGAGTTTTTTCAATTTCCACATAGGAACAGTTGCTAAATTTCTTAGACTGTATGAGGAAGAAGAAAGAGGGAGATGTAATGTTTCTTGAGATGTCAAAATTTTCTGTTTAAAGGAGGCAATTTCAGGAGAAAAAAATAAATCTGTCAACTGAAGACATATTTATTCCTTAAACTACTAATTTCATAGTGGAAAATCTAAAATTGGTTTAGAAAGTTTTGGGGTGAAGTTTTGTTTGGGTTTTTTGGGTTTTGTGGGTTTTTTTTTTTGGTTTTTTTTTTTTTTTTGGTTTTATCATTAACAGGATACATTAAGTCTAGGAAAATGTCATGTTTGTTGTTTTACCATTTAGAACTTCTCAGAAATTATCTTGGCCTAGAGCTAATACTGATGTAGCACTAAGCTCTAAATTATCTCACTATAAATATATCTTCCATAATCATTACAGAAGTATTAGCTGTAATCCACAGTTCTTGTTTATTCCCAAAATATCCTTATTTCTTTTTGAGAGCACAAGGAATGCACAATGAATATTTGAATTATTGCTCAAAATTTCCCAAACTGACTTAAGATAAAACTTAATTTCTACGAAAAAATTATAACATTTTGCATAATTATTCCACAAGATTTTAAGGGTTTTTTTTCTTGTTTTAATTTTTTTTAACTATTCATATTATTTTTATTGTATTTTTCAGCTGATTATAACAGCCCAACCCTAGCTAGAAGACAAAAATTAACTTTTGTAGACAGTTGCAAGAAAAGTAAAAGGATTTATTTCATATGTCTCTCAAATATGTAAGGACATAAACCAATACCTTGGGCATGTGTTTTCTTCTCAGCGTGAAGATTTTACGATTCTTGAAACTAAATGATTTGGAGGGAAAAAAGGCTGGAGGGCAAAACCCAGACTGTAGGAACTCTTTTCTTTGACTAACTTTTGTGACTACTCTAAATTGATCACTTGTTTCCCTGACTAATCTCTAAACAGAGGGCATATCCCTTTCACTTGCAAAATACTCTCACACAAAATGAATTACCTTCCCACCACCTTGGTTACTTGCCAGGGAGTACTTTATTTTTCCACTAGGAAAAAGAAAATCAGCTTGTATTTTGCTTGCTAGAGCCTTCTGCATTTTAATTCTGAACGCTGAATGAACATCAGAGAGGCCTTATGATGTTTTGCACAAAAGTGCCTGTGTTCATAGTTTTACTCAGGGCACCCAAAATAGCATGCAGTAAGCAGTGTCATACTGTGAGTTTTCAAAACTAAAAGCAGAAGTGACTTATACTGGCAGGAAGCTGTAACTCTTAAAGCTTTCCGAGGATCTGTGAACTAAAAGAGAACTGCTTACTTCTCTGCATCAGATGTTTAATTCAGCTTTCACAATACTCATTTCTTTAAACCTAGAAGTCCCTGAGGTTACACAGGTAAGATCTCTATCTTTTTTTTTTTCTTTATTATCTTCAAAAATCAAATTTAAAATATTTAGCTGGGTGTCTCCAGTGCAAAAACCACAACAGGCAAAGATAAATCTGTAAGCTACTCAAAAACTCTAGAACAAGTAATCTGGTTTTGTTGTTTCCTCAGAGTCCACTGACTAACTTCTATAGCTGTGGAATCCAACTTTCTAAGTTGGACTTACCAGGGGAAATACTTACTACACCTGTTTTGTGTTCAACTTGCACATTACAATTTCCATGATGATTATGAATCTGTTTTTGCAAGACCCCCACTTGTAACAGATTGCTTGCGATCGCTTCAAGTACACTTATGCAAGTGATTGTCACTAAAACGTCCTTACGATTTCTGAGGGTGACATCAAGAAGAGTGAAAAGTCTCTCGTTTTACAGGAACACTTAGAAATACTCCCGGGTTTGCTACTCTCCATTCTACTGTAGCAATAATAATCTCTTTTCTTTATTTTGTCTTAGCTTTACATTCACCTTTCTATCCCCATTTCTCTTTATAATCCCACACCTAGCAACTGTAAAGACTTTCAGACCACAAAAAAAGGGATGCCCTTACTTTTGTTGGATCTCAAGTGTAAAGTGGCAATTTGTTAATAAATAAGATGTTCAAAGAGCAGTGTAATATATATACTATCAAAATATTTGTACTGCATATTTCTTTCATAAGCCTTCTATTAGGACATATAGTTACTATTTGTTTTTCATGTTCAAACTTTCTGATTACACTGCAGCCAAGAAACAGCCAGTAGAATATAGCCCAGAGATATTTAATAGCTGTTGGTTGATTATTAAAATGGTGAATGTCTGTCAGCTTGTTCACTTCTACAAATTATTTTGGTATGAAACTGGTAGGAATTACATGGCTTTTGGATTATATCATTATTTTTTAATAGATTGTAATTTAAAGTCAGTTGTGGTTGCAAAAGCACTCCAGAAAAACTACTTTTAATTTATACCAGGATAAATTTGCACTAAGGTGCAAAAATCAATCTTTGGACTCAATTTTAGGAGTTACAATGATACATTCCAATGTTCAGCATTTTTCAGTTCGAAGTGTTGAACGAAGCACTTACATAAAATGAATATAGGGCTGTGTCTCAAGTTCAGACTTTCTGCATTTTTACAGACTAAAAAATGCATTAGTGTTAAGAGCTAGCAGACAATGAAAATCCCTTCTTGGAACTATTTTTAGACGAAGAAGGGAGGAAGAAAGAGGGACTCACCCACAAAATACGAAAAGTAGCTTAAAATTGAAGAACAAAATTACAAATCTGCTATGGAAAGTCATGCATTTTTAAAACCAAAGTGTAACTATTTTAGCCTAGTGTTAGGTAGTTGAGTGATAATGCACATTTTACATTCAGAATGGCTAAAAGGTAGAATATTTTTAAAATTAACTCAGTATGTTACCTCTGTGTTTCAGAACGCTTTACAATTATTAACTTGAAGTAAATATCAGAAAATATCAGCACATTTTGATACTGAAATAAGAAAGCAATATGTGATATGCTACACAGGCAGATTTTAAGGATGCCCATGGTTTAAGCTACCTGTTGCTTTTCAGCATTGTCCTTTGTTTTATTTGCTTTGATACTTTATAACAGTTTGGGGTGAAATTTCCATTGTGTAGTCTTTGCATCATGTTCACTACAGACATACTTGGAAACTTCTTGTTTAGGTTAATCAGAAAGATTTGACTATTTCTTAAATCGGTTTAATTTAAAACAGGTAATTTTGCCAACAGATCTAACAATACAATAGATAATGCTGAATTAAAGTATTAGTTCTTTTGTAGGTGAAAACCATTATTCTCATTTTACTTTGCAAGTCACAGAAAATATTGATTTCTATCACAGGCAGTAGAAATAGGTTCCACCACAGTCCCTTAATTTTTTCTCTATTTCAACTGTGTTCCCAAGACCTTTTGAATCTGCGTGATGCTAAAGGAAGAAAGGTGTAACAGAATGTCTTCCTTATGCATCCTTTCAATCTTCTTAACCCAGCAAAATACTTGTTTCTCAAGATGAATGACTCAAGAGGCCAGAGAACGTGTATGGTAGCCTCAGCTATCCTGGCTATCTTGAGTGTTGTAGGAGGTTCCATTTCAGACCCTGCTAAGTAGACAAAGTACATATCCATTACAGAGGAAGTTGATGAGGATGGAGCAATGTCAACAAGACCACACGGGACAGAGCTGGGAACAAAATTGTGCGTTAGATACATAGATCCAGGTCTCCTTTCTGCAGCTGCATTGCCTGTAGCATAAAAGGAATTGCAATTGCTGTTGTTAACAAGCTGCAACTGTTAACGGTTTGCAAAAGGACATTGCTCCCAGGCTTTCCATCAGAGACACAAACATAATGAAGACCTTGTAAATGGAAGGTGATATTAAATTTGAATCCCTCATTCTCAGGCCACTGACCTAACAGTTAAATCAAACAGCTTTTGAGAAAACAAAATTAGAAATATTCAAGTAAACAGCAACATAAAGGATATTCAATCAGGAAAAAAAGAAGTAAAACATCAGTAAAAGACTTTGTGTCTGCAAATATAGTACTGAAACTAAAAATATGATAATACCTGAAATAAGATTACTAAGACTATATTTTGATGCAATGTTGAATTTTTGGAGGACAAACTCTTTTTTGCATTAGCACTACGGGGTTTTTTTTCCAATTTATGAGTGCCAGTTGTTGCAACCTTAAAATTGCTAACTAAACATTAGAGGAAGTGTAAGCTGTCACTTAGCATTTTCCTGTATTACTTTTTACATGGAATTATGACACATTGGAAGTCAAAACACATCCTCGTAAATTATAAAATATAAATAACCAAAAAATAACTGAATTCAGTGTGACTGAGCATTGTCTTTATGTATTTGTTTTGATTCAAATCTAGCCAGAATAAAATCTCTCTGCAAAACAAACTTTTTTTTTGGTATTTTACAGATCTTTAAGATAGTAAGTGGTAAATAACATGGGTAAATAAAATAACAATTTAAAGTTCTTGAAGTATTATTTTGCTTGAAAATTTTCTGTTTAAAACTGTTTTTACAACTATAGGAAGCAATATTATACATGGCTATTATATTAACAAATATTTAAAATGTCCTGCCCTCATTCTTATGGAGCATAAAGAAGTTTGTGGCTCTTCATTGTTAGCATTCTGATAGCATAGCCAAAATGATGAGTTCCTTATAAATATAAAGATTACAAAAATTAAAAGTGATTTAAAGAGAAAATGCTTGGCAAATGGTAGAGACACTGTGGTTACACACTCCTTTCCCTGTAAAGAACCTTTTCAGAATGGTATAAGATACGCAGAACACGTGGGGAACAATTTACATAGCAACATGGTACATTTTTCCCTCTCACGGTTTGTAAGTTGAAGTGGGATAATGCCATCTGTTAAAAATGGTCAGAAAAAACCAGGACTTTGCAAAGAAAACTATATTTATTCAGGGTCTCTTTAACAATTTGAAATTATTAAATGAGATCTAGGTATCCAAAAGAGAATTTATCAGGAGATGGAACAAGGAGCTATGTCATAGGATCATAGAATTATAGAAATGTCTAGATTGGAAGAGGCCTTTAAGATCATCGAGTCCAACCATAAACCTGACACTGCCAAAACCACCACTAAACCATACCCCTAAGCAACATGTCTACCCATCTTAAATACCTCCCAGGATGGTGATTCCACCACTTACCTGGCAGCCTGTTCCAATGTTTGATAACCGTTTCGGTGAAAAGATTTTTCCTAATATCCAATCTAAATCTCCCCTGGCACAACTTGAGGCCATTTCCTCTTGTCTTATCACTTGTTACTTGGGAGAAGAGATCAACCCCCACCTCTCTACAACCTCCTTTCAGGTGGTTGCAGAGAGTGGAAAGGTCTCCCCTCAGCCTCCTTTTCTCCAGGCTAAACAACCCCAGCTCCCTCAGCCGCTCCTCATAAGACATGTTTTCCAGACCCCTCACCAGCTTTGCCCTTCTCTGGACAAGCTCCAGTATCTCAATGTCTTTCTTGTAGTGANCTCTTTGGACCTGGCCTTCCAGTCAGTTTTTGACCCAGAAAAGAGTACACCCATCCAAGCCATGAGCAGCTTGTATTGCTTTGTAAACATTTTGTGGTTTGCTGGATGCGGTCAAAAAAAAGAGAGCTCACTTCCTAGGAGTTTTACCCATGGTGACTAAACATGGGAGCCAAAAGATGGAAAGATATGAAACTTTGTTAAATTATTAATCTGTGATTTCTGGATGATTGGAAGCACTCTAAAAATTTCAAGAAAACTGTCAACAAACTTCATAGATAAAGCCGAAAAAGTCATAACACAGCAGCAGGTGAGAATTTATATAACCCAAAATACTCTAAATATTCTCTGCATATTTTTTGAAACTTACTGAAAACAGTCATAGAAGCACACATGTTCATACACAAAACCATTCTCTGTGTTGCATGTTGCCATGAGGAGTATGAATGTGCAAACTGCTACAGAAGCTCTCTAGCTCCCTGACGCGTTTGCACATATTTTTGAGAAGATGGACACAGACTAGGACACAGACTAGGAGTAGTCCTAACTTTCATTGCTTTTGACTTATACATGACATTTGAGGTGATATGAAATGGGATTTTTTTTTTTTTTTTTTCTAAATGGTGCATATGTCGTCTCTTTTTCATCCTTCAGATAAAGAAAACAAAACCAGACCATTGTCCAAGGGTCCATGAGCTGCAACAACGGGTCACACTCATGATGCCCTTCCCAGGTGCCTCAGCTTCCTGTGGAGCCCACAGAAAACTTGAGGGAAAGAATGTAGGGAGAGGAGGACGTGCCAATATGGTGCAAACTATAAAACCCCCATCTTTGCTAGCAAATTGGAAAAAAATGCTAGTTTCAATTACTGCCCTGGTCATCTTCAAACAGCTGATCTCTCACTCTGTCTTTCTCCATGAGATGCAGATAGCCGTCGGAGAAGATTAAGGGCATTGCTGGTGCTCTTTTTATGTGTCACTATGATGTGTATTGGCTGGGCCGAAATTTACCCTTAACGGTAATTCCCAATGGTAAATGAGCTAGAATGATTTATGCTACTTTATATCCCATGAGGTAGCCCTGGAAAATAAAAAGACATTTCCAGACAAATTAAGATGACAACCAGACTTACAGAACGAAAATGTGGTAAGAGTATTGGTTTTCCCCTAACATCAAATTTAACATATAAATTGAATTGGTTTCAAATGCCAGATCATTAGATAGCTGGCGTACATGGCTATTTTCATAAAAGACTGACCCATGAAATGTATAAATAGCATTTGGAAATGTCACATAGAGATAAACTGTGCTGATTGCTCAGCTTTTCATATTCGTACTTTCAGGAGTGTGTAAATGTTATAAAATTAGACCCATTTTCTGGTGCCTTACATGTAATATTATTCTACTCCATTCTTTATCTCAGCTATTTTTTTAAGTGATCATCTTATGAAAAGATTTTTTTCCCATTTAAAGATTACAGGAAAACAGAGCCTAAACTCAAAGACTGTCACAGTTTACGACCAATTTGACAGCGTGGAGACTAAATGCGCTCAGTTGCCCGAACATTTTAATCACAGCTATACGAAAGTTTTACAAGTGACACGACTTCCCTGACCTACAGGAGAGGGGAGATGATGCCCTTCAGGAGGAAGATCAGGCAGGTCAGCACAGTAGTCCCCACCATGTGGGGTACAGTCTGGGATGGGGCCGTGGGGGTCCCTGGGGTCTCTCTGGTTCCCTCTTAGAGTCCTCCCACATCTCCCCAAATAGTTTCTCCCCTCACATACTCCAAGGGGTCCCTCCTCCACATTCTTCTGAGCTGTCTCCCTGAGCGACCCCAACCCCACCAGTTACCAGTTCCACAGGCAATATCTGACAGCGATCCCCCATTCAGATTCCCTCAGCACCCGGCACCAGCCCATGGACATGGCTGTGGTTGGGCCCCTCTGGGCTTTTCTCCTCTACTTGCAGCTCCCACAACCACGGGGAGGCTGACTGCACCCAAGGTGCTTCGCTGTTCTGGTGCCAGGACTGCACCCCTGCACAGTGGGGTTCACATCCCAGCGCTGCCAGGCCCAGTCATGCACATGCAGACAAGTAGCAAATTTCTCAAGAGAGAGATGAGCAGGAGCAGCTAACACAGAGCAGCACTGCAAAGTTTGTGCAATGGGAGCCTGAGCCCCCTGCAGGTGCTCATCCAAAGCCAGATCCTGAAGCGTCCCCTCTTGATGGACAGAGCTACTTAGTTCCACCACCATCGTCTGAAAGACCCAGAAAGGAAAGTGCCTCCTCTTAGCAACCCAGCATTAACCAAACAAAACAAAGTTTCTGTTACATTGAGTCCTTAAAACCAAACCTAAGAATTAAGTTACATTAAAAAAAAAAAGTTTTTCTCTGTAGATAATACTGTTTATTTCCTGTAATGGAACTATTCTTTCAGAAGAAAAGTAAATTTGAAGCAAGAACTTACCCCCAAATATAGTGTCTACAAGCATAGGTTTGTTGTATGTATGAAGCATTCAAATAAACTCTGAAATATAAATTTATAATCATATTTTCCAGATATATTATATAAACTGGAAATGTAAATAATTCAAAGATGTGAATAACTAGTAAGTTGTCATAAATCATGGATTTTTTTATTTTCTGTCCATTGTTTTTTTTGTTGAGTGGTTTGCCTTTTTTGTCGTTGTTGTTTGATTGTTTTTTTTTCTTTTTTCTGATAGATAGCCTCTCCAGAATAATAGCTGATTTCCAAGTGGAGAAATACTGTTTAAGTCTAAGCCACTATAATCTGATTCAGTCCATTTTGTTTCAAATGAAAATAAGGCAGCACAGCAAAAAGTGTTGCATCATAAAAATGATAGACTGTATTCCTGAGTATTACTAATCATAAATGTCAGAGAGAGTCAAAAGTATACTATTTCTGTAGCATATCTGAAGAGAAACTCTGTTGGAACAAATTCAGTGGCCTTTTACAGACAACAACTTTAGGTTTCAGTTTGTAAATGTTGTGTGTAGGCTTTCTTTTTTTAAGTCTGGGTATGTTGGAATAATGTTCACTATCCCTAAACCAGGGAACTGAGGTGAGCCTACAGGCTCACGTAGCAGAACCTATGGGAGAATGAATTGACATCAGTAAAAGACTGAAATTGTATTCACCTTTAATGCATGAAAACTGTGAGAGTTTTAATACATATGTGACAAAACCACAGAAAATTATAAAGGGAGGAAATAAAGAAAACTTACTTTTACTTTGATGTTTTTTCACATCCAAAAGAAACATGTTTATTTTCTTTCTACAGTATGACACAGTATTTTTGATTTGCATTTTTTAGTATGATAGCATAGTAGTAGTATGACATTATGATAGTAATCATATTGATCATAAATCATAGTAATCATATGGAGGAAAAGCATTCTGGTAATCAGCTGTTTCAAGTAGGGATTCAAAATATGTGAGAAAAATTTTCCTGAAGGTTTTTTGGTTTTTTTTGTAAATATACTGGAAAACATGAAGAATTGTCCACTTCTTTGGATAACATTATTCCTTTTGTCCAATCTAGAGATAAATACTTCCTAAAAGTACTTATAATTCAAAGTAACTTGTACAAGAAGATAGTGTGTTTTATAAGAATGTCAAACATTATTTTAAGGTAGTTAATCTATGAAACATCTTTGTTCTGGTCTAATTTCCTTTACTGGAATCATCTATCTCTACCTCAAATGCAAAGCATATCTAACAGGAACTGTGAGCTATACTCCTAAATGTAAATTAGGACTAACTTATTTAACAAAATGTACCTTGCTCTTCACTAATATTAATAGTGAAAGAACTCACTCAAAAATAGAATATTTCTGTAGGGATGGCAATAAGATTAAGAATGCAGTTCGACTGACCTGTTTGCAGATGTCTTTTGGGTAATTTATAAGCTTAGGTTAATTGTCAAGATCCCCTCTAGACAGAAGAAAAGGTGATTTAGACCTCGTATGTTAGTTACCTGTCTTACAATGCAGTAAAACACAGATGCCTTTCTCTTTTCATTGGCTGTTGAGGGAGCTTGCATAGGCATACTACACAGGCACGCTGCACTAGGTCTTTAACTTTCAGGTGTTTAAATTAATAAACACAGTTTTAAGAAAACATGGGAGCCTCAGGCTTTGTATTATTAAAAACAAAAATGCTATCTATGTTGTAAAGAATAATCATTCACAGGCATGGAAAGAAATTAGGTAAACTCTTAGGCTATTAGTGGGCCTATAATATGTATGAATCTGCAAAAACCACTGCAATATTTCATCTTGTAGTCACAATTTTTTCAATAAAAAGGAACTTTATTACATATTATGTTCTGTTCTTCTGGTAATAAAATTAATTTTTCTACCTCATTTAGCAGTTGTATTTAGCAAGCAATGATTCTAGGAATAGAATTAATTCACACAAATAGTACTAATAAAGGTAATGTAATAAAATACTAAAAAAATAACAAGTAAAGCTAAAAAAAATAAAAAGGAAAATTAAACCTTTTGGACAGTGTTACTTGGACAAGGCTCTGATATATCTTGTCAAAGTGACAGTGGGTACCTGTGGAGAAGTACTGGATGTTTTTTACTCAGCAGAAACTGTGAATAAGTCTGATTTAACTGAGGCAGAGAGGCTGCAAATTGATTTCTTGATTCATTTAGGACACAGTCAGAGGTAGCGCATAGAAAACCCTGGAGAGAAGAGAACAGCATTATTGTTTCCTTCCTTAATAGGTGTAAAAGGTTGGAACTCTGTCAAGTGGCGGCAAGTTCATCTGTGTAAAAGACAATGTAAGGTATTTGCCCGTCAGACACATCGATTGCTTGATGCAAAGGAGAACCATAGGTGACAGCCTCAGCAGCCGCTGGTGGCTTGCAGCCTCCCGCAGCTGGGGGAAGGAGATAGCTGGGGGATGCTGAGCCAGCCCAGCCCTGCTGCCAGCTGGACCACCAAGCTCAGGCATGCAGGCTGCTGCTGAACTGCTGACAAATCACAAGAGGTTTATTAGTCACAGCCTGCTCGGTCTTGCCCTATATTGCTTCATGAAGCTAGCAATTAGTTAAAAATTGATTCAAAATTAGTTCACAATCCATTAAAAATCAGTCTAAAAAGTCAAATTTAAAGTTATGTATTCTCACCTCCCTCTCTCAAGAGAGAAAATGAATTTAAAGAAAACAACCCTTTTCAGGTTTTGAAAAACTAAAATGCTAAACTGCATGGTTTACCTGTGCAGAACCCACCTTTTTAATTTTTAAACACCGACATATTTATAAACAATGGTCATAAAATACCAAGGAAACAAGTTGTGTTTTTTTTTTAAAAAAAAAAGTTTCATTCAAGTATCTTGCACTGAAGTCACAACAACTTAAAGATTTTTACAGGGCATACCTCAATAATGGCTTTAGATCTTCAGGATTTCTCCATTAGGTAGCTAGATACAGAGATGTATCTGTAAGTTTGCATAAAGGTCTGTGCATTTACCACTATTGACCATTTATTTAAAAAATAAACTACGTACATAAAAAAAAAAAGACTTTAATAGCATGTTCATTAAATCACATATAAGATCCTTAATTTGCAAACATAACTTGGTGTTGATTTTTGATCATTTACAAAGCCACAACTTGGCTGTACAGCAATAGTACACCAGTAATATTAATGGTGTGTTAAAAAAATATCCTTTTTAGTGTTGGAAATTATTTTACACTACGAACTTCTGAAATACTTCTAAAAATGTAATAACTATATTTAGTTTATGTTTTGTTTTCACTAACTCTTCCATTTCTAAATTTGTGATACAAACCCAAAAATAATTATAATGTCTTTCTCTTGTAACCTTCTTGCAGGTTACAAGTATAACAGGGGAGTCTTTTGTCACATTTTGAGATTAAATTGCCATTTGTTGATAACCTTAAGCAAAACCTATAGAGTTCAGTTTACTGCATTAAACTCAACCCAGTCAAAGACCTCTTTCTATAAAGAATGAGCAAGCTAGGAAGAATCTTGGTTATCAGATTGGTAAAGCGATTAAGCTCCAAGTACTTTCTATTTTGCCCTGATTCTTGTATTGAGCCAATCTTCATGATATTTATGTATCAGTTGAGAAATTGTGCTAAAATCTTATCAAAAGGCATTATCTTAAAATACTAATTTTCTTTCAGTTTTTTTTCTTCTCTCTGCTTCCTACAAAGGAAAAAAAAAATATTGTTTTGGGGATATTGTCTAAGCATTCTAAAGAAGAAGCATTTGGATTTAGACGTAGTGAGGCTGGACGTAGTTCTTAGATATTGTACTAAGATGCTCAACAAATTTAACAATATACAGGAAAAAGCTCTGTGACATGGAGATTACCCTTAACCTTGAAAAGAAACAGTACCATCTTTAGTAAGGAGCTGAAGCCATAAACATGCTGTAAGCATCCCAGTCATTCTATCTTATCAGGCATTTTATCCCTTCAAACCTTCTCCTCTGTTGTACAAGTAGTAAATCACCTGGCAATAAAAACCTTTTTTGTTTTGTTTTTTTTTTGTTTGTTTTAGTTTGTTCAATTCATAGCATATGGTTTCTCTGTTCAAACAACAAACAAGAAGTGCTGACCAGGGGCAACAAAAGTGGCTAGCATTAGAGTAGAGGGAAAAGGCAGCCTAAAGTTGTGGTGCTACTGAACAAACTTATGTTAAACTATAAGCTACAAACTATAAATTATCCTTTAAGAGGATTGCAGAAGAACAAAGTAGTCCTCTGAGGGTGTGAAAAGCAGACTTCTTACAATTCATTTACCATCTAGCACAAAAAGAACTGAATTTTTAGTACAGAACAATCTTCTACTGAGAGCTGGTGGAGGAAGTGCTCTTCAAGGTGAAGTGCTTTCATTGCAGATGTATTGTGTGGCCCATATACTGAATCAGTTACTGTTTCCACAAAGATGACGTTGTAAATCCAAATAGGCTGAATTGCAAGAATCCTGATAATAGATCATATTTTGCTTTAAGATTGCCTTTTCACAAAGCCTGCTTGGTCTCTATTTGATCCTAGCTGCAAATAGTTCAGCATCCAGTTTGATATCAAAATTTGAAAAAAAAAAAAAAAAAATCAAATAGTGTGATCCACTAATCAATGTGTCCTCTTTTCCTGTCTATATGAACCAAGTGGATTTATATGAGATAACTTTTTTTTCTTTTTCCTGATTCTCTTTAACAGAGAAATATGTTCCTTTGAAGCATTCCAGAGAGTTTGATCAGCTTGGAATTTTTCAACTTTGAAACAGCTCAGAGTTCAACCATTTCCTCAAGGTAAAATATTTTTTTCAAGCAAATTGCAATTTCAAGCAGTAGTGCTGTTCTGCTTATTTATTTTAAATATTGCTGTGTGCGTTCTGTAAAACTCACCTGATAGCAAGCAGAGAAAATAGAAAGATATCCCAAAAGGCAAATTCAGAAGATCTAAAATCCCTTATTTACTCGGTGTTCTAGCTGGCATGTTACCGTTTTTCTTTTGGAGGTTGTGTGTCAACGTTTCATACATTTGTTTCTTTTAGTTTTACCTAATCCTTCTTGACACTATTTCAGCAATGAGTAGAGTCAACACACTAGATTTATTGGTTACTCTACAGGATAGAGCTTATTTTCATGTTCTGCTAAGAAAGCTTGAAACCCTTGTATGTATTTGTTACGAAAATTATACTTCCTATCCACTGGGGATTTTTCGTTTTGTTTTCACATTGCTATGCTAGCGCTCTTAGTGTGGATAACAGCCCTGGCCTCTTCCCAGAGAGGGGGATTTCTGTGCCGTGCTTAAGATTCCATAGCACCATGCCAATACCCTGTCCCTGTTTCTATGCCTTTGTTACTGCACAGCTGCGAGGGTGAAATAGTACAATAACATAATCAGCATTAGCGACGTACATTTTGAGTCATATTTCAGTTAAGGGCAAGGAGGTCACAAAAGTAATCTGAAGGAAAATGAGAGGGAAAATGTACAGAATTTACTCTCCTAGCTGACAGTTGTTGGCAATAACAGCAAGAACTCGGGACTAAAATATTTTTAGTGGTCTTTTGTTCATCGTTCTCTATAGCAAAACCGTGAGACCAGAAGTAATCCCAGTTTATCTCTACACAAATTTTCAGGCAGTTGTCTAAATACTTTAATCTTAGGTATTTTCAGACAAAGCAGTCGTGAAATTATGGTGCACTACTGAATGAAATTTCAACCCAAGGTAATTGAGAACATCTCTGTATTTTGCAAATACTCTGCACAGGAAAATACCTTTCCATTCATCACACCGGCATACGATGTCTTTTGTGAAAGCAGTTAAATATATTTCTGGGATTTAGGCACTCATTTTCAGAGTAGTCTTTTAATTCTGAGTGTCCAGAGGACAGATATTTTCTTTAAAATTAATGCTTATTGTTGAAGGCTACATAGGCTGTAGCCTGCACAATACAAAGTACATATGCTGTGTAACAGCCTTTGAGGGAAAAAAAAACCTAACCAAAAAAAACCCCTATAAAAACTAGTTCTGCATCAGAAGTCCTGAATTATAGGACAACTTCTAACAGAAAAAATTTTCCATAAGAGACCTCTAAAAAGTTAAATGTGCTGAATACTAGTGGAGGTTGGAGAAGGGAGGTGAGAGCAAACATATCATTAAGATAGCTGCCTATGTTATCTCACCACTCACGAGAGCTTCCTGGACAAAGAAAAACTTACCTAAAATCACAAAAAAAAAACCAAAACAACTCATCTATTATTGTATAGAACAATGTGGCATATCTAACTGTTTCCTGTTTTCTTTTACTTTTGTTAACAATTTTCTTTTTATTTCTCTGAATAGTTTTCCACATCCTGTTACCTCTCATGTCATTTATCCACTATTTACAAGTCCTGGGCAAGAATCTATAAAAGGACCCAAACCACCTGGAATGATAGGACATAGCTGTCATGACACAAAATGTAAATCTAGTGATACAGTCTGATAGCATGATGAGCAGTAGAATTCCACCCAGGGAGAAATATAGGTGTCAGTCTGCTCTTTGAAGTAAATGTGCAGGGGAAACTTTCAGGTTCAACATCCTGCTGAAAGCTGGCACTAGAATTAATATGCAAGAAAAGAATGAAATAAAGCAACATAAAATACAAAAAAGGTGCAGTGACAATTCCCATCTGGACTGTTTTTTTCACACTTGCAGGATTAAAATGAATAACTCATGTACTTGGAAGTCTCATGAAAGAGAGCTACAGAATTCATTAATCTAGAGAATTAAATTATATAGAATTGGTTCTCTAAGACATTGAAGTTATAAATATATTCAATGATTAAAATGTCCCTACTCATTTACTAGTGCAAAGTTCCCAAAGAATGTTTATGATATTTATAATTTTTACCAACGCTATTTAGGAAAGTTGCAGTGCAGCAGTCCTGGTTTACAATTTTAATCTGCCCAACTGGTAAATGTTGCATAAAGCAGAAGGTGTGGGGAAGGAGGGCAAAATTAAGCAGACAGAAAAAGAAAACTTATTGTTCTCAGAGTTAGTGGGTGATCTCAAATGAATTCAAAGCAAAAGATCTTCAGTTCATGACCAAGAAGCTAAGAACCAAAGAATTGTCTGAACTAAGCAAACATATAAGTATTTTTTATTACTTAATTTTGTCACATTCATCTTGACACTACCCAGCATAACAGTTGACTATGCCACACTTCTTTTAAACCAACAGAACTCAGTGCCCCTAAATAAATCATGTTGCCCATAACAAAATGACATGATTCATAACACATTCTTCCAGAGACTTCTTCAGTCTTGCTCTTCCACATCTTTTTTGTTACCTGAACAACATCACTGAAAATTATGTCTGTGGATTGGGAACAATAAGAATTTACTTCAGTCCTATTGTTTTCAGTAGACTGCAAAATGTAAAGTGTGCTGTCTTAAATCTACATGTTTTTTATGGAGTTTAACAGCTCAGTTTGGGGAAATTTTTAGAAATAAACTCTTAATAAATTGAGCCTCATAGCCTTTCTTAACATGGAAAGCGCTACTGGTACCATACCCTGGTTTTCTTTTTCCTTTTCATCCTCCTTGAGTTTTTGATTGGCTTACTATCCAACATACAACTATGTTTGAGATAGTATGGGGCAATCAAAGCCCATTTTTCACTAACTAAGGAACTGACACCTATTTATGAAATATATATATAATCCATTAACAGTGGACTTTATAGACCTAAATAATTTAAGGCCATTACTATCTGCAGGATATGAGTTCTGGCTTATATAAACTAGTGAATTAAGTCTTTGTCCATTCAGTTACTATGGCAACTTTATGGACTTCCCAGTTTCAGCTGGCTTGCAATGAATTAAACAGTCAGAAACTCTGACAGACTCCTGAAAGAAGGGGAATTATGTGGATAAAACCAGCTTTAAAAAAGTGAGATATCCATAGAAACCTATTTCAGAAATTTCTTTTGTAAGAACTTATTTTGGGGGTAAATTTAAACAATCTGATTTAGTGAATTATGGCATCTTTGAGAGCTCATGCATATTTATATGTTTATATGCATTGAAGCTATCCGCTCAGCTGCATAGGAACCAGAGAATGTTTTCATGCCTGACGAAGGAAAGGAAATGTCTACAAAGCAGGCTTGCTGATGGCCAGGTCCAAGGCCAAGTAGTGGCTTGAAAAGTATCCACTCTTTTCAATGGACTTTGAAGTGTTATTTCTTCACTACAAATTTTCATTAGCCACTGTGAATGGATGAAGTTTGAAAGAAGTACCCAAAGTCTTATACATGTTTCACAGAAAATATGGCTGTCTCCATGAAGAGGTCTCCTATCTCCTATCCTGGGATTTTCTGAAAATATTACTTCCTAGAGGAAACTCCCCCCACTCCTCTCACAAACATAGTAATTAATGCAGTGAGGGATTGGAAATACAATCCATGCTTGTTTTTCCTACTGTTCTCCATGAGTTGCTAGCTAAATTTACAGAGACGTATAAAAGTTATCAATATAAATAGTAATAAAATGTACTGAAATGGTCATGATAGAAATAGTCCTGGTCACATTTTGCCAACTAAACACTGTAAGTCTAATTTTTATAGGTGAGTTTCCAAGGTGTCATAGTTTAACCCCAGCTGGCAACTAAACACAACACAGCCGCTCACTCACTCCCCTTCCCTGGTGTGATGGGGGAGACGATCAGAAGGGTACAAATGAGAAAACTTGTGGGTTGAGATAAAGAAAGTTTAATAAGTAAAACTAAAGCTGCCCGTGCAAGCAGAGTAAAACAAGGAATTCGTTCACTACTTCCCATCAGCAGGCAGGTGTTCAGCCATCTCCGGGAAAGCAGGGCTTCATTATGCATAATAGTTACTTGGGAAGTCAAATACCATCACTCTGAATGTCCCCCACTTTCCTTTTCCTTCCTCCAGCTTTATATGTTGAACATGCCATAATATGGTATGGCATATCCCTTTGGACACTTGGGGTCAGCTGTCCAAGCTGTGTCCCCTCCCAACTTTTCATGCAGCACCAGCCTACTCACTGGTGGGGTGGTGTAAGAAGCAGAAAAGACCTTGACTCTGTGTAAGCACTGCTCAGCAATAACTAAAACATCCCTGTATTCATGACACTGTTTCCAGCACAAATACAAAATATGGCCCCATACTAGCTACCATGAAGAAAAATAACTATTCCAGCCAAAACCAGCACACAAGGTCAAATATTGATTGTGATATAGTTGTTTCTATTTAAGAAAATTAATACAGACAATGGTATGAAATTAGTTGTAGAAAAACAGTTTTACCTATAACATACTTTCAAGTTTCATTTAGTGTGGTGTTGGTTGGTTTTGGAGTTGGTTCTGTTTTTTTTAAACTTTACCTTGTTGCTTTGTTTCTTTCGTCATAATATTTATTCAGGAAATTAATATTTCACCTTTGCACATTCTTATTGAAAAGAAACAAAGAAATCCTGGAGCTGTTAGCTCTTCAAATATGCATCATCTTTGGATAAGTTTGCTATTTGCAAAGACCTCATGTTTCTTCCTTAGTTCAACTCCCAAGCCTTCTGTCTCCTGCTTTTCAACACAGTTCTTCATGGATCTTTGAAATCTTCTCAGACTACTTCTGTTGTCCATAAACTCCCTTTCATGACCTCAAAACTTCTTTTGGTAGTACGTGTTGTGCCACTTCATCATCAAGGTCTGATAACAGTAACTTCTATAATTTTCTTAATCCATTCTCTTACTTCCTTTGTTCTGGAGATACTACTTTGACCATGCAGCACACCACGCTAATGTCACAGCACCAACACCAGCCTTTGGTGGTTTTAAAATTCTTTTGAAACAACCAGGAGAGTACTTAACAGAGCGCTCTGCTGTTTTCTACCATACATGGGGCTCTTGCATTGAATTTCTGCAACTCCTACAGATTTCAGTTGAAAGGACAAAAAACCATTCCAGAATTAATATTTCTGAACAACTTTAATTGAGCTAAACTGCATATATCTATAGATTTTAGCTAAGTCTGACTTTTAAAGCTGAGGAGAAAATTGAAACATGCAAAGGATGTGCCTGCTGCTTTCCACAGCCCTGCTCTACCACACGGTGCACAGAACAGGAGGCAACTCATCCTGTGAACGTCTCCCACGGCCTGAAAGGCCCCTGGCCCAGCACACTTGGTGCTGCTTTCCAATGCAGGTCTGACTCCATGTCTAGCTTCTTTCTTTCCTAATCTCTGCGTGAAAATCACGTCTTGCATTTGAAACACCAGGCTCTTCTAGTCTCTCGCTTCTTGTCACTTACCAGTCACCATGATTCCTACCTTGTTAAAGCCATCCTAGCCAGGATTTACTTTTAGTGTGAGCTCCTCCTATGTCTGCCTCTCTCCTCCACGTTTTTTCTTGGCTTAAGAAGCTTCTTTGAGTGAAATAAAAAGTAGGTGATGAAGTTTAAAAATGTTGAGTTTGATTGTGCATTTTAACACTCTAGTAACACATAAAGTACTGAAGATGCCTGCTCAGTTGGAGATACAAAAGCTAAGGCTACAAAGTACATAAGCGCTCTTGAAATAGGCAAAATTACCCTCTGAATGATTCACAGGGACTCTGGCTCAACAATATAATGCAGCACAATTTATTTTTTACAATAGGTTTCTATGAAGTAAAATATCCAAAGAAATCTGTACAGAGAGGTCGAATTGAAAGACAACATTGAAGAGAGAAGCAACAGAGGCTCACACAGGTAACGAAGGGATAATGGCACACACAGATTAAAGAAAAATAAGCTTGGATAACGGTTAATAAACTAACTGTTATTGCAGATGTGTTACAGTGGTAGGGACAGAACTGACGGGTGAGTAGGTAGTCATCGATCTTAGGTGCAAACAGACAAACAGTTTTTAAATGAAGACTGGGAAAAAAGTGGGGAGGGACCCTCAGTGCCTCAACTTCTCAGTGAGAAAGGAGAATTCAGTGTAGGCTAGGAAGAATCATGTTGTACTAAGGTAAAAACTGGTTGGAAAAGGAAAGAAATGAATGAAAAGTTATAAGAAACAGAACAGAAAATATGGAGAAATAACAAAATACTTTGCCAGCTTCAAAGTGAACTGGGTGTCTGGCTTTCTTCTATCAAGAGTATTAGTCCAGAAGATGTTATCTTATCAACTAACATCAACTAATAGCTGAAATATCAGCTGAATGTTGGGGGTTACTTTGAAGTCTTTAGCCATACTGAATTTTTAATCCAATTTTCCACTGCTCTCTATTTCTCTCTTTTTTTTCTTCCCCTTTTCCTCTCTAAAATAATGTGATACACTTGAAGAATGACCAGAATTTAAGGACCTGAGATAAAAGTCTGTTAAAAAGGCAGCATTTTACCAGAAGTATACGTGAGTTTTCAAGGGAACAAATAATAGCTAGGAAATTTTCAAAGGCTATTTCCTACATAGATACAATACATTACAAAAAACACCCAAAAACACAGTATGACCTGAACAATGACTTTTAGAAAGGCAAGTTTCAACACAAATTCTAGCAGTGCTCCTGACTTTCTGATTAAGGGATTTTTAGTCCAAAGGGAATTTATAATTAATAAGAATGTCTTAAGATAGCTTAATTTGATTCAAGGTAAGGACACTATGTTAAATGATAATGGAAGTACAAACAGTATTTCCTCCCCTCATTTTGCAGGAAGAGTTATGTTGCACGTACCAAATAGCAAGATGATAGGAGAAAGTGGAATTTTATTCTATGGATAAGCATGAAGTTAATGGACAAATTTATGCTCTGAGATATCATAGGAAACAAGACCTAGGTCCCAGATATTATGCAACTTAGATTTTTTAATTATTTTTTTTTACCTGAAACTATTCTCTGATGATATGTTAAAATATAGGAATATCGGGCCGGGGTGTGTGTGTGTGTACGTGTGTGTCTAAAGTAACTCATAGCCTTTAAAAATAGCTTTAAAGTCAAGCATTTTTGCAATACCAATAGCTAGAAAAGGTATTCTATTTTTAGGATTTTTTTTATGACACTCATAAAATGTGATTTTATTAAAAAAAATTAAGATATACATAATTTGCAAATCTGATCATGTTTGTTGGACTATACCTAGAATATTTATTCCACACCTGGAAACAGAACAGAGAAGAAAATAAATCCTTTTTTAAAATCTTAGATGTGAAATTGAAATTGATTATACAACACCTTTTATTTGGCCTGGATGATCTAATTCTCTATTCCTGTCCTGTTCTGAATATCTCAGTGCCTGAAAAGTGCTTACAAAGTTTAATAGAATCAAATAAAAATCGCGTTGGATTAATATATCTTTGGTATATGAGACAGATAAAAAAAGGATATTTATCTTAAATGTAATTGATAAAATGAGTGAAGAAAGAGGATAAGGCATGTTCCTGGTAGCGGAGCAGAACAGTGAAATATTTAAAAAAGGAATAAGGGAGAGACAAGCCTCTGCTCATTGAGACCTAAGCAGAACTGAAACTCCATTGTAGGAGATAACGGAAGTTTCGTCAGCTGAGAACTAGGCTAAGGGAATAAAAAGGCAAGAAACAATATTATATTTTTAACAAGTTTGTCAATTAAGTCTTTTCTATTTCTACTTCTCACTATTCTGAAAATTACAAATACTCTTCAGTTTGTTGCCTCTATCAAAAAGCAGGCAAATTCTACCCTTTCTTGTCTGATATTATTGCAGCCTTTCTAAGGGAGGTACGTTCTTTCAGGCTTTTTCCAAGTGATTTCTAGTATGGTGGTGCACAGAGTGTATGTATGTACGTATGTAAGAGACATTGTCTGTTCAGGAATTTAAATTTTATCCTTAAACTATATAATGTGTCAGAGAAAATTTCTAGCTTATAATGAAAACTGTTAATACTGTTAAAAATAATTGTTCCCAGCTTTATTTACCTTAACATATTTTACTAATAAACAGAGCACAAAGTGAATTAATGAAAATAAAAAATTATCTTTTTTTCTTCCCTTTTTTTTTTTTTTCATGTGAAGGTATGGTTTCTTTAACTGCTTGTAATGGACTGTTTTTATGATTTTTTTTTTTACTTTACAAATAAATCTTGGTAAATTTCGTCAAATATAAGTGTTTGAATCTGATTTCAGTCAAGTTTCCCATTGACATAGTCCAGATCATTTCATTTAAGGGTCTTCCTGATTTACCTAATTTTATGTGGAAAATTGACTCTAAAACTAAAACCACTGGTTTAACAAGAAGTCAAATTATAGCAAAAAGCATCCACTTAACTGAAATGTTGAAGCTTCTGTTTATCCTTGGGCATTTCATGTTTGGGGGAATTAAATCTCCTCAAAAACCATGGGAAAGGTGAATTCATTGCACTATTAGTTTTAATGTATGCAAAGAATAATTATGAATGAAAGCAAGAAAAGGAACTTGAATCCTAAAGAGACTTTTGGAGCATTTCATGAAGTGCTTTCCTGAAAATCATTTGGCAAACAGATTCAAGTGTGAATCACAGAATGTGGTCCTTTACATCGTTATGCTGACAAGTGGTTCTTCAGTACTGAGTGGTATCCTGCAGAGCCGAAAATGTTCCAGTAGGATTTGCCCAGTGAATCAAACATCTTGTAATTGGATTTGCTACTTCTCTACAATAAAAAGCCAATGCCAGAAGGCAAGGATTTCTGTTTTTACTGTGTACATGTGTTAGTCTTTTTAATCAGCAAAATATTTATGCTAAACAACGTGGGTTTAGTCATAATTTTCTTTAGTACAAACTATCTTAAAAATAAATAATAGTCATAGTTAAGGAAAGCTACAGTTAAAACTAAACATTTTCTTATTTTTAGTGTAGAGTGGAGTGTGCCACAACTACTGGCATAACTGAATCTTTTAGAATCTCAGCATCTGTTTACTACATTGATTTTTTCATCAGAATAAAATTGCTGAAGCTATTGAATGACTGCAAAAAATGAACATAATTTTTCATAAAGTTAAGTCCTAATGTAAGCACTTCAATTTTTCTTTAGCTAGGAAGCATCTGGACTGAAGTAGGATGTAGTTGTATGGCAGAATAGTCTGTGAAAAAGAACTAAATATAATCATTAATTTAGCAGCATTTAGACAAGAGACACAGATATTCCTTTCTTTTTCTTCTTTACAAGAAAGTGAAGTAGGAATATCTGTGTCTCTTGTCTATGAAATTATTAACCAAATAACCTCTATTCTTCAGTTAATAACATGTAGAAAAGCTATGCTTCCAAAAAAAGAGAAGATGCCACACCAACCTGGGAGAAATCCTAAAGGTTTAATTACCTCTGGGAAATCTGCTGTAGCTCTGTGTGTGTGTCAGTGTGACATTCTTGGTGATAGCTGCTAGTCTCTTTGGGGGATTTCAGGAGAGTTCAAAAGAAATCTTTAATTTTCTTTATCACTTTCTAATATTCCAGATTTAATTTTAATATTGTCTTGGTTCCAGCTGAAAAACAGTAACACAAGTTCTGACAGAGAAAGTTTAAAGGAATATTGGATTGCCTTTGGCTCCACCCATACAGAGTGTTTAATCAGCACTCCCAAAGGTCACCACTGCAGAACAAAAGCGGTCTAGCAGAGTCCTGCCTACCAGAAGTTTATCCTTGCCCACACACTCTGTTCTGTTGATGGGGATGGTGTGGGTGACACTCTCTTTGTGGGTTGGGTCATCTTTACCAGGCTGTTTCTAAAGGAGTGCAAAGGAATTGCAAGGAGACTTGGGTCTCCTTCTGCCTCGTACATGACTGAAATGTTTGAGGCTGCACTTCCAGCTCTCTGTCATATGATTGATAACAGTGAGTGAAATAATGATTTCAAGTGTCCAAAATCATGACGATCTTTGTCCACAGAGTCACAGTAGTGGCAGCAGTCACCCAAGCGAAGTCAAACAGAGGAATGCTGAACCAGACGCAGAAATACTGAGCTGGTCCCAGATACATGTATTTCCAGCAAACTGCAGATCAGCAACCAATTGCTTAGTTCTAAAAATACTGTTGGAACAGGATTGAAAAAGGCAAGACACTGGCTATCTCGTCTTGTATGCTCACATCCATTAGGAAATAGGTATTGTGCAGCCAGTTTTATATGACAAAGTTTAAACTGAATAGAATAAAACCAATAATCACTGGGTTTAATTCAGAAAAATCATGTTGGTTGACTCAAGTCTTTTGATGATTAACATAACTCCACTAAGGGAATGAGAATGACCAATGGTACTGTGGTGTGTGGTTGTAAACCACAGAATATGTCACCCTGTCCTTTATTCTATCTCCTTTGGCTTGTGGGCTGAACAGGGAACCACTCTACCACTTCAATCACTGCAGGAAATCTCATCCTTCACCTTTGACCCCTTTCCCTTCATTGAAAACAAATGTACTACTTTTCCCTACAGTTCCTGTAGGTTTTTAATGGGACACATAACATATGAAGAAATAAATGCCACAATAAGATACTGCAAATGTTGTTTTGAATCGATGCTAGAGTATGGACAGAATTCTGGCTGCTGTTTTTCATACTTTGAAGACTCAGGGTTTTGGCATCTGAAATGACATCTAGGCTTTTTCTACAGAGTCACAGGTATTGTAGTAAAATTATGGGGTCAGGTAATACATGTTAATATACTACTTGGAAGGATAATCAGTAAATCATTATAAAACAATAAGAATGATGGGATTTCAAGTCCGTCAGCTCTACACTGATTAAAATCCACAAACTTAAAGGCACCAATCAACTAACAAATTCATTTCGCTAAAGCTATTTTGACCATGTATAACTGACAAATAATTACTCTGGCAGTTCTATATAACAGTTTGAAGGCCTTCCCTAATGGTACAATAGCATATTTATAAAATGAAGAAAATAATGTACCAATTAGAATCAAGGGAAATTTATAACACATAAGATCTTAGTAATTGCTTTCCATGTAAGTGAAGTTCTGGGTGACTACTGGAGACACATGCAGCCGTACTGTGTTAATATGCACTACCAGTTGATATAATTTGTTCAAATGTCACATCAAGATGTGTGTTAAAGAAGCCACTTCTCAAGGTTGAGTAGTAGCTTTTAAAATAGCTAGTCGTGCAACAGATTAGCAAGACTATTGTTGATATAGCTCTAATTAATTGACTGAAGACATTTTTACATTTTAGATGTTCGTTCTGATAGCCACAGTATCATTAAATTCAGCGTACTTGTTAGATGTAGCAGTCCAAATTTATTAAAAAACAAAACATGTAAAAGACCAGCAAATAAAAAAAAAAAGAATTAAATATTTAGATTCATACAAATAATAGCTAAAACTAAAAAAATATTAAATGTTAAACTAATCATAAAGAAAAGAAATCAGACAGATAAACATAAGCTAACAGGCATTATAGAAAATGTGACCTAAGCTACAGCAGGACTATTATCAAATTTACCCATTCACAAAAATCAATTAACAAACCAGTCAATCATACAACATGTATGTGTGTATCACGGATAGAATGATGCACCTCACTCTTAAGAGAGAAGCAGCAATTTGTTTATTGTTATAAAAAAAATAATAAAATTGATAATAGATGTGACAGTTTAACAAGATTCGAGATGGCAAGTTACACTTGGTTATTTACTGCATAGAGGGCAGGGTCAGACAGAGCTGTCAGGGAGACCCTTCCGTTGAGTCAAGGTTTCAGAAAAGACCCCCTTGCTTTCTAAACTCCTTCTCAGAGAGGAGTCTAGGTGCAGCTGAATCCAATCCTAGTCCCAGACTTAGTCAACAGTTTTACATCTAAAGGATTATATGTGCATAATCAATCCTTTATATCACTTAGCTAAGATTTCCAAGTTCGGTATGCTATTAGTCACTTACCGAGGATCTGCTGCGGCAAGGAATCTCTCAACCTCGAGGAGTAACCTTGATCAGCGTCCTGACTCAAGGGGAGATCCTGGTGTACAGCCCGCTGCCGTTCAGGAGAGCTCAAAGGGCTCTTGGGCTGTGCACTATTTATGGGGGTAAGATGATTGACTTATAGTCATATTTGCATATTGACCACAGAACCAGCATTACTCAAGTTAGCCCTTGGCTACTGTGTTGTTATCTGTCTCCCCAGAACCACATTGAGCCCCGAATATTACCATCATGACTACATGCACCCATTATGACCACCACGGGTAGTTATCACTTGGGCAGGGTTACAGGAGATAAAGAGCAGCTGGTGCCTGGAGGGGGGGAAGCACACTGTCACAGTGTGACATACAACTACTGTGATATTTGTCAAAAAATGAAGTTCAAATAACAAAATAAATTCTTGCAAATTTTAGTCCTTTCTTCCTACTGTTGCTTTTTAACAACACAGTTAAACATTACTGTCACAATAGTGACTTCTCCTGTGTTAATCTGCTGTAATAGTTATCAATGAAAGCAGGGAGCAAATCCAGTACAGTTGGAGCTAAATATACCATATTTATTCCTTAGGGATTTAGTATGCCTTTTTCTAGTGTCTCCAAATAAAATACTTAAATTACATGAAGCATGGGAAACTTACATAAAAAAATGCCTTGACACTGATTGCAAAAGATGAAATCACAGCTAAAAATCAATGAAAATGGTAAGAAGAGTTTCTAACACACTAAACCCGTAAAAAATATTATCTGCCTCTATGTGAAATTTAGCAATGGTAAGAAATTCTAAGAATAAGATTAAAAGTCCACTATTTTGAACAATCTGGAAGACTTTATAATTTTTCTATACAGATTTTAAAAAACAGACCACAAAATATATGCATTAATTAAACTAGTTGATATATATATAATTAATTCTTTGGGAATTCTAGAAGTAATAGAGCCTAGGTGTCTACAATACTGTGTGAAATTTAAACTGGTCAATGGAAATGAGCGCATATACAGCCTTTTCTGGAATGAAAATAGAGTAGCTGCACTATAATACACTAGGATTATCAGTAATCAGCCATACAAAATGCAACTAGGACAAATAGCCTGTCGACACAGTACAAACGAACAAATGTATAGCTGAAGCTATGAAGGCTTCTATGCATTCAAGCTTTTCCTAACACAGTAATCTGTAGGTGTTAGTTACAAATACCCTTTCTTTTTTATCCTATTAAGTGAAAATTAAAGATAACAACATACAAGAGAGACAAATTTCACTATAATCATAACACTGATGCACAAAAGAGAACTTGCAACTGAAACAACATCATGTTAGGCTTCTGCCTGAGATAAGAAATGTGTTTCAGAAGCTGCATATTAATGAATTAGATTGCCTTACATGAAATTCTCCACTTTGTTGTTGTTGTTATTTGCTTGATGTTATTAAAACAAGCAAAGACAGCATCAAATTGCCCAACAAGAATGTCTTTCAGTCTGACATTTTTGGTTCTCCTCAGTACGTTCAAGGATAAAGAAATTTATTTTTCTCAGGAGTCACTATTTCAAGATGCTGCTGTAAAGTAGCATCAAGTACATATATGAGATGGTCCTAATAGTCTCTAGTTAAGGAGTTATCTGCCACATCCCTTGTTACCATGTTCCAGTGTTTTATAACCTCCTAATTAAGAGGCTCTACTTATATGAAATTATGAAGATTTTGTTACAAAATTAAGCTGTTTTTAACTTATTCTTCAGCTAACAGAATTGGAACAGAATTTATCCTTACCTTCACTGTAATCTGTTGTTTGGTTTTTTTTTAATGCTTTAGAAATCTATGGTTTTGTCGGCCCTTAATCTTTTATTTTTTCCACCAACAAATATATAACTTCACTATATCCCAGAGGCTGTATTTTTTAAACCTCTTATTCTTCCTATTGTTATTCTTGCAATGCTAGGCAGTAACACGTGTTACTTTGTAATGTAATGACATGATCATCATTTAAAATAAATTACTATTATTAAAACAAAGGGAATTCAGAACTAAGACTACCAGCACACCTAAAACTAATATCCAGTTTTAAATGGTGATAGGATGTCACTTGTTGATGGTTCTAGAACAAAGCTAACAAAGGACTCTGCAACTTTGTGCCAAGAAGGTAAATCTGTTCCTAGTCTACAAGAAACTCATGATTTTCATTGGGTATAAAAGGAAGATATTGCTTTAAAAGCTGTAGCCTGCTTATTACAACTACAATTGATATTCTCATTACTCTATTCTAAGTATCAGTCTTTATTATTGCAATCCAGCACAAGTGAGAGTGGAGATGTACTTCCTGAAGAATAGAACAGGAGCAGAACAATGGTCCCCATTTCTCTCATTCCCTTGGGAAATTATTAGTGATAGCTCATTTGCTCATCTCTGAAAATACATTTGTCTTTTTTTTTCAATGAGAGATTATTTTATTAAAAATTTATCTATTTGTGCATATTATTACAGCACCTAAAAGCTCTGTGCTTTCACTAATCCTCACTTCTGCTACATATTATAATTATAGCACAGAGTACAAGGGCATTTTATTTACAAAGACCTTACAAATTAAGCGTAAAACAAGAAACAACTGATGGATGGGGAAAGACAGAGGAGTACAAGGGAATAATGAGACAATACTAGTCACTGTAATAGGCAGCAGTCTCAGCAAAGAAGCACCTTAAACACTGTGAAAACTTTTTTTCCTTTAAGTAGGTAACACTGAAATTTAGAGTTTTTAAAGAAAGACTAGAAATAGAGGAGGGAATAAGGAATTAGTTTCTGCATATTTTGCAAGAGGTACTTCTAAGAGTGAGTTACAGTCTGTGGAACAGAAAGAGGGAGATTGTTTCACAAGGGACCTATTGGATTTATAAAGAATGGCAACATCTGCTGGCCAGAGGCTGGAGGCAATGTCTCAATGCCAAATGAGTAGGAAGATGTTGGAAACAAATGTGCTCTGAAAGGTCCTGACAGTAAAGGAAAATTGAGTGTGTCTGACAGAGCAGAAAAGAGAAAACCAGAAATACATATCACTCTCAATTCCATTGCATAGCTTTATGCTTTTTTTACAATAATTCGCCTACCATCCATATTTTCAAATCAAAGTCTTTTTATACACATGTGTGCAACATGTCAAAATCTAAAAATGTTTATTCCCCCCCCAATTCGTCCAAGATCTGACACTTGAATCCATGTATCATAGGCTATTAACATAAATTAGTAAAGAGGAGACACTGAAACGGACCAAAACATTAATTATCTTCTTTAAGTTGGTCATTGGTGATGGCTATCTGCTGAGTGCATTGTTAAAAGGTGGCCAACAGTAGACCAGCGTAGCCATATTCTGTACCCTAACTATGTTGATGTGTATACACGGTGTCTGTCAGATGAGTTTGATAATGAGTGTCTGTCTGGCATTCACTCTGCATGAAATACTTTGTTGAACAAGGTGGGCAGTGTCAGAACAAGCAGCCAAAACACCAGCTAATGGGTAGCCAGAAGCATTTGCTACGGCCCAGACTGAACACCTGTCTCTTCACTTAAATAGTGATTGAAATAATTTTCTTTATGATTCCTCAGAAAGGCCTCTGACTATTCAGGTTTCATTGTTTGAGTTGTCCTTTGCTATCTACTGAAATAAAATGAAAGTTCATTTTCAAGATTAATTTATGTGCAACACTGCTTAGTGTTAAATACACCCATTGTACAGAGAGGCTCTCCAAGGCCTTTAGGCCCTTTAAGCCTCACTCAGGCTTTATTTAAGAGCAAGGTTGAGCTTTGTTGGCCTTGTATTCCATGTCACAAGTATTATTCTTGCAGCTTTAGGAAAATAAACAATTTTCCACAGAAAACTGAAACGAGAGAGTACCCAAGTCACACTCCTTCCATTCAAGTCTTGTCTTGCGCTGTTACAGCTTTACAGTTGAAAACCAGAAAATGTTAAGAAATTGGAACCTGTATGTTAAAACCTGCAATTCTATATGCCTTACTATTAGAACTCCTTTATCTTTTTCTCAGTAAATATACATACGCAGATTACATTTTAACAGAATAATGTTCCATGTCATGTAAAATTGCTGGAAGGAAAGAAATAGTTTTCTGTATGACCTGTCTGTCATTTTAAGCAATTATGGCACTTCCCTTTGCATAAGGATGGATATTTATAACATTGTTATTTAAATCATGATCTTAAAATACATAAATTCATATTTTATCCTGGACAGGTAAAAGGCTTATGTATTTTTCAGGCCTAAAGTAAATGCAGCCAAATATTTTTTCTGGTGTGTTGTACAAACTGACTGGCATGTGGTAAATTCATAAATCAGACTGCTCCTGCATAGGAGATGTTACTCTTCAAGGCTAAAGCCTTGAAAATAATGCCTAATGTCATCACCAAATAAGATTTTAAAACTTGAAATGTCTGTGGTAAGGATTCTCAAAATTTTCCTTTTTCTCTCATAGAAGATGGTTATTCTTAACTGAGCGTTGCACTTTATTTAAAATCAGTGTTTCATTTATTGTACCAAAAACCACTGGAAAGTCAATAATAGCATATAATTTCTGCAAAGCCATTTTCTGAACGAATACTTTATGCCAATGAAACCAGCTGCAGAAACCTACAGCTTTCAAGATGCATTTGCCCTTTGTCTGTTTAATTGAAGACAAGAACGTCGAAGGTGTTAAAATCAGTTAAGACAATTTCTGTTGACCAGGAAGGAGAAAGTTGTACATTTTTACTGCTTTTTCATAGTAACCTACCACCTTCGGCATTTTGGCAGGCATTTTGCTGGGTTGGGAAAGAGGGAAAGAAGGAAAGAAGAGGTTAAAAAAAATATCTGCACTGTTCTGTTTCAGCTATCAGTCATCAGGGGCACTAAGGCTAGATGTTCACCCTTCAGGCAGTTCTGTGACTGCAGCTCCAAATGAGCTCTGTCTAAGGAGAAACATACAATTATTCCAATCAAATTATTCCTAGGCTACACAATACAATTACCCAGCTTAATTTGGAAGATGAATTAATTGAAGGATGATTCTCCTTTTTTGCATATAAAGTCCCTGTGTAGGATATTCATAAAGGAAAGTTGAACACTTGACTTTCATGTCGGAGCCTCTAAGAGAATCCCTATTTTAATCAGAAACAGACTTTGTTTCAGCTCTTTCCTTTCAGGGAGGGGGTTTTAACCTGCTACAAATCAGCTCTTATATTAGCAATGAATCAATATGTAAAAATGGAAAGACAAAAGTGATGCTTTGTCAAAGTTTTTTCTTTCTTTCTCCTCTTCCACAGATGAAAATTGATTGAAAGAAGGGTTCAGCATGAATTGCTCCGCACTGTTATCTCTCCTGCTGATGCTGGTTCAACTTTGGCCTTGCTTTCTGAGCACACAGAAACGCAGCTCTCAAAACACGGATCAGTCTTTCACAGCAGTTCGAAGAGTGAAACGTGGCTGGGTATGGGAGCCACTTTTTGCAACTGAGGAACAGACGTCAATGGTGCCCCTGTATGTTGGACAGGTATGATAAGTAATGACTCAAGGACAGTACAAGGTTAGATTTAGTGTGCTGATTAGCAGCTTACTACCTTGACTTGGAAGACTAAGCATCTCCAGTGACCAGCAAATATCACAAAAGGTAGTAAGAGGAGCTTAGGGAGCTGTAATAAGGCAGCACAACATCTCTCCTTTCCTATGACCCGACTTAGGGTCAGAGAACCCCAAGAGCTGGAGGTCGCAGCAGTACTAAGGACCTTCCTTAACCTAAGCCTGCTGTCAAGGAAACTGTTACTAAAACTAGTTCCATAGACAGCAGACGAAGGTATCAAGCTGAAAAGTTCCTTCCTGCCTTCTGAATGAAAGTTAAGGACTCATTTATCAACATCTGGCAATTTGCTTGTGCTATTTTTGGCACCACATCAAAGCAGCCATACTGAGTGCAGCGTAGTTTACAAACAGTATTTAGTATGATTTTCTATTACACTAAGTAGCAGCTGATTTACCCCTCATTAATTTTTAATGAAGCAGATTAATACTAAATCCTTTTACCACTGAGAAACTACAGGAATCGGCACGGTTCATTAGATTAACGTAGATTTAGCACAATGAGCAATTATTTTTCACCCTCCTTTAAAAATGTGCTTTAAGATAATTGTCTTAATGAGACTTTATCTGCTCCTTTCTTCTCTCTTTGCTTATTATTATTATATTTTTTTATTATTATTTATTTTTGTATGCTAGAAGTAATTGTAATCTTGAGATCTAGTTTTCTTTTCTTTAAGGCACTTTCTAGATGAATGAACCAAAATAGTTTAACTGCTAATTAAGTAGCACTAAAATTTAATTGGGCCCAAAGGGTGAAGTGCTCAAAATTCATTAATTACTTTTTCACAGCCTCTTCGAAGTAACTACTATGGAATTGTGATGTCTCACTTCTGAAAGAACAAGTGTAGACATACCCATTTTTTAATTATTATTATTTCTCCCGTAGCTGGAAAACAGTTTTCTGTAAAAGAAACTTCATAAATGTCATGTATTTTCATACAGCTTTAGAAAAATTTCATAATCTTGCCTTTCTGTTTCTCACAGGTAAACTATGGGGGATTTTTATTGAAGATTATGGTTAATTTCTTGCAGTCTAAACATTGTCAGACATATTTACTTGTGTCTTTTTGTTGAGTAGAATATGCTCTACTTTCAGTAAATGAAGTGACAATCTGTGATCAACACAAGAATTTTTAGTAAATAAGGCCCTGAAGGAAACTGCATCAATGAAAATACAAAGGTAGAAAGTTTTTGTTTTTAAGTCACTATTTCATATCAACTTCTTTTCTCAGTCAGATTCAGAGCTCAATCTTCAAATTTTATTTAACATAGACTCATTAATCCTTTTCCATTATCATGTTTAAGAAAAAGAAATTAGTCTATCAGTAGTGCAACAGCAGCTATATGAAGGCAAGTACATAAATTCTTGGTCCCAGTTCTCATTTGCAACAGAAAGACTGTTTAATCTTTTGCGTCTCGCTTAATAAAACATGTAAGCTGAGAACCTTCTGTATGCTTTCTCAGCAAATGCCATCTGTAAGAGGCCCCTCATTTAAGATGGTCAGATTCATGAAAATCTTTTAGGGATAAATGATTATGAGTGAAGAGATTTGACACGTTATGTCTAAACAGCATGTTTCAAGGCATGTTTCCAGTCTCTAAGGATTTGATGCACTCTGTGATCACATGTGAACCTCATCTTAGGTTAAAGATCTAAATACTCATCACCTTACCCATGGCCTGGGGTTCATGACAAGAAAACCAAGATTAATGGATCAAAACCAAACTGTGGTGCCCCTTAGCCAGATGTCAAATTCAGATTGTGTTAAAATAAGATCAACCAGACCACTCGTAAAGGGGTGAACCTGCCCCATGTTTTGCACACACATGTTTTGTCATGTTGAAAACATTTAAGTTGTTCATATTTTAAACGGCTCTAAACTCCTTAGCCTTGAAAATTCTCTCTTTTGTACTGGCAAGGGGCATTAACTCTGTATAATTTAGGGTTTGAATAATCTGACAGAACTCAGAGCAGGAACTCAAAACTGTTTCTCATCTCTCAGAGCAATGTCCCACTCACATTCAGAATAAACTATCCATTTGATGCACGCAGACAACTATGCATTATGAAAATCTTCAAAAGGCATGGGCATTGTTCTAAAGAAACGTTAAAATGGTTTTTGCAACTTCAGAAGCTATTACAAAATATGTTGATTAGATCCAAAAGGGAAATGTGCCCTTTACATGTCATAGTTCTTTCCCACTCTGTGGTCTCCTATCCTACACTAAGCTGTAGGGTCAATAAGCAGGATGCAAAACAATGAGATTATTGAAGTCAACAGGTAGACATATTATTTGCATTTAAAACCTGCTGCTTTGTAGGAGAAGCAGGTTGAATAAACCTATTATTTTTTTTACATTGGATTTTTCAATGATTATCCAGGCTTTTAGAGATTTTGACATCTTTCCTTCTGAACCCAAAATAAATAAAGAAAGAAATAGAGAATTAATGATACAATAGAAATTACTATTCCCATAAAATTCAACTGTGGGTGCTTGACATGTTAAAAAATTAAGTTACTGCTATTAAAAAAGTACTGTTACATATTGTTAACATTAACAGAACTATTTCGTTGGCATGAACAAATGCAGCTGGACTGCAATGGTCTCCAGGGCTCAGATTCATCAGAGGAATCATCATCATAAAGTTCATCTTAGCAACGCAACAGAGAATGCAGATCATCCTGGAAGGAAATGGAAAATGTCTATCAATTTATTTCAGAATAAATAATACAGGCTTATACCACAGAATGGCTTTTCATCTCTTTAATATTTCAACAGAATTAGAACACCACTGTGTATCATATTTACATTTAGTATTGCTGAGTACAAAAAGAGATATAAAATTTAAAAAGTATACTTTTCATTTGTAATAATAAAAAATTAGATAATATCTAATGACCTTTCCATTGTTTTCAGCAGAAATTTATGGGAGCTGATAAAGCAATGATCTAAAGTAGGTACTTACATTCATTCTCTTTACTTCAAAGTGACTGAAGCATCTTTTTTCAGGTTTACCATGCATTTATATGTCTGTTATATCAATACTTTAAAACTGAGCCATGACTGACTGAAAATGCAACAGTACCCTCTTTTAAATATTAATAACCAAGATGACTCGGTAGTGACAGGGTTCACTGTAGAATGAAAACAAAGTCTAAAATGAATATTACAAAACTTCATTCCTCCCAAAATGTGGCTTATTTTCTGTTTTGTACTTGCAGCTGAAATCAGATTTAGACAAGCAGGATGGCAACCTAAAATACATTTTGACTGGGGAGGGAGCTGGAAGCACTTTTATCATTGATGAAAATAATGGCAAAATTTATGTGACACAAAAGCTGGATCGAGAATATAAATCCTTCTACACTCTAAGAGCACAAGCAATTAACAGGAGCACTCAGCTTCCTGTTGAACCTGAATCAGAATTTATTATCAAGGTTCGAGATATCAATGACCATGAACCACAATTCTTGGATGGACCTTATGAGGCTACTGTTCCAGAGATGTCACCTGAAGGTATGACTTGCTGTGAACCAAACTCTTTATTTCCTGATTATTTTCTAGACACCTATGTTGATGTAAAATCTTAATAGCATATTTTATAGACTGCCTTTCAGTGAGAAGGAAGAGAACTATTTTACAAGCTTGGAAATTTGCGAAGGTTTGTGCTTAAACTGAAGGTTATACATACCTCTACTTAACATCCTTGCCTTTAAATTTTTGGGTACCTACGTGTACATTTTACAGAATCTGGATACGTGCTTGGATTGACTGTAAAGAGCTGTGTTTCCCGTCAGTGATTCAGCCTTGAAATTGGTACTTGTTTAAAAATATAACATTACCATTTGGAATAGGTGGAGTACTGTAACTGGTTGACACTGCAAAGGAGATTTGGCGCTGACAGATTTTGGTACTTTTTCAATCAGTATAGCACCCTGGTCCCTAGAAGATTGGTCCACGCATGATTGTTGTTACAACCTATCAGCTCTTCAGGCTTCTACCAATCTGAAAGAAAAGTAGTATACATGTAAACTTTAAAGTCCTCTGACCTCCGTGGACTCTTCTAAGGACATCAATATAAGCTTGGTTGAACTGAAGAGTACTCAACATCCTTCAGTCTACTCTGATTCCGCTTAATAATTAAACAATATGTCTTTATTATTCACTCTGTGGTATAAATCATATTGCACTGTAGCTGGAAAAGAATCACAGACACTCACAATTGCCCCCCTGAAGATAAGGATAGTTTCCCTCCTATAAGTAATGGGATCAGAACAGGAATGGTGTGCAGCTGATGTGGGGCTGATGTGATGAACATCCTCACACCATGTATGATGCTTACCTATTTACACTGCCAAGCATCTTTCCCATCAGTCAGCTTCTCTTTCGTTGGATTAGATGGTGTGCAGTGAAGTGTCTTCCCATTTCCTAAGCACATTAATTGTAATTTTCCTCTCAAGAGGAACAACTTAACCCCTGTACCTCTTCTTTCCCACCATCACATGGTCAAACAGACTTGTAATAGGATCTGTCGTGTATCTGGAAGCTTAACACAACAAATATGAAGCAAAGTTAACATCTGACAAATATGGGTGTATGTATGGGTGTATATACATACATATAAATCCTAAAAAAAACCCAAAGTGTGAATGCAGCTGACATAAACAAGCACGTTATAAATACTCCTATCTCCAAATAACTACCTTGAAAATCAAAGGAAAATTGTGTTCTTTAAATCTTACTTTCTGTAAGTCCCAGTAATGTTTGAAGTTCCTAACCCTATCTTTTTTGGTTATTTCTATTGCAAATAATATTGAAAAGAAATTCAAATATTGTGCTACTTAAAACTGTATGAATTAATGAGGCCATTAACTTAATAGTATCAGTGATCATAAAAGTTAATAAAAACTATGTTTCATTCAGCATTACCCGTTCAATTTTTAGAGCAGATGCAGTGAATTTTTCACAGGGAGCTGTAAACTTTATCATCTTCTGTCAGCCTGGATAGCAGTTGCAAGGAAAGGATATTCAAAAGTGGGGTTAGTATCCTAATTTCTGCCAGGAAGCAATAGCTCACCATCATTACCAGCAATAGCTACAAGAGACATCCATTTAATCAACTTATTTCCTAGTCACCCTGCTTATACCACCTTCTACCAGGGAAATCATTTTTGGGTGTATGATTGTATCTTCACTGCCACTTTCTTCCATACAGACAGACTTACTTGTCTCAAGACTTCTGCATCTGAGCTTCTCTAGCATAATTTGTTGTTTGTTCAGAGGGTATTTCTAACCTTTTTGTCTAGCTCATTAACTCAGGTTTGGAGGTGAGAAGACAGGTGCCTTGTCAAAGACCTTTGCATTTATTTCTTTTATGTGCTCATGGTAATAATGGGCATAGTTCATTGTGTAGAATTATCTGGGTATTTTTATATGGGGTTACACAGATCTAGGACTTTGACAATACCTTTTTTTCTTTTGCCTTTTTTTTCTCTGTGGTAAAGCATTGTTTATGAGGCACTTGGTCTCTTATAAAAATGGCTTTAAAATAGCTGACAATTTAATATGGTTTGTTTTATACTCATATAGACCTATAACCATTCACAGAAGTATACCGAGAATTGACTTATGGATTCCTTCTATTTTATACCTCTGTCTTAATGATAAGCTCTTGTCTTAATGATGGTTATATGGAAAAAAAAATAAGAAAAAATCTAGGTAGGGCGGTACTTACCGACAAAAACAACAGTAGTAATCTTTTCCCATATACTTCTGTTTCCCACGTGAAGCCATCAACAAACATTTGACAGATAAGAAGTTTCAGTCTATATTGACTTGAGCTTGCTATAAACTGACACCCTAAAAATGAAAAGCTCAGCGGTCTTTATCCAATCTCCTGTGTCATCCATCGTATATTTAAATTCCTAAAATACCCTATCACTTCAGCGTAAGATTAATTCAACTGTAAAAAACTTAATTTATTTTGCGATATTCCTGTAAGATTATACAAAAAGTTTCCAGTAAAATGTAGAAATATATGCAATGAAAAAAAAAATTAAAAAATCAGAAGTAACGTCACCTCTCATTTGTCAGAATGGGTGAAAAATAGAACAAAATCCTTGTCTACAGCCTCTCTTAGTCACAGACTACCTGAATTAGTAAACTCACAGAAGTAATAAACTCACAGATTTGCAATCATCCAGTGTCCAACATGGGAATCTAAGTCAGTCCTATGGATCTTGAAATATTTTCTACACTACTTCTTCTGTGTATGACTTCTCTAGCACTAATACCATAGCTATTTCAGAGATCATTCTTTCACCTACTTCTTCCATGCAGACACTACTACACTACTAGTATACTAATGTGTATGTCTGGCATATAAAAATGTAAGTGGAGTGGGGTAGACTTGTATATACCTTCATAGTGGTCAGCTCCAACACGTGAAACAACTGAGCCACACACCATGAGGACTCCTCTGGGTTTACTTACCCTGCTTCTCAAAGGGTGGGGACTGCACTTCTGAGGTGAAACCAGTTTCAGTGTCCATCCTAAAGCATTAATCCTTACAAGGAACTTTCTAACCTCCCAGTAGATATAAACAGTAGCCAACTAAATTTTGCAGCATTGATACTGTAAAGGTTCATTAAAGCAGTGTTTTTCTCCCAGTAAAATAAAACATCCTCTTGGATAATAAGGGATGTAGACTAGAATTAGTTTAAATGATACAGTGCAGTAGACAAACTTGGCCTTTGCTCTGTTTCAGAGCTCTCTAGCAGCAGTTCAGCTCAGTGATGTCAGACATGGCATCTCCAAGTAATTTCCTCACAGAAAACATGCTCAGGAAGTGTAGTCAATACTTGGGAAAGCAGTTCACTGTTAGTGAACATTTTGTCTGGAACTAGGAAAACAAGGAGAGGATAATTCATAGCTGACCACTTGCCTCAGAGAACCACAGAAAAACAGAAAAGAGGGACAGATAATTTTGCCTAATGTTAGGTACAAATATCAATACATGTATATACTTATGTGCCAACAAATTAGAATAAATTTTACTTCTTTCTTAGCTCTTTTTTGTTTTCAGTACTAAATTTTATTATGATTTTATATGCAAGTGTCACAGTAAATGAAAAGCGTGTCAGTAAATGGACTGTCTTCTGAGAACACAGGACTGTGGTTTTCCCTCAGGCATTTGGTACAATTTTACATTAAATGTCTTCCATATAGCAGTTAAACTTGTACAAATGCAGTATATCTGATGGAATGGTTAGGAGCCATAATATATCAGTACTTAATGTTTTTATAAATTTCAAACTCAGAAAAATGAATAACTATTTGCTATACAAGAGCCTTATAGTTTACCTATGGGGCTGCAATATATAAATGGCCCTACTATGTTTTGCCCATGAAGGCTGCAGAAATACAAAGAAAAAATCTTATACAGCAATCAGCAAAATATAGTTTGCCTTAAATAAAGCTAATAAAAAGCAAAAAAAAAAAAAAGTATAAGCATGTTTACTATCCAACTTAAGACATTACTGTGTGCATAAAACACATATTTGCAGATAAACTTTATGTTGCCAATAGACTCCCATATTCAAAAATGCATGTTTGAAAGCCCACAGACATATTCAGTTAATTTATCTCTGCCATGATATCCATTTTCACATAAATGTTGTGAAACTGTATCATAGTTCAATAGTCAGTTATATCACGTCATGGATGCAATGTTATTAGGTGGGGTTTGGGGTTTTTTTTTTGTTTGTTTGGGGGGGTTGTTCTGTGTTAATTGATTTTTTAAAAGATAATATTTGTATTTGATCAATTACTCTTCTCCCAACCAAGGAGTTACCAAAAATAGCTTTTTGGAGTTTTTATGTACATATTATTAGCATTGTAATTTCTGTCACTCAAATACGAATGTAAACATGATTCCGTTTAGCAAATGGCTTGCTTTTTTTGCTGCAGGTTAAATGTGTAAAGATTTACAGGTTCCATGGCAGTCAAAAATTAAAAACTGAAAAAGTTTTCTAAACCCAGGGTAAAATTTTTCTTCTGCTTACTACATAGTCCATACTTAATGTGGAGGTTCATGTTATGAAATCTTTGTCCTAAAAGAATGTTAGAAACCATAGTCCTCTTTTTACATGGTCTCCTGCAACTGCAGTTTAGAAATGATCTTCCTCCTGAGAGTGCAGGAGATCCATTATTGCTTCCCTCCAGGTCGACTCCCTCTTTACCCCTTGTCTGTGCGTTTTTCCATTATATCCACCAGCTGCATCTCCCTGAGCCCAGCTGGGCAAATTCCATGCTTCTGCCTTCTGCTATACTCCGGAAGAGTCAATAGGCAAGCAGAAAAGTAGTTTGGAACTTAGAGAAGCAGCAAATGCTGGTTTAGATTCAATATTTCTTTCTGATGATTAGAAAGTGTAGAGAAAAGAAATCTACCTTCAAATGAACGAGGTGCACAAAAGCTGTAATGGTAACTTTGCAGTCCTATAAATGTTGGATTTTATCCCTGATTTATTAAATATGGTGCTGTAAGGAAGTCCATTTCTAAACGTAGTTGTGGACACTTGGGTTTATTTAGTAGAAAATGGCATTTATATCAGACTGTATCTATTGGATTATTCATAGTTTTTGATTCCTTCCTAACTAGCACTCCATTATTTTTTTTCCAAGCAACTACATTCCAGTCTTGCTAAATCGTCTTAAAGGATAAATTTCCTGTATTAGTTAAAACAGTTTCCACAGACTGGAGATGATATGAAGTTATCAGTTGTGTAGCTGATGATTTCCTTTACCCTTCAGTCTTATTAAAAGTATTGTTATTTCTGAAATATATATGTGCCCTGATTAAATATCAATCTGTCAATTTATATTTAACATTTCTCCAGAGCAGTAAGGAGCAGCATATATATGCATACATCTATACACACATCTAAATGCCAGAAGTTTGGTATGTTTTGAAGGGCATATAACTCCAAAAGTTGGAGGCAATTACTAACATTTTGGTGTACCTTCACTCTGAGAGAAGATAACATGCATTATGGAATCACTTGAAGTGCTTCTGAACAAACTGAAATAAAATATTTTTTTTTAAAAAAATTAAATAATCAAAGTATTTTATTCAGCATATCCTTATATGAGAAAGCCTTCTTCATTTCTATTTAAAAACAAAATTATTGAACTGCTAGAAAACTCAGAAATTAATATATTTCTTTTATTGTGGATAAGTATCAACTTTGAGTTTGTCATAAAAAAGGTGTTTTTGGTCTAATTCCTTGAACTCCATCGTTCTTCTTCTTTTCTCCTCCAGCATAACTATACAGCTATATTGGTAAGCAGGTGCAACCATGTGAACATATTCCAGAAAGTTTTAGAAAGTAGCTTGATTTCCCACTGTTCCTCACAAGAAGTGATATTTGTATTCTTATGCAGAACCTAGGTGAGGAAAAAAGACAAAAATAATTATTACCTCACAAAATGATGCTACTTACTGTGAATATTTTCTTTTAAAGGAAAATCATCACTGACGGTGCCATGAGATTGCTGTCAATCTTGTATCTAGGATACAACCAGCTTCCAGCCAGAGGTGGAATCAAGCTCTGCAGACTGATTCTGCCGTGGTTTTGCACTGGGGAATCTGCTGTCACTCTAGTACTGGGATGGGCTCATTAAAGACTCAAGGATAGAAAATGTTATCAGAACCTTGTTATACTTCTTGGCTGCTTTGCTTACTAACAATTAATTTCTTTATCATCAGTGGGCCTACTGGTGATAAAGTGGCTGTGTTTTGTTATTCCCATGGGAAACTTCCATAAAATGTTTTGAATAATACAAAAGGGGAGGAGAAACAATTTTCTGTACTCCATTCACATACCAGAAATTGAGGGAAAAGATGCGATATGCAGTATTTTAAGCAACATAAATATAGTGCTGAAAAGTTATACGCTATTTATTTTTATTTTAACTGAAAATTTGAATGCAACAAGAATAGTTGTTGAGGAAATATTTTCACTTTTTAATGATAAATTTGAGAAGGTGTCATTTTCTCCTGTAAATTTTCAGGACTGTTTGCTAATGTAACTGGTATGTTAAAAGGTTTTTTAAGTGTTTATGTTTTGTAATTATGAGATAATTTATACAAGAAGAAAACAAACATAATCTATTTTATTTTTTCCTTGAGGTACTTCGGTTACACAGGTAACAGCTACAGATGGTGATGATCCTTCTTATGGGAATAGTGCCCGTCTGCTTTACAGTCTCATTCAGGGACAGCCTTATTTCTCCGTGGAGCCAAAGACAGGTACTACAAATGATAAGTTACCTTAAAAACATTTATAAACTAACATAAAATGGATGCAAGCACAAATGTCTTTCTTCATTTCAACACAATGATCAACTGATACCACCCTACACTTGTACATCTCTGCATAGTTCCTTGATCTCAGAAAAATCAATTCTTTCTTTCCCGTAGGAAGCTGAAGTTCTTTCTCCCTAGAGAATCAACAATTTATTTAGCAAATTATCTTGCTAAAGAAAAGAGTTGGATTCTGGCTACCCCATCTAACAAACAGACCTAGCAACACTTCTGGGTTAACAGCTCTATGACTTATTATGTGACATTCCTATCTCCATGTTGGAGAAATCACAGATATATGACATCCTTTCAAAATCCTGATATCTGGGGAAGAAAGGTGGTTATATATGGCAGAGGAGATATATGGTGTGTCTGCTCCCCAGAAGTCTGAGTATACAGAATAGATCTGTCTTACAGCATAGATGTTGCCATGAGTACTGATTCCCAGTATTAGGACAGTTGTGCTGTGTACAGTCTAGAAAGTAAATTCATAACTGTGTCCAATAACGCATTTTATACCCATATTATATGGTCAGATGTTGGGAAAAAATTGGACTATTATATGTTATTATATTATGCTTTTCATTTTTAGGGGTCATCAGAATGGCTTCCCAAATGGATAGAGAAACAGAAGATCAGTATTTGGTCATCATCCAAGCCAAAGATATGGTTGGGCAAGCAGGGGCATTTTCAGCAACAGCTACAGTTACCATCAACCTCTCTGACATCAATGACAATCCACCTAAATTTCAACAGCGTAAGTATAGGCTACTTACAGTAGTTGAAGTCTTGAGGAAATTTAGATCTACTGTAGCTCTGTTATGCTCACTGGTAGGTCTTTTCAGAACAGGTCTGTGCTTTGACTTCAGTGCACAGATTTAAATAAAAATGAAATAAAAAAGGTCCCACACAAAAACTCAAAAACAAAGAGGAAAAGGAATCCTACCATTGCAAAAGACCTCAGGTCTGCTGTTTTTATCACTAGCCTTTGGAGACAAATGACTTACTAAACTGCTTTCCATATAGTTTGCTCTACCTAAACCTAAAATCTGGGCAATTAGTACCATTTTCACTCTCCTTATTTCATTCTCCTTATTTCATTCTCCTTATTTTCTCTTCTCTTCATTTTTTGCTGACAGATACTGTAAACTTTTTGGCAAATGATGTGACCTTCCCTGTCCAGGGAGTTTTTAGCAGACATGGGAGCTGCTAGCTGGGCTGTCAGGAAGAACTAGTGAAATGCAGTTGGGAAGTGCTGCCTTCCACTGGTTTTTCACCCTGTTGATTCTCCTTAGCTCTTTATTTACTGCTAAAGTGGGGCTGAAAGAGAAGGACTGATGAGTGGAAAAGTTGTCATCCCCTGCCCCCAAGATCTATCCATTGCTGGATTAGATCCATTGCTCTAATAAAAGCTGGGGGAGTTCCCCAGCTTTCTGAGACCCTCAGGCCATTATAGCTAGAGCAGCTATCAATCACGGCAGATCACTAAACTGTGCCAGTATTTGTTTCTTTAGAACTCTACTATATGAACGTCTCTGAAGAGGCTCCTGTGGGCACTACTGTAGGCAAAGTCTTCGCAGAAGACAGCGACATAGGGGAGAATGCAGCCATGAACTATTTCATTGAAGGAGATAGCTCAGATGTTTTTGACATCATTACTAACAATGAGACTCAAGAAGGAATTATCTTATTAAAAAAGGTGAGATCACAGAACCCTCCTAAAAATCTCTAAATACTGGAAAGAACTTCCTTAAGCAAGCTAGATGTTTAAAAAAGGCCTATTGCATTGGATTCTGCTATTTTTCCTTTCTTCAGGTTTTGTAATTTGATTGGGATATTAGGGGGATAAAAAGAAACATGCTTTTCTTTCTCTTCACTTTTTTTGAGTCATTCCTATCACTGCTGAATACGATAGTGGCAGTCAAAGTATCTTAATGTTATGCCTAGCTGTGCAACACAATGTATCCTGTTGTGAGAAAATGTTCTCTCTCTTCCACTCATCATCTGTAAAATCTTTACCAATAAATTGTATGCAATATTTTCCCACGTCAACACCTCTTGTTAAACTTAACTGAAGCCAGAATATATTACAGTATTAGGTAGAAAGCGGAGTTTTTGTTATGACATAGCTTTGAAAAGACACTAAATACACTCAAAAGGATACCAGTTACGCATTAAGATATTTAAGGGGCTTTGATACTGTATGATTTATTTTAGAATCACGTAGGAAGATTTCTGGGTAATCTGGTCATCATCTGAAATGATGATAGAGTTTGACAGTTCAGTGAAATCCAGGAGCCTGAAGAACTGAATGCTATAAATTTGGTTGTGGGTTTGGTTTTGGTTTTGAGTTTTTTTTTGTTTGGTTTTTTTTTTGTGTGTGTGGGGGTTCTGTTTAGATTTATTACAATTCAGGAAGGTATTTATTTAGTATTTCTTTTTTTAATTACAAAAGATAATGACTATATAAAATAGCAATGTAACTATGTGTTTATTAAACACTCATTGTTGCCTTCTGGAATTTATTTCCTTTAGAGGCTAAATGTTAACGTACTCAGTTTAATCCCCACAATTTTACTGATTTGCATTGTTTATGTAAGAGTAAAGAATAGTGTTCACTAAGGTTACACCTACATTGGAAATACAAGTACTAATAGAAGAAGTTGTTTTTCTTAGGGCTGACTTTCTATGGGAAGACTTCTTTTAGTGTTGTTTAATTGTAATGTTAAAACCAGCCTACATGTGAAAGCAAAAAATGGCATAGCACAGTCTAATTTTAAAGCGTTTTTAACATGAAAAAAAAAACCAACTTAGAAGTAACTACTTTTGAAACATTCCCAAAAGAAGAGTAGCACTATTTTGTCTTTAATCTCACACCACTTATTGAACTGTATTTAATTCATATGTGAAGAAAGAAATATTCCACAGCTCACTTTCTTTCTTGATAGAGAGTGGATTACGAGAGCAAGCGGAGATACAGTATTCAAGCAAAAGTTGTAAACAGGTACATCGATTACCGTTTTCTGAAAGAAGGACCATTTGAAGACAAAACGACAGTCAAAATCAATGTAGAAAATGCTGATGAACCTCCAGTTTTCACCTTGGAGAACTATGTCATGGAGATTGCTGAAGGGGCTACGAGTGGCTCACTGGTGGGCGTTGTAACTGCTAGAGATCCAGATGATGACGACTGCCCAGTCAGGTACCTAACTTAAAATGTGAACTGGCCTCAAATATAAATGTAGTTGGCATTTCCAAAGGCTATTTCTGTTCCTTACCTTACAGTTAATCATGCTTTCATTGGGATAGCCTCGATTGTTCTAGGTGTCATGGTTTAACCCCGCTAGGTCTCTTAAGGACCACACAGCCGCTCGCTCGCTCCCCCACCCATTGGGATGCGGGAAAGAATCGGAAGGGTAAAAGTGACAAAACTCATGGGTTGAGATAAAGACAGCTTACTAATTTAAAAAAAGAAGAAACAAAGAAAACAACAAAAGGAAAAGAAAACACAACAAAACCCCAAGAAAAACAAGTGATGCAAAAAAACCCCGAAACAATTGCTCACCACCCCGCTTGCTGATACCCAGCCAGTCCCCAGGTAACAGCAGCCCCTTTCAGTTTTATTGCTGAGCATGGCATAATATGGTATGGAATATTTCTTTGGTGAACTGGGATCAGCTGTCCCAGCTGTATCCCCTCCCAACTTCTGGTGAACCCTCAGCCTACACACTGGCAGGGCAGTGTGAGAAGTAGAAACAGCGTTGACGCTGTGTAAGCACTGTTCAGCAATAGCTAAAATATCTCTTGTGCTATCAACACTGTTTTCATCACAAGTCCAAAATATAGTTTCATCTAAGCTACTATGAAGAAAATTAACTCTATCCCAGCCAAAACCAGTACAGTAGGTTAAAACCTGTCCCCTAGCCCAAAATCTAAATAAATGAGCTTCGTTTGTGAATTTTTGTAATCACTTTGAAATAGGGTAATATTTTAAACAGTGGCCTGGAAGAGACTCTGAATAGCAGCAGAGCTAGGGTACCACAGCCAAACCTGTAAGTGCCTGGAGGTGTTCCAGTCTGTTTCCAATAAGTTCTGGAGATATGAAGAGATGGACTCATTGCTAGGAGGGAGACACAGAACAGCTCCACTGGCATCTGCTCAGCTCAGCATGAACAAAAATTTACCAATTCCCTATATCTACCACAATTGCCCCACAGAGATATTATACAAAGGAGTTCCCCAGGCTTTTAAATTTGCAAAATAATTTTGCTGTATCTTAAGGGAGAAAACAGGTAATTAATCTTTAACATGGGATTTATAATTAAAATAGGTTCTTGAGTTACTAGATGTTATTGTGTACTGTGTAATTTAGACAAGCTAGGATACAGGGACAAATGGATGAGACACAAAATAATTTATGGTGTGTAGATTCCTAATAGCAGAAATGTATTTATATATGTATATATATATTGCTACCTATGGTTATGGGTTCAGAGGTTTAGTCAATGCAAGGCCATTAGTTATGATTTTAAATTCATTTACAGTTATTTAGTAAGTTAGTCATAGGTTAAATTAAATAAGAATAAATAAAAATATATATGTACCTTTTTTTTTCCCCAAAAAAGAGGCTTGTTTTGTGGTTTATTTAGATGATGGCAACATGTCCTGTGAAACCTTTAAACATAATGCATATCTTTGACTTCTTAGTTTGAAATATTTTGATGGAACTTGCTACAAAGTGAATATGTCTGTATAGTCCCAGAACATTGACACATATATTGCATCACTGAATGTCTTTAAAATAGAGTATGTCACTTCTAATGTAAAGATATGTTTATTGGGCTAAGTGCCATGCATATGAATCTAATTTTGAAATCATTGCTCTCATAAATAACAGCAGTTGCTTATAATATAGAAAAACAGCTGTGTTGCCTTGTGGACCCCAGTTTTCAAACAAAGTAAAAAAAGACATGCAACAAAACCTCACTACATCAATAATAAAAAATAACTAAAACTCTCCAACATAGATTTTCTGAAAATTATCTGTCAAGAATCAGATTACCAAAAAAAACCCAACTCAAACAAAACAAAACAGCAATATCAGAAAAACCTAAACAAGTTTTGGATGCAGAGGATGAGGAATACTAACATAAAAAAAGAAGAAATTGAATTGTAAATCCCTGAAATAGAGGTTTATAAATGTCAAATCTTTAGCTCTAATGGTAAGAACTTTCACTGACTGTGTTGTGCTGGTTCCTTGATTTATCCTCTTACTGATTTTTAAAATAGACAAAATGTAACTATAAATAACAAGTTAGAGTTATCCAACCACTGGCACATAATCTGAGCTGGAGTCCTAAGTGCCAACAGGAGATAGAAAGACTTTGTTAAGGAGTATTAAAGGTACAGTAAAAGAGGCAATAGTTGCATGTGGGAATTCCAAACTGGAGCTGTAGGAAAATTTCAACTCTTCAAACAAGTTTTATTTTGATGAAATAGACTCTACTAGGAACTGTGACATACAGTCTTTTTTTTTATATGTCATGAAAAGTATTAGTAAATATCCTTTCCATTTGAACCAATACCTTTGGTGTCTTTTTCAGTCCATCTCTGGCCTGGGACCAGTGGTTAGACTTTAACAATTTGAATGGTATGTATGTATATACATGCGCATGTGCGTGTCCACATATGGACATAGCACCTGGAACCTTTTCAGTGAAGAGTCGGGAACACTGGACTCATTTGCAATCACCTCCTGCACTAGGATTTTGTACCCTGCCTAGGTGTCACCTCACTACAGACAGTTGTTTGGCTGTCTTTATAATGCCCATTCCCTTGGCATCAGAGTACGTCAGCAATGATAAAACAGATTTGCCATTATACCTCCACTTAGCTGTTAGTGTTATCCATTTCACAAGTGGCACTTTTGCTGTTTCTTTTCAATGAAGTCATTCACCTGCTGTGAGCCTGACTTAGAAGAAAGAATGAATAATGTATTTCAGATTCAGTTCACATTAATAGAGATCTGAGACATATTTAGTTTTATAAAAAGAAGAGCTTTGATCTTGGCAGCAGTGAATTTTAAATGTTTATAAGTGTACATTTTTCATGATTTCTGAGTTGGTGCAGCACACATTTATATGTATATATGCACAGCTCTGTTTTCTAAGCTGACAATAGCTTTCTATGTCCTTGCCTCTGATGGAACGTTTCAGTATTAAGCAATCTCTTTACTTTTTTTTTGGTACAGGTACTCTATTGTCCAGGGCATGCATTTAAAGAGATTGTTCAGCATCAATGAGCACAATGGAACAATCATTACAACTAAACCTCTGGACCGAGAGATAGCTTCTTGGCACAACATAACTGTTACAGCCACAGAAACAAGTGAGTAAGAAATTTAAGGAACGCTGTGTTTTATATACTGTGAATTGTAATTATCCTCTGAATATGCTTTCTTTTAAGTGGAGAATACACGCTTCTTTCTCATTATATTACTGTTGCTTGCTACATTAAGGAGCATTATTAAAATGATTAGTTAAATAGAAGTGCAATGTATTTGATCTCCAAGGTCCTCTGCTCTTTCATAAAAGATGACCTTATAAAAAAAGAAAGGAAATTGTAATAGGATCTAGACTGTAACGCTTTCAAGTTACACTGAAGCATATGAATTGCTCCTGCAGTGCAAGATCTTATGTTAAATTAGACCCTGGTTAATTTCACACCAGATTTTTGACTAGTGTGAAATTAGCCAGGGTCTAATTTAACACCAGCCAGAAACCTGTGGCTCAAATTAATTGTGAATGTAAGGCCTAAATCAGCTAGACTTCTCTTCAGTGACAATTAAATCTGTGAAGCATCCTTTATATAGATTTCACCTGTCAGTTATGTTTGAAAGTCAAATGCAAATTGCCTCTGTTTGTGCTTTTGGTTATCTGGTTGCCCTAACTCTGGGACAACACGTTAGAAAATTAACAGCTGCTTATTTACAAGACAGTTTAAAAAAGATTATTTGGATATTATCTAAAAACTAATCACATTCATCCTCAGTAAGGAAAAAAACCATATGAAACTAGAGTCCAATCAATAAATCAGACAGGTTTAGCCAAATACTTTTAATATTTTTTTTAATCCTGAATCTCAGTTAAATGCTTTTTATTACTAAGACTACTTTAAACACATATTCATAAATTGTACTGTTCCCAAAACGGAACATTCCCTGTATATGTGTAGAATATTACTGCTAGAAGTTTAATAAAGCATAGAAGTAGCTGTTTTCATTGAAGTCTTTATTTTGTGTTTGGGAATTGATAGTATTATCATCCTTTTCAGCTTCTCTGTGAGTTTTTAGGCACAAATGTATTTTACTTCTCATGTTGTTGGGTAGCTGGCAGGTGTTGGTAAAATTGATCTCTGGCATATTTTTGTCATGTCTTGAATAGCGCTATGGAAACACAGCAGGATGACTTTGGTCTGGACTTTTGTGTTTAGTTAAACAATAAAATAGGGAAGAACCAAATGTTATAAATGAATAAGTCTCTCCTGCAGCAAAAGAAAGTGTCTTTCACAGTAATGGAAAAGTTATTGTAGAGAAACCGAGCCCTCATTATCTTCATATTCTTATTCTTTATTTTTTTAATGATGATAAGGTCAGTGTCTGTAATACTATATTCAAAAGCATTGAAGTTAGGTCACCTTGGTCTGGGCATACCTGAAATGCTTTATATCATGAACTATTAGAATTTTATTCTTTGAAATATAGTCATAACATACACTGTGTGTATGAGACTTTTGGTGGATGACATTGTGGCTCCACTGAAACCAAATGAAAATGCTGTTAGAGTTCATCCACACAAGATATTCATTGCAGCTGAGACAGGTATTGAAACTGCATTAGAACAGCAACCTCCCTATGTGCCTGTTGATGTCCTGGCATTCATATAGGACACACGCCTTTTGCCTCCATTGCAGCAACAGGGATCAGAGATTAGTAAGAGGAGCTTGCCTCGGTTATTGCAGACTTGTGGTGTGGATCATCCTATCCTCATGCCATTGAGATAGCACGTCTTAAAGGTAACCAGAAGTAGATCTGATTCATTGGACCATAAATGCAAGCAGTCAGAACCTGCAATTTGTTGTCTTATTCTACTTTATGCGTAAGATGGTTCTAGCTCAAGAGAAATCTCATTTCTTTTCATATTTTTTTACCTGGTTATAATCAGCTTCCACCTAGTACAAGGCTGAAGCATAAACAACATCCTAACCATACATCAAAGCAAGAAATCCTTAAGTCATTAGCTTTACATAACACTGATTTACTGAGTCAGATGATGATTGACAGACAATTAATTAATTTAGAAGAGAAATATCTGTTTCAGTTTTCTCTCTATTGAACTACAAATGATCAACAAAAAATTCCCAACGATAGCAACTGGCTTGAGCTTACTTACTAATTTCTGTATACACCCATTGCAAAAGTGCATTACCAGTTATAAGCAAACTTACCCGCAAGAGACAATGGCCGTTTTCCCACTGGGTCTTGCAGATGCCCTTTCATAGTGATTTCCAGACCTATTACATGACTACAGAACTTACAGGTCTTTGAAAGTTTCAGTCATGGATCATGTCATTAATTAAATATTTAATTGTCATCCCAGTTTTGTCATATATATTTTTGTTTTGTTTTAGATTAATCCTTTTGAAAAAAAAAAATCTTGTCCATTTCCTCTAGGAAGTAAAGAAATTTCCTTTAGCCTAAATTATAACAGCTGTTATTATTATTATTACTACAAGTTTCCTTTTACTGGCTAATGACAATGTCAAGCTAAGCTTTCTTTAATCCCCTGCAAGTATTGAGTTCTATCTTGTCTCTAGAGATGTCCAATGCTTTTCTTTTCACACAGCTCCAAAATAAGCAAGTTACTAATTTTGGTCCGTAGTAATTAAAGCATCAGCTTCATTTTCACACTGATCCAGCCTATTGCACTTGATATACTGTTCTCTCAGACCTCGTTTTTCAAGTTTTGATTTCTCTCATGAAGATTATGACAAAGAAATTTTCTGCTTATTAAAAGATCTTTAGCCTAATGTAGGATATGAGTACAATAGCTCTGTTCAAATTCTGACAACTATTTTCTTGTGTAAGGGATACAAGAAAAAATAAGTGTTGCTTACCATCTTCCCCAATTACAACCAAAGAAGTCACTCTGCTTCACCTAAAATCTTCATTAAATATTTACAAAGATCTATTCCAAAAGTGGCTTCATAATGTGTTGCTCCCTCCCAAAATAAAACACCTGTGATTTCAGAAAAATTAAAAACTTCCATACTGTTATCTTCCCACAGCAATACCAGAAATGCTCTTCCTTGTCATTTAACCACAAAATGAGGAAAAAAAAAACACAAAACAAGCACGACACAGCAACCCAATTACGGTAAAGGAAGTAGAAACAAGACTATTACCAAAATCAATTAAAAAAAGAGAAGGATTATTCGGTGAAAGAAAACAGATGTGAATGGCAGCTGTAGGTAAAAGGTACTATCTAAATGTTTGTGCAAGCAAAGGGTAGGCTTTAAAGCCACTATAGCATCCATGAACCTTGTGAACAAGCAAGTTAGGAATAGGCTAAGGTAGCTGGGTCCTTCTCATGCCACTTTGTATACAACTGAAGCCACCAAAGGTATTCCTGGCCTCTTAATAAGTGTTACAAATTTTTTCCTTTCAATGCCAGTCCAGGCAAATCTCTGCCCTACACATCCAATTCTGTCTTAAGTAAAAGAGATTAAGTAAGTCCCGCACTTGGTATGATTTCTAAAAGGGATGTGTGCTACTTTTTGTGTTTATTTAAAAAATAAGGAAGGCACTGTTTTGTTGCCTGTTGTATTATTATGGATGTTGGGATGCAACAAGAGAAATGTCATCCCACAAAGAAGTATTTTTGGGAGGCCTCTGACAGATCATAAGCTTTGGTAAATTAGAACTGCTCTAATGATTTCACAGGAGGAACAGCAGTGTGAAACTGCTGAGTATCTAGCCCTTTATCTCTGTGGTAGCTGCTTTAGCCACCATTTCCTTTGGCAAAAGACTCAAAGCTATCAGCACAGATTCCATAAGATCCAAGAAAACAAATGTTTGCTCCAAGCAACTAGTGAATTATACATTAAAAAAGCAATATAGGAACCAACCAAACCTGTACAGTTTGAAGTCAGACACAAAGGAGTATGTTTTGTTTTTCTCTTAAAGGTACATTTGACTAATTTATGAAAATACCTTAAGGACTTCTGAAGAGGTCAAAAGTAGTGACACTAGCACCCATCATGAAGCATATTTTAACTATAATGAATATTCTTGTGATTGACATACTTCTGATTTAGACAGAGCAGATTGAGATATTGATAAATATTTAGTTTGATGTGAATGTTACTGTTGCAGTGAAACTTCTTGCCGACTAGAGTAACAAATTACATTGTGGGGAAGGTAAACTTTTCTCAGAGCTATGCCATGTAAGTGAGGAATGGATGTGCTGATAGGTGAATGACTTCTGAGAGGTATTCAGTTTTGAATTATAGAATAATTTAGGTTGGAAAAGACCTTTAAGATCATTGAGTCCAACCATTAACCTAACACTGCCAAGTCCACCACTAAACCATGTCCCTAAGCACCACATCTACACATCTTTTAAATACCTCCAGGGAGGGTGACTTAACCACTTCCCTGTGCAGCCTGTTCCAATGTTTGATAACCTTTTTTTCCTAATATCCAATCTAAACCTCCCCTGGCACAACTTGAGGCCATTTCCTCTTGTCCTCCTTGTTACTTGGGAGGAGAGATCAACCCCCACCTCACTACAACCACCTTTCAGGTAGTTGCAGAGAGTGGAAAGGTCTCCCTTCAGCCTCCTTTACTCCAGGCTGAACAACCCCAGTTCCCTCAGCTGCTCCTCATAAGACATGTGCTCTAGACCCTTCACCAGCTTTTTGGATGCACTCCAGCACCTCAATGTCTTTCTTGTAGTGAGGAGTCCAAAACTGAACACAGTACTCAAGCTGTGGCCTCACCAGTGCTGAGCACAGGGGGAGAATCACTTCCCTACTCCTGCTGGCCACACTATTGCTGATACAAGCCAGGATGCTGTTGACCTTCTTGGCTACCTGGGCACCCTGCTGCCTCATATTCATCTGACTGTCAACCAACACCTCCACATCCTTTTCTCTTTTTCTGCCAGGGAGCTCTCCAGGCACTCTTTCCAAGCCTGTAGTGCTGCATGGGGTTGTTGTGACTCAAGTGCAGGACCTGGCACTTGGCCCTATTGAAACTCATAACATTGGCCTCAGCCCATTGATCCAGTCTGTCCAGATCCTTCTGTAGAGCCTTCCTACCCTCAAGCAGATCAACAGTCCCACCCAAATTGATGTCATCTGCAAACTTAACTGATGGTACAGTCGATCCCTTCATCCAGATCATTGATAAAGATATTAAACAGAATTGAACTGAATACTGAGTCCTGGGGAACACCACTTGTGACTGGCTGCCAACTGGATTTAACTCCATTCACCACAAGTCTTTAAGTCCGGCCATTCAGCCAGTTTTTTAACCAACGAGTATGTCCGTCTAAATCATGACCAGCCAGTTTATCCAGGAGAATTCTGTACCTGCAGATCTCCCTTCCCTTGGTTTGAGGTGACATATTTTTATTCTTACATAAACAAATAGTTTTTTCAGCCTAGTCTGCATACAACTTTTGTACCATGAAACCAGTATAGTTGTGTCTGGCTTTTCCTAGTCCTAAGTAGTTATAGCAATTTAACCTTGTGTAAATGTAGTAAATGCAGGAAAAACGTGCCTTGTATTAGCAAAGTTTAATTTCCTCTTCATAGGGGAATAAGCCATACTGACGCAGCTTTTATTTCTAAAGCCACAGTAATAAAGTATACTTGTATGACAGAAGCAGTACAGCTTCCACAAGTACAAAATGCCTAAGAATAAACCTGTTGTGCAAACAATACTTGGAACAAAACTATAAGCTCAGTCTATGAAGTCTGTCAGCAGTAATGCCTTGGACATGCCTGGGCAACATCAGACTTCTTTGTAAATATGTGTTTGGAGACCAGTGGATAGAATAGCTCTGTTTTTCCAGATTCAAAGTCTCAGCTTTCTGCCTTGGCTAGGGTTGGGTATCAGTGTCCACTGCAATTACTCCATGTCTAGCAATGGTGGAAATATTTTTAAAGCATGTGCATTTTGGTGAAATTTTCTTCCAAGGCTTCAAAATTTCAAAATACTAAAGAAGATGAAAAGTAATGGAATTTCTTAAAGGACTGTGACCAATCATTGTGGTATCCATCATGTTAAGTGATGTAAATGAAAAAGTACAGCTGTCTCCTCCAGCCACTCCAGCCCAGGACCCTCCTGCCGGACCACTGGAGCACAGCCCAGTGCCCAGCAACCTGAGGCCTCTGCCCAGGCTCAGGGATGCAGCTGACACTTTCTTGTTTGCAGACTCAACCAGTAGCAAAGTTGACCAGGTGTCTTGGAGACAAACACACAGACACAGACACAGAGAACACTGACACAGCCAGTCATGCAGACCACCACAGACAAGGTGCTGCATTCAGCAGCACCTACATACAGGACTCACATAAACCACAAGTACAGACAGCCAAGTCTCCTCCTCCTCTTTGGCTGGAGAGGCAGAAGGTCACTGGTGCAGGCACACAGAGACACAGACACACACACATGAGACATTCTCCAGGTTCACAAGCACACACACATTCACGGATCCCTTCAGTACCTGCATGGACCCTCTGTCTGCCCAGCACCCCTGCCCGGAACCCAGATCCTCTTATCCACTTAATGGGTCCCCAACTCACCGACTCAGAGCTTGTTGGCAAACCTGCAGCTCTCACACACTCATCCCTCATGTACCCCGCACTCACAAGTCTCCCCTGAATGTACCAGCATGGACCCCTCTGAGCACCTGGCCTGGACCCAAGGACCTCCTGCTCGCTGTTGATTCCAGCTTAAAGTTTGCTAGCTAAAACACACGCACATCCGAAGCACGCTGAGTTTGGGGAAGATACAGACATTCATCCTCTGTGCTCCCAACTCACCCCTGTAGCTGACATCACAGGCCAGGGGCGCCCAGCGCTCTGTCTGACTCCAGTAGCCGGCACCAGTTTTCACTCACACATATGCAGGTCTCACCAGCAGCTGGCACTTAGTCCCTGCAGCGCACATACACGTGCAATGAGAGTGAGATTACGCAGAAAGATAGTTAAGAAAAGATATAAGAAGAAGATATAAGAAGATAGGACTGACTGGTGACCTGGCACAGGGCTCAGCTAGACAAGCATACTGACTGGCCCCGTTTTACTGTGACCAGCCCCTTTTATACCCCTTTCTGTCTGCCCCTTCTTTGCTCCTCCCTGCACGTCCCCCATGGGTCTGCACAGCTCCATTGATTCCCATGTCCCTCCGGGTTTGGGGTCCCTCTGGTTTGCAGTCTTATAGGTTGCAAAGTCCGGGTTGATCTACCTGGCATTGTTGCCCTGCAGTTTCTGGATAGGCCATTAACTATCATGAGGTTTGTTTCTCGTCATTTTATCCAAGTTTCCTTTGTCAGGTCTGTGTCTTGGTATATCTTGTTTCTGTTTTCCCTTTTTTCTCCCTCGATTTCCCAACTGACAAAGTCCCCAATCTGATAACCTTACAGGAATTAACATTCTTACACACTCACGTGCCCCCATCATTTAGTGTGTCTGACTAGGTTTGGTTCTCATCACACCACCCCTATCATTTGTGCCTGAAGTTTGTGTCCCTGTATATTCTTGTTTATGGCTAACTCCTTTTCTTAGTAACTCTTGTTGCACTGAATAAGGTCCTTGACCAAATACCCTTAGAGGAGCAGACACTCTCCTTCCACATAACCTTACACATGACTAGTATAGTAAATTGCTCTGCATGAACAAAACCTCATTTAATTTCTCCAGATCAGACTTTTTTTTTTTTTTTTTTTTTTTTCCCCCACATTTAAAGCACTTTCTGACTTGGTAAATGAAACAGTGAACAAATCCAAAATTTTGCATGAAATATCCTTATATATTTCAAGATATATCATTATAATTTAATGTGATGGATTGATAAACAAAACAAAAGCAAAACCCCACCACCTTTTGTGAACAGGATCCTAGCAAAGAAAGAGAATGCCCATTTGTATATGTATAAGACATATTCGAACTCATTGAAAAGATTTAGTATACAATGTGTCTGTAGGTCTCAGTGACTATTTTCTTCTCTGCAGAGCATATGTAAAATTTTCTAATGTCTACATTACTTCAAAATATGTAGTAGATTATTTATAATTTTTTTTTATTTCTGTCTTTTTTTAACCATTAGGAAATCCTGAAAAAATTTCAGAAGCAAATGTGTATATCCAAGTTCTCGATATTAATGACCATGCACCAGAATTCCCTAAATATTATGAAACATTTGTTTGTGAAAATGCAGTTTCTGGTCAGGTAAGCATGAAGGGGTTAGCCATCAGTTTTCTCATTACAATGAAGATTTGGTCTGAGACATTACTGTTCCCTTTAGTATTGATTATTTCAGTACTGTGAGTACAGGCTGTATTTTGTCTCTTTCCAAAATTAGTTCTGTTGATATATGTAGAGTTTGAAATTTAAATTTCAGAAGAACGACATGTATTTTTTCCCCTTTAAAATAAAATCAATACGTCATGTTTGCCTTCAAAAACAAGAAACAGAGAAGTACAGACAGAAAATTCTGAAAAAAACATAAGGCACAGATTAGCTTCATATTAATGTCACAGACGTAAAACCTAGACCAGGTATTTTCAGAAACGGCATAACATAGTTTGGAAGAACCAGACTTAGACCAGATTCAAACCAGATTCATTGTGTTCTGCAATTAGAAATCATTTATTGTGAACTGAATTCAAACCTTGTCTAGGTAAGTGGAAGTCTGAAGATATTTCAGTCATAGCCTTGCAACACCTTCCTTAGCTGGCAGCTTAAGGGGTTGTTGTATTAAGCATCCTTCCCTGGAGGTTTTTTCCCATTTCCTACTCTTTCCTCAGGTGAATGGGCTAACATCAGCCAGGTGCCGTAACCCCTGAGGTACACTGATGACTCTCCATTTTCCTCCCGCAAAAAGAAAAACAGGATGTTCAAAGTTTAAAAAAAAAGAAAGATACAAAACGAGCAACAAAAAAAGCAACAACACAAAGCTATAGAGAGAAAAATCTATATGCTTTTTCACCACTCTAAAGCATTATTTGGACATACAAAAAAAACCTTTGGGATATCTGTGATGGTTCTATTCAAATGTTTTGCTGTGTTTTGATTTCTGAATCACAGAGCCTCTCTCTTTACACCAGCTTGGTTGACTTTGACCTTGATTAGTCTGCAGTTAAATAAAGCTTTCTCTGTTGCTAAAGTAATAAACTCTTGAGTTATTCCTGTTTAACATTGCGATATCTAAATGATGGATGAGCATGATATTTTTCCCATTTTACAGACAGGCAAAATGTTACTCTAGATTTTTTTTTTTCCTTTTTTCATTGCTAAATTTTTTTGAGAGTTGAGAGTCACAGACATCTTTAGTTTGTCCTTTGGTGACCATGACAGTAATGTTGAATAATTTTCTCATTAACAAATGATCTTAGAACAACAGGAAATTGCTTCCATGCTGAAGTGCATAATTATCACAATCAGAGTTTATGATATTTTATTCAATGTTTGTGATTTAAAACAGAATTGATAACTGATGTACCTCCTTCAGTGCTATTATTTTTTTTTTACTTTTTACTCACAGAAAAAAGGTTCTTTATTTTCATCAGTAAGAAGCCAAAAGATTCAAAAATGATTTTATAGATGGCTTGGTTATCCACTGAAAAACACAATATACTTTTCAGAATAATCCGTTTAAATGGTTGAAGGGCTTAATCAAGGCATTACATATCTTTTTATCTTAGCCATATTTCTGTAATCAATTACAAACAGCTCAGGAATCTACTTACATCTTATGAGTTGAGATCAAACCTTGTATAAATACTCTACCACATTTCAATTTCTAAAGTAGCTACCTCTATCCATTTAGCTGGAAATTATATTGAGAGATATTCTCAGAGATGCTCTGCACTTCTGGAATTCACTTCCTTCCCTGATCTCAGCTGAGTTGGGTCTACTTTCACTGGATACACCAAAATATATCTGCATCCCCCAGTTTATAATGTCTGGGGGAAAAGAAGGAAAGGCACTGCAGAAGGAAGGATACTATGAAAAAATAAATTGTTTTATTTGTGTGACTTTTTCTTGGTGTCTGCCTGGTTTACAATAACAGCAATGTCAAGTCATGCGGTAAATAAGTTATTTTTACATAGCCTTAGAGTATACTAGGTTATGATAAAGAATGTGAAACATATCATGAATAAAACTAATTGTCCTAATTATCCAAACTTATAGGCAGTTAACAGTAGCTTCAGTCTAGAGAAGGCGGCTTATTTTGAAGTTGTGGATTTTCTGAAGGATTATTAAAAATTCTTTTTCTACTTTTATTAAATGAACATTCATCTTCATGTCCCTGTATGGTGGTTTTGTAAGAGTTACAGACATGTTTAGCTAGGCTCTGAAAGACATTCAAACAAAAGGATTACATTTCAGTCTGTGGGACTATAATCTGAAATTTGACAATGAAAATAGGTGTAAAGAAGGTAGATAGGTATTTTTTGGTGTCATTCTAAATCCATTCATCATGTTTATTAGACATTTCAAATGGATTTTTTTTCACTATTCATTTCACGTTATAGTTCTGTACTGTCCTATAATCCAGAAGTCAGCTGTATACTAAGCACAACTAAAGTTTTCTTATGCACCTTGAAAAACCACTTTCACTGCACTATCAGTACTAAATACATTACTTTCAAAATGACTTGAACATGAAACTTGCCATGTAAAATAGACTTCTATCCAACTACAGCTGTAGCTAGCATCAGATCAAACAGAACAATATTAATAAGGCATCCAAACCCAAGATTTCCATTTGATCAGACCTTTTGACTTTATAACTGTATGGATGACCACAATGTGATATTAATTCTTTATAGTTACCCTTGATGGGTGAGTATGGTAACTACAAACTGTTGAATTCTAGAGGAAATATTCTATAAAAGTAATCAGAACACAAAGTTGACCAAATCTATCACAAAGATAACACTAGAGACACCTCAGCAAGAATGAATTTGACTCAGAAAGCTTAATTCCCAAGGCATTAATAAATTAACTCAGCCTGAAACTGCAGCTTGAATGTTTGACATAAGCTACGTCAAATGTCTTACGTTATGTGTAAGCAAGCTGACCATCCAGAATGCACCTATTTGTATGCATGGTAATTTCAGCCGTTTTGGGGGTATTGTTCTTTCTTCATATCATGCAGGAAACAGATTTCAGCTGAAGACAAGCTAGACTGAGCACACCTACATTCTGAATTAATGCTGTCTTCTCTAATGCATATTTATGCTGGCAATTCTGAGTTCCTCTAATTTAGGGATCACGTATGAAGTGACTTTGATGTTGCAGCTTGCTTAGTAATTTTTATTAGATCCAAAGAAGTGACTATGTATGCAGAGCACTTTGAGTTAGAGATAAGAAAAAACCTAAATTTATTTACTAAGTACTTAGCATGTAATAAAATAATCATCAGTTACAGTGCAAGTGAAGAGTACTCATTTGATATTACTTCTCTATATAATGAAATGTTGACAGAAGAAAAGAGGGGAAATCTTTAACCAAATTCTAGGCATATATGATTAATCTAAAAATGAGCAGTTTGCTAAAACAGATCCTTTCTAACAAATCATGATGGGAAGTGATTTTTGATAGCAGCGAAGTGAAAGTGATAGGTTAGTAAGCCAATGTTTATTATTTCTCCTTGTTACGTTCTCTTCATCATTTACAAAACACATCTGAGCACTAGTGATAAGAAAATAAAAGGTTAAAAGAAAAAAAGAAATTAGGGCATCCTTTAGAGTGGAAAAACATGGTGAAGCTGTGAAAGCACCATATATTCTAGTAGGCCCTTTGAGCTACACCTGCAGATGCATGGAGTGTAACTTGTAACATTTTGAAACAGTGGGCGCAGTGACCCATGGAAAATCCCTTTTTCTCTTTTATACAGACCATGATTCAGCAACATTATCTCATAGCAGAATGGAACAGGTAGGAGGAGTTTATCTACATATACAAACAAACATAAAAAGACACCTAAGTGTCATGGCATGAGCTTTGTAATTGTTACTGCTTTGCTGAGGTGTACACCATTTTACTATAGGTGAGCAGAAACATCTTACAGTAGACCCAGAGAAATCAGATCAATATTGTGCCAATTTGCTTTTCAAAAAAGAAATAGAAGCAGTCAAAAGGAGAACCTTGGTCTTGAGGTAGAAGGTCTACCTGGAAAATGCATGTGGTGGTTATAGTAATGAACATTTTAATTTTTACCTGCACTGAACTCCCACGGTCATTAAACATTATTAAGCAATGAGAAAAATCCTACTACTTAGAAGACCTCTGCCAATTTGAACAAAACCAGTTCTATACTCCCAAAATAGGTGGGTGATCAGATCTCTTACATCCTATAAACGACATCAGAGCTCCTATTGAAGGACATTGGGTGGAAAACAAAACAAAAGAAACTGAAGTAGAAAGAGAGGGGTGGCAAATCTGTTCCTGCTTCCTTCCATCTGTCTAAGAAGAATGGTAAGACTATAGTTGGGTATGGAAGCATTCTCAAAGGACTCAGAATTAAACACTCGGAGTACTCTAGCATCAAAATTAATGGTACTGATGGTTGTTCAGATGGAAAGTCTATGCCTTAAGTTGAACCTGATGCAGAAAAAGCCCTTAGAAGCAGAAAGGACTGTGACAGGGAAGCTTTCTTCTTTCTTCAGGACACCTCCATAATTCCAATTTAGTGAGACCACTTGGGATTGAGCAAATAAATTTTCAATGAATTTTCATCACGACTACCAGGCAGTCAACTACTCCATACTCCATAACTTGTTATTTGTAAGACAAACAACATTGAGCTAGACATTCAGTCCCGAAGGGTGTACAGAAAATCCCTCTATACAAAATAATTGATCAATGAGAGATCAGAGCTGTTGCTGATATCTTAGACTCCCTCACTGATGATATTTATTAGTTGAAAGTGCCCACTGATCAAATAGATGGGGAAGCTGGGTATAGCAGGCCACATCTTTTTGTGACCTTTGATCAAAGGAGCCCCTGCGGTTCCCAGCAGTGATCTCAGTGTGTTTAGAAAGAAACAGTAAATTAGGCCCACCCACCATGAACTTAAATCAGTTTTTCAAGAAAAATCGAGTTAATTCATCTCAGTTTTAAAGAAATGTACATTTTTCAAATGGACTGCTGGATTATTAAAGCTTCTAGACTAATGAGACTTGAAATAAGAAATTTTACAGCAATTAAATTTCAGCCTAGTCAATACAACAGCTGATATAATGTTGCAAAAGCAACACATAATTCATTTGATTTTCTTTGCTTACACACTAAAATGTAGAGTTTTTTAAACGTTGACTCACAAGCAATTAGTGCAGTTTTTTAGTTTTTGATGTCAGTTTCCCTGATGAAAGGCTAGAATCTCCTAGGGTAGATGTACAAAAGCCTAGGAAACCAGAAAAAAAGAAACAGTTCCCTTCTCTCTGGGTGATGTTTCTTTTACAGTCAGCAAAATCAGAGCTGCCTATTGTTCTCTGAATATTTTATAGACTCATCTGGGTTTTGCTGAATCTTAGTGGAAGTGATAGAGTAAGAACTAAACAATAAGGATTTGCCCTGTCCTTGTGTTCCAAACATTCCCCGTCTTCTGAGGTGAATCCTTAAAGGCATGTGAGTATGTCTAGAATAACCATAGGAGTCTTAGGTTTGAGTAGAACAACACAGTACAGATCAAAACAAGGGAAAGTGGGTTTTTTTTCAGCTAGCCATATAGTCCTCAGAATTTTATTGATTAGATCATATACTTGTAAAATTTGTGGGGGCTAATACAATCTTTATGTAAACTAATGGAATTTAATAATGAAAGAGCAAAACAGTATCTAATTTGCGACTGCAATAATTTTATGTTTTTCAAACATGGTAGACTACTGAAATATACTTTCCAAAGACCTTGCAAATACCTGGTTAAATAACTATTAATCAGAATGAAAACTGGAAGTAAAAAAATCACATCTGTAATTAATTGTTTTTTTACCTTGGTGGTTAGGTAATTCTTCTCTACCAAGTAACTAAACAAAACAAAAGAAAACAAAACAAAACAAATTAGATGTGACTAAGATTTTTTTGTAGATTACTCTGCATATTTAGTCTAGCTTGATAGACCCTGAATTGTATGGACAGACATACATTCATACAAAGCTTTTCCTCAGATGCAGCCATGGCGATGTTACCAGAAAATCATCAACAAAGGCCAGCATAGTCTTTTTCAATTTTTTGAGGTATATGGCAGAATATTATCATGAAAACATGCCATTACTTGTGTTATAGAGTGGATATATACTTTTGTTCTCTATTGCTGTTCATATTGAGTATATTCTGGAAACTGTATTCCCTTATATAAATGAAACCTGTAGTTTATTGTCAAGGTAATATTAGTGATCAGTTATTACTCTTCACTGATTTCTTGACCTTCATGCCTATACCTGTGTTTGCATCACCTAGCTATTTTGTTTGCTAGGAGGAAAGGGAAAAAATCCCTCAAGAATCTTCATCCTTTGTACACCATTACCAGGTACATCACTGAACAATCACTCTTTTCATTAGTGGTAATAAAAAAATCTCAAGGTTCCTCATTTTTCCATAGAGTGAAAATATAGATTTGAAATAAATTTCACATATAAAAAGGGCAGAGTACTAAGAATATAAAGCTTCTGGGGTGTGAGCTGCATTTTGCACTCTGCTGTGATGATTTGATCAAACTTGCTTGCAAAGAAAAAGAATGTGCACTCAAGTCTTAGATCTTTGACTGAAAAACGGTTTAATCGGGAAAGAATTTTCAAAGGCACAGATGGAAGGCTGTAGTCAGTTCCATTGACTTACTGCTTTGCTTTTAAAGCATTGCTTGTAACATTCAGGTGCTTTCTGGTTTGGGGAAAGTTGAGGATTCAAGTCTCTTGGGTACAAATATCTACAAGGCATGACATGACTGATAAAATAGAGCCCAAGTTCAAATTGGACACTATATTTTGTGACAGTTGGTGGGCTTGCGTCAGTTCACTTTGCTCCTGATCAGCGAGGATACTCATCAATATATGCTGATGCTCAGGTCATTAAATATTTACTGATAAAAGTAACAAATATAAGCTCTTTTTAAGCAGAAATACTGCTGGTTTTGTCAACTGTAGTGTTGTTTATTTACAGAGATGAAAGATATTCTTTTGAATGATAACTGTTATTTTTTATTTTATCTTGCAATGACTGTCTGGTTTGACATATTTGTAAATGAAGGCTATTTTGCTTTCTTGAGGAAAAGCAGTCAAGAAGTTCCATAATCAATCTGTTATAATATCCAGAATCAACAATCCAGCACATGAACTTGTCAGTGTATTTCACTTACTGGAGCTACAATATATCAGCTGAATGATGTCAATGTGTTTGTGGGCTGGAAGGAAACGGGTTTTGTAGAGAGGGATTTGTTAAAATATAGAATGATATATTTTCACCTTGAAAAAAAAAAGGACAAAACAGTATGTATGTGATTACTTTTTTCATTTATGGAAACTTCATTTACCCCTGGCCTTTTGATCCAGAAAATCTTTTACATTTTCTCAAGGTTTTAATGCCTGCCTCTCTCTGATAGATGAAAAATCAAAGCACAGTATTTGCAGAATACTAGTCTCAATAAGCCTGGTTGCGTATAGAAGGTGTATATTTGTGAGCGCATAATATGCAGTCAATATGTGTTTACAGAACACATCTCTAGCACCAACAGTTTAACAGACCTGATATACCCTTTTATTGTTTTAATGGACACGTAATACTTTTATTCTTAACAATTCTGTTCATCTGTTTTTCCAGCTAATTCAAAGCATCAGTGCAGTGGATCAAGACGACTCAGCAGAAGGTCACCATTTTTACTTCTCATTGGCTCAGGAGGCCACAAACAACTCACATTTTACTGTCAAAGATAATAAAGGTAGTGTCATTTGTGTAGCTCTTTAAGACCTTCCTAATGAAAGACTCATGTGTCTGTGGTCCTCACATCACTAATTTTATAAAAATTTACACTTAAATAGAAATTGTAATTATAAGATATGAACATTTTATGAGTTGCATTTCAAAACAATAATTCAGTAATACCAAACAGTTTATTTTCCTTTTTCAGCTAAGTAACATATACAGCAACAGACAGTTTTATTTCAAAGAAAGAAAAAATGTTGAGATGAAAAATACACTGGTATTTCTTAAAATTTATTTTCTTAATGTAAGAGATGGTGGGAAATACCAACTTTCTTGTTAAAATTATCTACCTGTCTAAGAAACAAGATCACCAGAAAGAGAAGATTGGTGTTAATATGTCTGTTAATTCATCACTTCACAAGACAGAAATTATAAACAGAGATAAATAGAAAATGTAAACTTATTTCCTAATACATTTTAAACTGCATATGCTGATTACTGGTAACATCGTACTAATATCTTCTATATGTATTTTAATATTATTCAGAGCTGATATTGATTGAGACTCTTATTAAAAGAGTGATATAGAGAGATATTAAGCAAAACCAGTCTGTGGTGAAAACATAAATGCAATGTCTGGTGGAATTTCAGGGAAGAAGGCTGCTTAGGGTCAGTCTGCTGAGACGACAAAGGAGAGCTGCTTCAGACTCAGCTAAAGTACACGTTGTTCTTATTGACTTTGCTAATTATTTGAATGTTCTGGCTAGGTGAATAAATCAATGGAAATAAGTTTTGGAAAGTTCAGATTATGTTACACAGCAAAGTACTTCCCTCAGTATCTCCAAAGTTAAAGTCAATGTATTAATATGTATTTCAATTCCCAACTTCATTATACTCTCACTCAGTGCCAGGAAGAGATAAGTTGTTACATTAAGGTCAAATTGTGTACAAGCCGTGAGCCTTTCCCATCTTTGCTCATTCTGCACAAAGCCTGAGCAGAGCCACACAGAAAGCAATATGTCCATTTCCTTTTGGAGAAAAAATCTCAGTCTTTTAAAATATGGTATAATCAGCTCTCAACCCTTCCCTTTCTGCTGCATTTCATAGAAATGGCTGCATGAATTGGTGTAGTCCTAGGCAAAAGTGAAAGTGACTATACAGATCTGGAGCAGTTTATCTCTGGAGTTGTAACTCTCTCTGGAGTTACTTTCTGCACTATGACAGAAAACTAGGAGAACATAAATGTGAGGGAGTTAACTTCAGCAGACTGTTTGTATAGATGTATTATACTGATAATGGTAGAAACTTTTTTTTTTTCCTATGTACATGTACGCACACATGCAGTAATTCACCCTGCCATGATAAAAAATTCTGACGTGTAAATATTTATAGACTTTTCTTCTTTCCATTATACACAAATTTAGACAGGGCTAATTTGTTTTGCAACAAGCTAAGTTTCAGATTTGAATTAGTTGATATGCAGCAGGAGCTGAACTTAAGCTGCTTACTGGGTTTTGTACAGAACCGATTTCTAAACACTCGTAGTTAAATACAAAGCAAGGTGAGAGCCTCTAGCAACTTTTCACTAATTTAGATAGTAGGAGCTCAACTAGCTCCAGTTTTTGAGTCAGGGAAAGAAAGAAAAGACTATTTTAGTGGACTTTTTTCTTGCTTTCTCTTCTTTCTCTTGCCACCTGCTTTCTCTGTGTGCTGCCAGACACACTTTTGAAATCTTGTGATTGGTAAACTGTCTATATTTCGTCTGTGAACTGCTAGATTGGTAGCAGCTGGTTACATGGAACCATTTTAAAAACCAATTAATTAGCCTGAGCAGGTGTCAGGTAGTGAACACAATGGGATTTGTTTTTAGCTCTGAACATTAAAAACAGAGCTCCTAGGTCAAATTTTATTATTGCCCCTGGAATACATATGTCAAAAATAAATGTAATTTATTCATGATTGACACAAAAAAACCCACTACATGTCAGTGCCTGGTTTTACTTTTTTAACTTTCTTAACGTGTAGCTTTGCACAGTACCATTGTTTTTAAATAGGTCAGATGCCACTGGAGTTTTATTGTTGTTGTTAAAAAGTGATAAATGTGTATCATGCATAATAATTTATCTTCTAGATAACACGGCTGGAATTTTCACAGCAAAAAGTGGATTCAGGAGGCAAGAGCAGTTTTCTTTCTACTTGCCAATCTTAATTCTGGATAATGGAACCCCACCGCTGACGAGCACAAATACTCTCACTATCACTGTCTGTGACTGTGACACCGAAGTTAACACCTTCTACTGTCGATACGGAGCTTTCATATATGCCATGGGTCTCAGCACAGAAGCTTTAGTTGCTGTTTTGGCTTGCATACTAATACTCCTAGGTAAGTATAAGTAAGAGAAATGACTTTGTTTCCTTTTACAGTAGGCTTGATTAAGTGACAAAGATGTTCCTCTGACTGGAAGCTTGGAAGTACTGTACTATTGAGAAAAAATGCAATAAGGCAAATGTTTCATTCTTTTCTGTTTTCTTAACTATAATTCCTCTCCCTTAGTTTTCAGTAAAATTTGAATTCTAACACAACATCCTAAAAGTTGGCTTTAGTTGAGTCATGGTCCTGCTTGTCTGTATTAGTCCAAAGTCTATATTGAGCCCAGGTAAAGCTGCAGACAACATTCACAAGGAAATTGGCTAGTATGAGAATATATTAGAAGGCGCAGTACTCTACTTATTCTGCCTTAGTTATGCCAAATGTAGAGCTAAGATCAATACAAAATCATAAAAGAAAAAGAGAATTCGATACTCTCAGAAAGCAACTCCAGAAACAAACAGGAAGTTTCTCTGTCAGATAATAAGGTTGTGTCCCCAGACAGCCTTTTCTCCAAGTGTTGGTCATCTCCTTTAGTCCAAATTACATTCAGGAGCTCGTGGATGCGAAATGTGGGTTTGAGTGTGTTTTAAATGCACAGGAGTTGCGCTTGTACCTCTGCAAAGGGTCATGCAAGGCACTCAAAACCAGTCCAACCACCCAAGGCTGGCCGCTCCTGCACTACGTGGGGCAGTGCTGCGCCAAGACGCGTTGGAGTGACAGCACTCAGGGAAACGACTTCTTCACCTGGTGAAGCATGCATTATCGCTGCTAAAATGCATTTCCTTTTTTTCAGCAAAAGGATATTCCTGCAGTGTTCGATGAGTGATTTGATGATGCTGACACATTATAACAGCAGGCACACTGTACTAATCATTCCCCAAAGGCCAGATATCCATCCTGGAACTCTGTACCTGTCTGAGTTAGTGAGGTTAAGTATGGTACATTCTGAGGCCAGGAAAGAAAGAGAAGTGATAGAGCTGGGTAGGTTTGTTTTTCAAGGCAAAATGACTGACCCTAGAGCTTAGTTACTGATGGTGGTCATCAACCTCAAGACCAAATTCAAGCTGATGCCAACAAAGCAACAGGGAAAGACTTCCAAATCCCTGTTGCCTGTGTAATAGCATGGCATATCCATATTATGCCATATAGCAGTAAATTTCAAAATTTAAAAATACCACAAAACAACTGATGGATCATGTTAATAAAACTATTTTTCCACTAATGAACTACAAACAACTCCAAAGAAAAAGAAGACAGAATCAGGATTTCACTAAGCAGTGTAATATCAAATCATCATTGTAAATTGTGCAAATCTACCATAAATTGTTTTTCAGCAAAATTGAAAAAAAAAAAAAAAAAAAAAAAAAAAATTGGAAACAAAAGAAGAAAAATCAGAAAAATAAAAATGAGAAAAATGCAGCATAATATCTAGCTACACAAATATAAAGTCTGGAAAGAAAGAAGTAATAATAACAGAAATTACATTGCCTTAAGAAACAAAAACTTTCACTGGAGATTACTCTCTCAACGTATTTGTTAATGAGAGCAAATACAATGGTAATATTTTAAACTCCTATTTCACTGAAAGAAATGCAAAACAATTTTAAGTGAAACTTTTTTTTTTTTTTCCATATGAAGGATAACTAGGTAAAGAACATTCTTTTTTCTACCCTCATTATACAACATGACCTCTACCAGTCTATAAATAACAGCAAACAACACTAAGCGTATCATCATTAACTACAAGAAAGCTGAGGCTTGAAAATTAAGGCTTGCTGCTCTATTCTGATGCTCTATTTTGATCTGCCATAGTAGCAACAGAAGACAAGAAAGACAAGTCCAATAAAGCTAATGTTATTATTTTGACTTTACATCAGTGAAGAAAGAAATTTAACAAGTTAAAAATCATCCATATTCTGCATTCCGTCCACAAGGTTATGGCTTATTTTCCCTAGCACAAGAAATAGAAACTGGCTGTAATTATTTGTTGTTGTACCTTTGACCTCCTGACTGAATCTCTTTGTGAGAACTCATTGAAATTTCTCCCCTCAACTGGAACCCTATAATTTAGTCCCACACTTAAATGAGTTGCCCAGAAGCAGCATGTATACCTGTTCATTATGAGTCAGCATCTTCATATGGCTTTGGGGTCTCAAAATAAGGTGACATGCAGGAAACTGCAGAAACAGAATGGTCTACAAAAAATCCCGGTGTGTTTTTATTTATCCATTTGAATACATTGAATATGAAGGGTTGCAACCTTGGACTTCAGGAAGGCTAATTTTGGTCTCTTCAAGAAACTGCTTGGAGAAATCCCATGGGTTAGGGCTCTAGAGGGTAGGGCGGCTCAAGACAGCTGGTTGATATTCAAGTATCACTTCCTTCAAGCTCAGGATTGGTGCATCCCTAAGAGCAAGAAATCAGGCAAGAGAAGCAGGAGACCTGCATGGTTGAGCAGGGAGCTTCTGAAAAAGCTCAAGTGGAAGAAGGAAGATTATGGTAAGTGGACGAAGGGACTGACCACTTGGGAAGATTACAAGAATGCTGCCAGAGTATTCAGGGATGAAACAAGGAAAGCAAGGGTCTCCTTGGAATCTGGCAAGGGATGTCAACAGGAAGGGTTTCTTCAAGTACATTGGAGGCAAAAGGAAAACTAGAGAAAATGTGGGCCCGCTGTTGAATGAGACAGGGGCCATGGAGACAGGTGATGTAGAGAAGGTGGAATTACTGAATGCCTTCTTTGCTTCAGTCTTTTCTACTCAGGTCAGCCCTCAGGAGTCCCAGACTTCACAGGTAACAAAGTCTGGAGGAAGGAGGACTTTCCCTTGGCTGAGGAGGATCAAGTTAGAGACCAGTTAAGTAAACTGGATATCCACAAGTCCATGAGTCCTGATGGGATGCACC